>JAVKLA010000017.1:27694900-27822308 GCA_034782735.1 Sagittarius serpentarius | reverse complement strand
ATCAAAATGGCGCTTGTCAGACACAAAAACACAGTCAGTCTGGTGTTTTTGAGCAAAAAAAAAAAAAAAAAAAAAAAAGAGGGAGCGAGCGAGAAGGAGGGAGCGGCAGGAGGAGAGCGAGACGGGGAGGGGGGCCCTTGTCATCGGGGGGGCTGGGGAGGGGGGCTCGGCGGCCGAGGGATTTCCTCCCCCCCTATTGTTCTCGTCCCTCTGCGCCCCCGTTAATCTCCCCTCACGCTGGGGCGGGGGCGGGCGGGGGGACCCCCCCACTCCTGCCGTTACATGGTGAGGTGGAGACGCCGCCAGCACCCAGAGGTGAGTGTTGCTTGTGGGGAGGAGGGAAGTGTGGGGCCGGGAGGAGGGGAAGGAGGGGGGGAGGGGGGGCGAGAACCGGCGCTGGTGAGGGGAGGGGGCGGGCGGGTGGGTGGGCTGGACGGAGGGAAGGGGGAGCGGGAAGGGGGTCCCCCCTCAGCCGGCACCGCGGCTGCCTGCGGGGGAGTTGCACCGCGCTGGAGAGCGGGTTTCCTCACAGCGCGGGATGTGCGTGAGGGGGAAAGCCGGCGCGGGGGGCGGCCGGGGGCGGGCAGGGCAGCCCCTCAGCCCGGGCGGCCGCTCGCCGGCAGAGTTTGAGCCGCGGCTCTGGGTGGCTCCGCGTATTCTCGGCGGCCCCGGAGCGGGGGAGGAGGAAGGTGTCCCCGGGAGGCTGCTGCGGGGGTCTGCGGGAGGGCAGGGCAGCCTCTGGGTTTTAAAGAAGAGCCCTCCATCGTTGTTCCTGCCGTTTATTTATTTATTCTTATTTTTTCCGCCTCTCTCCCGGGTGTGTGTGTGTGGGGGGGGCGGACTCGTAGTGGCGGAGTCCCCTCAGCCTGGGTGGGTGCTTCTTTTTTTCGTGGTGGGCAGTGTTTCGGTTTTGTTCGCCGTTGAGTTTGGGGCCGAGCTGGTGTGAGCCCCAGCGCGGCTGCGGAGGGCGGCGGGGCCCCCCGCTCCCTGTCCCCAGGACACCGAGGGGGGGCTGCCCCGGCCCGGCGGTAGCTTGGCCGGGGAAGGCAGAGGGAGGAGGGAGGCTCCGACCCTGCGGGGACGGAGCCCGGCGCGCCGTGAGGATCGCGCCCGGCATCGAGCCCCCCTCGGCGGGCCTCTGCCAGGGAGCTCTGGCGGGGGCTGAGGGGTCGCCGAGGGTGTGCGGGGGCTCCTTTTTGCGGGAGCCCCGGTGCTTTGTGCTTGTGGAGGTGGGGGGAAACGGGGGCCACGGGTGCCCCAAAGCCCGCTGGCTCCCGGGGCTGGGAGGCTGGGCGACGAGGAGGGCGAGATCTGTTGCAGCTCTCCGAGCTTTGAGAGGGGGTTTTCGGGGAGGGCAAAGGCGTGAATCCGAAGGGTGTCTTGCTGCTGGAGAGTTTAACATGGGAACGGCTGGGTGTGGAGGAGGACCCGAAGGGAAGTAATTCGCAAAATGTGCGAGGAGAGCTTGGGTGGGGTGTCACAGGCTTAATTATTTTGTACTTCTTGGGAAAAGATGGGGGGGAGGGGGGTAAATGCTTTTCTGTCTGTGGGTTTTTTTTTTCCGAAAGAACAGTGTGTTTGACCCCAGGACCAGCTGGAGGAAGTGGCAGGGAATGCCGCTGAACTGTTTTGCTGTGGTTCGGGGTTAAAACAAAGCAAGAGAGGAGTGGGTTTAGGTGCAGAATACACATGTGAGACAGACCGAGCCGAGTTCTTCAACCTCAGTTTTGTCTGGTGGGTTTTTTTAGTTGTACGAGTGTCTCTTGGTATGTTTGCAGAGGACTTCTTCGGAAAGCATTTTTTCCTTTGAGATAGGTCTGAAAAAGCCTTGGTCGTGTGTGCTGTTTTTCTAGTTCCTTCGTGTTAGGGACAAAAAATGTTTTTTTTTGAGGGGGTGGGGAGGGAAGAAGGAAGAGGAAATGAAGATTATAAGTGTGTTTGCTGTTTGTCTGTGGAGTCGGGTATGTCTCAATTTGTTCTGCTCAAGTAACACTGGGAGTACAGATAAGTGGCTTTTAAGTACAGCATATATATGAACAAAAGCTGGGAAGATTTAAACTTTGTAGGGAGGAAAGCGTTAAACTGATGGCCAGAGCATGTGTTTGAGAGCTCTGTCGGAGCAGATCTGATAGACAGTAGGTACGTGCCCCTGCTTCAAACTAATGGGGATGGAGGAAAAAGAAACTGGTGGAAAAAAACCTACAATTTGCATGAATGATGCCATGTAAAATATATCGTATCAGAGAGAGGAATTGTGTTCTGCAGACGATTCGTGGGCTGGCAAAACCCTGAAGTGCCTGCTTGTGTCCCGTGATATGACTAGCTCATTTCTGCAGGGCTCATCAGGTACAGACTCTGCTTCCTTCCTGGGATGGTGCAGCTGGCATTTGATTTCCTCCATGGATGGGAGAGGAGGAGTCCTGTGCAGTTTTTTTTCCCCGAGCTGATTGCATTTTCTTTGGCCTTGCTGTACCCTGCCTCATTAGTAGGAACTGCATCTATATTTATTTACCATTATACCATGTCCCTTGGGATGTCGGGTGTAGTTTGGAGTAGGTATATATGGATTTATCACTCTTAACATTTTTTTTTCTCCCATCATGCTAGGACCAAATCCATCAACAGTAGAGAACAAACTTAATTTATTTCTGTGTTTTGCATCTCCCTTTTTGCCATTTCTCTTCCAAATTACTAAGGAAACATCTCTGAGATGCGAATGAAGGAGGGAAGTAGAGGAGAAGTGAGAAAGGGATGGAATATGTTATCTGTGCAGGGATGCATTTGTTATCTGCGTGTTCTGGGTGCACCGGGCTCTGTGAAAGAGCAGGGTTTGAAAACCTGCATCTGAAAACTGGGGTTTAGGAATGCTCTTTTCCCTTATGTGAAGATTCTTCTTTAAGCCACACGACAGCCACAACTTTTTCTGTATGGTTGACAGAATTGTCTGACGAGCCTGGGCATGAGACTAGGAACAAGGAACTTGTATTTTGCTAAGCGATGTCTGTTCTTCCTCCTATCGTTGCTTTAGCACCAGTGCAAGCACCAGAACAGGCATCAGCATTTTTACTCCTGTGTCATCCAACTGTTCAGAGCAGGTCTAGACGACATTGTGGTATGCAGACTGCCAGCTGTGTTACAGGAATGCTACCACAGGTGAAACTGCAGGATTTTTAAAGAGTGGGAAGGAAATCTTGAGGAAAATCCTGTGTGGATGAGGCCTGCTTATCTCTCTAGCTACTTTACTGAGCGGTCTTGAGCAATTCCTTTCTATTTGTTGACCTTTCTAGAAAACATGCATCTCCTTAGCATTGTGATTCTGATAATTCTGCAGAATTAGTAACCAGTGTCAGCTGCAGAAAGCTTACTTCTAAGGCAGTTTTTATGTGGGTGTTTCTGGTCTCTTTCAAAAGGATATTAAAAGTTCATGGCTGTCCAGTGTTTTGAAAATTAAATTATTATGAAGTGTTTATAGTGGTAATCCATAAGTTCATGGAAGTGTTTGGTATGTTTTTTCATCAGTATCTGGAGCTGGGAAAACAGTGGGGTTCTGACATTCACTTTTAAAACTAATTTTATTTTTAATAAAAGGGATTTTTAATAAGCATGAATTTCAAGAATTGAAATCATTAACTTTGGGACTGTTCTTTTTTTGTTGTATGTCAGTGGGGCAGTGGTGAAACTTGGGTCTTTAGGATATGATGTTTGGGCGGGGAATTAGAAGAAATAATGAAACTGAAACATGAGAAAGCAAGAACGCTGTACTGTCCCTTTCATAAAGGGATCTCAGAAGATGTTTGGTTATATGTGTTAGAAACTAAACCAATTTGCATGAAATGACAGCACATTTTAATCTAAAGAAAGCAACTTGTACTTTACAGTGTTTTCTATGCAGAGCTTCTAGGAACACTACAGAATTACACATTACAGTGTTGGGATCTGTAGCAAATGTTTTTCATCTTCTGCAAAGTTTAGGCTTTGAAATCAAACACTTGAAGGGATGCTGTCAGCTTAAGAATCCTACTGCAAAAAACCCATGCCTTTGTTTCTCCTATTGATAACTTTATGCAGCTTTGCCACTTCCGAAGTTACTGAAGTTGATTTCACTTTATACTGATTTGAATGGAGCAGGCATTGGATTCCACATACACGTCTTCATGGGACTGGGCTTTACTTATACCTATGCTGATAATATTATCTTGTGAGTTATCAATGAAGTGAGACCAATGTCGTGATTAAAGTGGGATTTTTAGGAGACAGGAGAAATTGAATTTTTGGGGGTCTGACTCATATCCCTAAAGCTGGTTTTATACATAAGATTAGTAATAAACTGTGTTTTAGCATTCTGATATTCCTGTATTGACTAAAGGTCCTTTCTGACATATATAAAATTAGGATGGCTGGGTAGCAAAGTATAGTAAGAGTTTATATTTGAACACTCAGTCATGCATGTGGCTTGTATGTTAGCTATGAATAAAATTTCTAGTGTTAATGCTCAAGATAAGTGTTTTGACAAATGCTTTTAATTTGGGGAACAATACAAGCAGAATAACAGTATATGAAAAGAAAGTGTTATTTTTCATTTTGCAGGTGGCAAACCAAGGTGTAGAGGGATTAACTTGCCCAGGTTTCTACATGGAGTCTGCAGCAGAACTAGTAATCAGTATGTGATCTCAAGGGTTTGGCAGGACTTTAATCAGAGGTTTTCTTCCTCCCCTTGTTAATTAGCAAACTTCCACATTTTGAAAATAATGTCTAGAGATTATTTTTCTTTCCTCCAGTTTCAGACTTTATAGTGTGAAGTTTTTTCGTTTTCAGTCGAGCCTTGAAAACACAAGGTTGGAAAGCTTTGTCTGAACAGCGCTTCCCTGACATATGAGACTATCTTGAAACAGCCTCTGACAAGTGAACCCTCTCATTGAAATCATGTGAGGAATTTTATTACTCAACTCTGAAGATCTTCTGGGAGAAAGGAGGTTGCAAACTATTAACTATGTGGTCTTCATTGCAAGTTGGCATGTAAAATGTTATGTATTGAGGCAGTCATGTGGTCCACAGCAAGAAGTAGAGAATCAGCTCTGTAGTTTCTGGCCAACTGAAAATTTCTTCTTGTAATTGAGAAACACATTTATTTTTGTGTTGTGCCTCCTAAAAAGAGATATGTTTGCTTGAAACATGGTATTATTTCATTTCCTTCCCCTCTCCTTCCACTCGGCTGGGCGCTTATACAGGGTTAGCCTGTGACCATAAAAGCATGTGGAGAAGCTTTATGATAGATAACCTTAAAAAGGATGCTTCTTTTCTTTGGTCCTGCAGTCGGGTTTACCAAAAGCTCGTTGTTCATGCAGGCTTCCTGCATAATACGCTGCTGAGCAAAGTGCTCGTTTCACAGTTATGAAACTGCTGCTATCGCAATTACTGCATCTTAAAGCCTAACCTAATCAGAAGTGATCGATTTATGGCCATAACTTGTGTGGTGTGCTAGTGGAGTAAGGCTCTGATGTTTCAGATTTGATTCATTATGGCTGAGCCATTGTCCATCTCCTTTACTATTCTATCATAAAATAATACTTTGTACCTTGATTTGTGAATCTTTAGGTGCTTTACAGGGGTATCAGTAGTTTACAAATAGAGAAACAGAGGCATAAGGGCTGCGTGACTCACGGTCGCTTAAATGGCCATTGAACATGGCTGTGTCTCTATTTTCCATCTATTGCACTTTTACATCTGTGGTATATTAATATATATTAACCATATAAGGAATTTATTGGCTGATCTTCTAATGTGCTCTATAAGAATACCTAAGTCAGTGAGATTTTTGTACAGTGATGGGAGGATTTCCCATGTTCCATTAACTTCTGTGGTTTGACACTTGTCATCCTTATTTATTCAGTTGATTTTGTTGCTTTTAAATCCATTAGATTCCACACACCCCACCCCCCCAATCAGGGCGAAAGCATTATGGGGTAAACTTCCTCACAAGACTAAGGGAAGCCCCTTTTTCTTGCATAGCTTTTCTTCTGCTTTGTTTAATAGAAGTTTTTCAGTGTTGGACTTCAGATCTATCTCAGGAATGCACATTCATGTTTATCTGTTTTGATTCAGCACCGTGTTAATGTAGGCACCAAAACGTTGAACAATTACTGTTTTGATGCGCTTTTTTAAGAATTTAAAAAAAAATAATCTATAACTGGTTATTCTACCCATCTGTGTGCAGATTTCCCTTTTCCAGTTCTAAATCAAAGCTGCGTGCAAAGTCTGAAGTTAAAGACTGCTCTTAAAACTGGGAACTGCTGTAGTGCAGTGCTGTATTCTGCTTTATCTTTCCTGTGCAGCCTGCCAGAAGGTATAGAAAGTCAGTTAACTCTTTCTCCTACAGAATTCCTCTATGAATGTTTACTTTATCATTTCATGTTGGTTCCAGTGCGATTACTAGCCTGAAACTTATTATGAAGCATAGCCCTTCATCAGGTTGTATGTATGATTACATCTAAATGACTTCTGTAATATGGCTTGACAAAGACCTGACTTCGTGTACATGTCCATGGTATGCTGGCAAGTACTGCTTCCAGTCACTATCTGCCTGATGGGTGGAGTGTTTTTTCCAGATGTAGTGAAGAGTTTCTTGCAGCCGGAGGAAAGAGATTTTATTACCCGCTTCATGCATGAAGGTGGCATTCTTTTGTTCTCCATACATATGTCTATTTAGGCTATATTAAATATGTGGAACCCCATTCACTGCTGTGTTGGTAGATGAGGTCTTAACATTGGGCAAAGGAAGTAATTTACAAGCCAGGCATACAAAATATATTAATTATGTTTGGCTTTACCCCCAGCTGAATCTCACTTGCCCTGAGTTCCTGGCATCAGTTTTCTCCCCACTTTTGAATTTAATATTTAAGAAGCCTTATTTTCTTTTCACTTTCTTAAAAAAGAAAAAAATACTGACTGTTAAGTTCAGCTGTAAAACAACTCCTACTGCTGAAACAATACTGTAGGCTACTCTTTCAGTGAGCCTTGTGAACAGCTAGTTTTATTCTTCTGATAAGCCTATGCCCTATCAGTTGGGAAGTGTAGCATATAGTCATTTCCTGCATGTTGAGCTGCCTGTTTCTTACGAGCTCTGAAGCAAGCATTGAATCTGCTTTTTGTTCTTCCAGTGGTACTGTAATACTAATGGAAGCAGAAAGCATTTAGTTAGTTCGTAAAATACAAGCGCTGTTTCTACTTGGATATTTATTCTGACCTCTATTTTGGACAGTTTCTCTGCCATGATCAGATTCTCTGATTACAATGTCAGCTTTCACTAGGAATCTCTTTGTGATTTAACTGGCAGGGTTTTGGAGTTTGAGCAACTGGGTATGCAGCACCTCTGACATGTAAGTAGTGCTCAAATGTTGAAAAGGAAAGTTCTTCCTGGCAATGAGATTGCGCTGGGCTCTCTTTCTAGGCTCTGCCATAGGTCCTATTTTATGACCCAGGGCAAACTTCTTGACTTGCCTGTGTTCCAGTGTGTAATACGAAAATAATACTTTCAGGGCTTTTGAGATGCTTTCACATTTGTAAAGTATTTGAAGATTGTTGGCTGGATAGTAGTGCATGCTGCTGCTCTCAGTATTATAAACATGAATGTCATAAATGTATTTACACAGAATAAGAACTAGTTATTTAAGCTAATACTAATTTTTCATGCTGCAGATGGGAGAGGTAAGTAGCTGATCAGTTTTCTCAACTAAGTTGTATTATGCATGGTTTCCAGACATTGTAGTCGGTCATTCTCTGACTGTTTGCATTTCATGGGGGCTCCATCTGTTTGATGAAGCGGTGCTGTTGAGTGATAAGTACAGCAGTCTGAAAAGGAGGGAACTTACTGAACTTGAAACTTACTCCTCCCTCTTTAATTTCCTGGTCCACAGAAGTAGAATGATGTTAACATATTGGAGATTCATAAAATTTAAGATGAGAATAGACAATTAAATTGCCTTCTCTGATATGTTTTATATGCTTTGTATCACAAGCCTTTAAATTTTAATCATTTACTCTGAAACTGAGACCAGTAACTGATGTTTGGCTAAAAACAATTTGAAAGCTTTCCAGCCTTGAGTGTCCATCATTGGCAATTTCAGACTCATCACTTCTCTCGGTAGTTTGTGCCATCTCACTGTTAAAAGTAAGTGGCTGATTTCTAATTTGAATTTGTCTGAGTCCTGCCACTGGTTCTTGTTACAACTTTCCTGACAAGATTAGAGCCCTTTAGTATCCAGTACTTTCTTGCCATGGAGGTACTTACACTCTGTAATCAAGTTACTCGATTGATAAGGAAACAGAGTTGAGCTTTTAAGTCTCACTCTGAGGCATTTTCTCCAGCACTCAGATCATCTGGTGATTCTTCGTGGTCTCCGTTTATTTTTAACATTGTGGAAACCAGAAATGGTGAAAGTTCCAGCCCGTGTCTGATCCATACTGAATATGAAGGTGTGATGGCCCTTTTTGCTATGCTGCCATTTAAAAGGTTCATAGTAGCCCTTGTGCACAGGGAAATCCTGTTCGTCAGCCTTGCTGCTCGGACACTGAGATTCTTTCTAGTAAAGTCTGCCATTTAGTAGTTACAGTCTGCATTTCTTAGATTATAAATTTGCCTTTGTATTCAGATGTGTTTTGCTTTCCTGAGCTAAGTTAAGGTAGGTATTCAGACTTTCTTCCTTTCCTGTCCTTTCCTCATAATAATGTACTGTTCCTGTAGTCCTGGTGTCAGTCACAGATTTTTATCTGCAGTGATAAAAATGTTGAACTGCATCAGACCTTAAATTTAGTGACAAAAAAATTAGCATGATGCAATCCCAGGAAGTAGATTAAGAATTGGCTAACTGACAGCTCTCAGAAAGTACCAGTCAATACGGAGCAGCCGATGTGGATTTCCACTAGAACCAAAGTACGCTCTGTGCACATACTTTCTTCGGTTTGACTACATTCGTAATCTCAAAGAACAGAGTCCTTTATCAAGACATTTTCCATTAAAATATGCTGACTGGCATAGGAACTGATGTTCCTGTTCTCTAATTCTTTACTGGGATTTTTTTTTTTTTCCCCTCTGTTGGTTTGCCTGGATTGATACCCAGCTGACTGCCTTACAGCTCTCCACATTTGCTCCATCTTCTTTTTGAGTATTAGCATAATATGAACATGCACCTCGCCTGGGGTTTTGCCCTCATTTTTTATGGAGTCCATCATTAAAAAAGAAAAAACACCACCCTACAAGACTGCAAAAAGCCCTCTTCAGTGCATGTTTTTTAGGCTGATTTAAAATGTTTCCCTGCTAATGGATTTGCTGAAAGTTATCTTTTATTGCTGGTGAATTAGAAGGTACTTCATGTGACGAAAGCATGTTGCCCCAGTCTAACAGAAAACTGTTTGCAGTAATCTTGGTGGTTCTCCCTTCCACTAGAAAGTTACTGGTTTTTAAATTTTATTGCTATTTTATTTGTTTTTTATATCTTGAATCTTGCACTTTGGTAGTAAGAGGAACATCCCAAGACCTTTTGTTCCTGAATGTCTGCAAGTATAAAATCACAATACTTTTGGGGCAGCCATGGTGCATCTGCTGGCAGATTGGATGGCATCATGGAAGTGAAGACCTTTCCAACCTTTACAAGCAGCTGCTTCTGAAGAAACTTGTGAATTATCCTTCAGTTCATTTCATGGACATTATTCTCATAAATATTGGTGTCACTCCTCTGTCACACTCAAGTAAATTCTGTCTTATTCATAGCAACGTGCCTTCTTGCTTTTTTTTAAAAATGCAGCTGCCTTCAGTTGCTGGCTGTTCCCTTGAATTTCCCTTTTCCTGTCCCAAACTGATTTAGCTTTTGCTCCCTCCATGTTGCAGCTGTAATCAGCAAAGCACAGGAATGTCTCTTTCTGTAGGAGAGGTGGTATTTTTGCTGTTGCTTTTTAGGGTACTGGATAATACAGGATCTTGAAACCAAACCTCATTTAAATACCACTGTCAGTTAGAAGTGAAGTGTGTTGTGTTTTGGGTTGGGATTTTTTTTGTTTTGTTTGTTGTCTTTTTTTCCCCAAGGTAGGTGTTTGAAAGGACTTGCTCCCTGAGAAAGTCCCTGTTTTGAAACCTGCAAATTCCAGGCAGATAAAATGTGAAGAGGTCAGGCGAGTATCTGAAGTTTGGGATGTCTGCTTCCTTTCTGGCTATCGAGTGGGAAACCTACCATAGCGATAGGCTTTGAGGAAAGATTTGGAGGGAGGAAGAAAGGGAAGAGGACTGAGGCATGGGATCTTAGAGGCTGGGAAAGATACTGTAAAAGGAGTTATGCCATTTCCACACCTTGCAGTCTGAGGTGTGGCACTGTGGAAGTCTAAGGCAAGTAATAGAGACTCAGAGGTGTGTGCTGTTTTGTTGGACATAAATATTTCTTATAATGCAAGCGTCTGAGCTCAGCCAGTGGCTTTCCTGCCTCCTAGCTAAATTGGTATCTGATTTTTCTGTTCCTCTGCTGTCTTCTTGCAGGAGTTGTTTATTGACTGAAATTGTTTCCATATGGCTGCAGTGTAGAGCTTGATTACATTAAACGTGGTGCTTTCATGTGGCATTGCAATACTATGGAAAGATCATCCCTCTTTCTCTTCTTCCAGCCTTGCCTTCCTCCGTAAAACCTTGTTTTCGGAATGTATAACTTGTTTAGGTGTTATCTCTCTCCCCCCCCGCCCCGCCCCGCGCCTTTCCCGAGGCTTGTAGAATGCGAAAACTGGGGTCCAGTTCTTTTTGAGTCTTTGTATTTGATTGCTTAGGTGGGTTAAGTTGGAGTATAAATTGCTGATAAAATAATTAATATGAAGATTAGAGTGAGCATTACTGGAGCTGGGGTCCCAATGTGTTAAGCACTGAACAAGTATGCAGTCAAGAGAGAGTCTCTAGTTCCAAAAAGCTTACTGACCATCAAGATAGTCCATTTAGGTTGTGTTTGTTTACACTGATGATCAATTTAAATACTGTTCCAAGAAGGTGTTAAAATTCCTGTACTTGGACTCTTCAGGATGTTAAAGGGCCAGATTCACCACTTGTCTGCAGCCTAGAAGCTATGTATGATAGCAAATGGATGTGTCTATCTTTGATAAGAATAAAAGCTGATTGTTGGCTAAGTTAGCTAATAAAACCAGCAGTGAAGCATCTCCACCCTCTCTTTGCAATTACGTTGTCTTTTATAAACTTGAGTTTATAACCTAAATTCAGAACCTGTTTGTTGTTAAAAATGTTTTCTATTTAAATAGCTTAAAATATATAAATACTTTCTTCTTAAGCCTAAGCCATCTGATTTAATGCCTACATTTCTTGTAATGTACTTAAACAGAACCTAGGCAATGTATTTTTACTGCCAATATCTCAAATAAAGTCAAACCAGTGAAGTGGTGGTAGTCACTCTTGGCTGAGCACATGGAACCAGTATCTGATGAAGTAGTAAACCACCTTTTGACAGAAGTAGCCTCTTCTGCATGTGCATAGAGAGTATTTTCTTCATTTCTGTATATTCACATAGTTCATATCACAGACTATTTAATTCAAAACTGAGAAACCATTTGGGAGCTGTAAATGCAGAAACGCTTATTTTCCTCGCCTAACATAAGGTGGAAAAAAAGAACAGTGAGGAAAGAGATTCACTGATAACTGAAATATTTCAGTGGAGGACACAGCAAGGTTCAATTCACTTAATAAAGATAATTCATTGTTTTCACTAAAGCATTTTAAAATGCAAACCATGTTTCCTTTTATGTGTCCAGCACATATGATGTATCATTCAAGATTAATAAAACTGTAATACATAAAAGCTGGCATTTTAAAATTATTTTATAAACAGTTTGGCTAATAACCCAGGGTAGAAACTGAAGTGCAAGTACACTGTTCAGGCCTTTGTCTTGCTAGAGTGTGAAGCTCCCTCCAGTCTTTTAACTCAATGTAAAATGAAAGCTTCAAGAGGACAAACTAAGCCTTCCTAACCATGGGGTATCCAGTGACTTGCCGGATGGTGTAGGGCACTCTGAGATGTTAGATGTCTATGAGGCAAGTTCAAGCTGCAAGTTATTTAAATGTCGCTCATAACTTAGAGGTCTTTGGCTAGTGAGCTGGCAGGTAAAAGGAAGACAGTGACCAGGAAGCTGTCATGGCCATCTCCTCTGCTTGTCCTTTTTCTTGAGGGACTTGCTGCTCCCCAGTGTTTGGAGTAAAGGCTGTAGGCACATAGTTCCAGTTGGGCTATTACAAGTTTTAAAATTATGGTATGATGGAGCAGCCTTCCTTCAGCCCACACCAAGGCACCTCACTTCAATGGAAGGGTAGATTTAAAACCTTTCATTCTCCTTTGTGTTTCTACTTTAGATGTCTGGCTTCCTGTCTAGCATGCTAGTTTTTGTCGATCCCTTGATAAATGCCTTGCATACACTGTGAGGAGAGAACTTTTCATGAAAGGCTGTGGATCCTATAGCTGTGGTAGGATGCCTACAGGTCCTGATTTATCTTGAAGATCTTTCTACACCCTATTTTGCAAAATGCGGTGGGAAAGGTAGGCTGGAGAAGCCTTATTTTTCTTGTGTCCCTCATGAAATGTGCTAGCTATGTGGGAGCAGAAGCAAGGACTAAAGTGCATTTAGTTTTCAGTGTTGTCATCTTCACAGAAAGGGAGAAGAAAAGATAAATTGTGACTGTCGCAGACCTTATGTACTTCTTGCACATGAGAGCTGCATTCTGCTGCTTACCTGGTTGGTGGATGAACAGCTAAACCAACAACAGAACTTCACCTCTTTAAGCCCCTCCAAAGCTGCCTTGAAGGAGTTCCTTTACACTAATGAAGTTTAGTTAGTTTGCTAGGTGCTTTACTGTTGGAACAGAATGAGTTGATGAAGACTCTCTTGCGTATTTTATGTGAGCTCAGATACTTGAATATGGAATAGAAATAGTACTGAATATCTGCAATTTCCATTACATTTCAATGCCTTTAAGGGGTGAGTCCTTAAAATGAGATGTAACTAATGTTAGAGGCAATGGGAGCGATCTCTGTTGGCTTTCACAAGAACTGAACTGAAACTATATTGAGTATATTTGCTTTTTTAAATTAACAGGAGATCACAGAGTTCTAGGTCCTTTCATACATAAGAATAATTAATTCTCTGTTGTTTTTGCTTTTGACAGACTTTTACTGTCAGCCTTCCAAAGGAGATATTGGCCCTTCCTCTAATTATTTGATGAAACAATTTATTACTTGCAGCCTTCCCCCTGCCCTTCATGGTAGAAATCTGCTTCTAGTGTCCTCCTGGGTGCTGCTTCCCAACTCTGCTTTATGCTGTCCGACTCTTACAGGCAAAAACCTGCACAGTTTGGGATTGAAACGCTATTGCTCTCCTTGCCCACTCTTGAAAAAGTCCACAGCGCTGGCCTTCTAGTGAACGGCATGTGTTAAATGTCCTGCAAATAACTGAATAAAGAGGATGATCCTTCAGTTTTCTCCTAATGAGAATTACTTCTGAGAAAAGACTGCAGGCTCAGGGCCATACTGCCATTGCAGTATTATCAGTACATTTTGGCTGCAAATGTGATTTCTTTTTTCTTAAACGTTAAAGGCAGGGGTTATGACTTCAGAGGTATAATTGTGTGGAGACATTACTTGGGCAGCCCTCCTAAACTCTCCTGCATTAATTTGGATGTGCAGGGTATGAGCTCTGTGCGCTTACAGCCACTGAGGAGAGTCTTGGACCGTGACTGGTGTTTGCAGAAACCAGAGAAACTGCAAATAATGTGCCTGCTTGGTGTTGCATCTTGAGTTTCTCTTGCCTGTTTTCCCTGCTCCTGTTTACTATTTTTCTTTTGTACCTGTTCCTATGCCATTTGCAGTCATAATTCCCAATTATAAACTTAGCTTAAACCCCATTTTAACTAACTTTTCAACTCTGGCCTTAGTCAGCCACCTAGCAAAAGTGATTTAGCCATGTTCTCTCAGGTTTCTGAAACCACCGTGCCAAAAAGTACGGGCATCCCTACCTCGCAGCTCTGAGACAGTTTGTCTTTGTCGGAAGATGTGTCTGTAGTCTAGTCTTTACCCAAGCACCAGCCTAAAACCAGGTGGATAATGTGCCTGCACACTTACTTTTAGAGCAAGTTGCACAGGAAAATTGCATATGCAGGGAGGTTAGACCTGGCAAACTTGAGAGGTGCTATCCAACCTCCCCAATTCTGTGCTATGTGCAAATGGGGAAATTAAACTAATAGTTTTCATATAGATACATCCTTGTGCTTTTCATCCTGTCCCCCCATTCTTCCTCTCTCCTTAGTTTTGAAAGTTGGACCTTTTAAAGCCTTTTATAATAGTTCTTAAAGACTAATACTCTTACTGGATTGGACATTGTGGCTGGCACAAGGGAGGGTTAGAAGCCAGTTGTTTAATTGGCGTTTTACATGGTAGACTTTGAAACTGTGAATTCAGTGAGGTTCCTGCTTTGCTGCTCCTTTTCTATAGATCAGCAGTGGTGCACGCACACAGTACTTCTAGAAATAAGGGTGTATGTCCTGAAAGTATTGCTTGAAGCTAGGCTCTGATCTGCAGTAACAGCAGAGCTGTGCTAGTTTGTACCTCTGAATATAGGCAGCTGTAAGATGAGGTTTACTTAAGAGTTGTAAAACACAATATAGAGACTAAGGTCAGTTAAAATCAGGTTTAATACATGAATGGCTGTAGTGGTCAGATCAGAAGTTTGCTTTATCTCTAGCACAAGGCGAGTTAACTAGCAGTCGTGGATGTTGAAGAAAACTTAAAATAACAGGGCAAATATTTGGTACCTCCCCAGCATATACTTGAAAATAACCTCACTGTGTGCTTCAGACATTCGGTGTATCTTTTGTATCCCACCTTTTCTTTCTTAATGAGAGGTCTAGGCATGTTAAATCCTTAATGGCCCATTTGTCTAGACAAACTGCCATCCTGAGCTGTGCCCATAGAAGCGTTTTCTGCCTGCTTAATGTCACAGTGTCACATACCTGGAGGCTAGGTAGCCTTTGTGAAGGGAGGTGCTTTTTTTAGTTCAGTTCCTCGTGAGCAAATGTCCTTAATTTATAAATTAAGTCACCTTTTTTTGGTTTGTTTCTTTGTTTCATGCCTTGGTTTTTTTGGCATCCGTGTTCAGTCCTGTCCTATGCCACTTACGGCATGAACAGATTCTGTGTGCTGGATAGTAAACGCTTATCCCTCCCACCCGAAGTTACCATCGTCACCGATCTATTGACAGGGCTGCTTGTTTAGTAACTCTCTCACTTGGTTCAGGTGAAATTGGTTGGGATAATGTGGACCTGTGTATAACTTCATGCTTGATCTAGCCGGAATAGTTTTGCTGAAAGTGATTTGGAGAGTGCTTGCGAAGTACTGTGCAGCAGGATGCCGCAAGTGCTCACTCCTGGCAGGGAGGTGAGGGCAGGAGAGGCAGGGCATGCAGGGGTTAGCTTTCTGCTGACATACCTGCATCCAGAAAAACACATCTGTCCGTGTCCAGAGTAGCATGAACATTGCAGAATGAGAGCAGCGAATCATTTCTTGCCATTTTAGGTCATCTACAAACATCTATAGGACTATCAAGTTACTGTTTAACTCCAGCTCTGTGTACTCTTCGTACGTAAGGACTAAGTCTGCTGTCATTTAGAAAATGAAGGTTTTTTTCTGACTTGTCAGTACCTTTTTGATGTTGTATGATTGCTATTTGGCTGTCATTTCTCTAACTTGTAAAGCTGTCTCCAGTGTATGCAGTTTTATATCCCATTAGCTCGTTCTTTCTCATGCTCATCATATTGCACTGCAATCATCTGTCCTCTTTTCTACCCCCTAATACTGTTGGATCTCTCTCTTTTAATGCTGTGTTTTCTAAAAACCTTCCTGTAAAATGCCACTGTGTGAGACATTTTCTTGGCTACAGTGATCTTTGTAAGTCTTGAACAGGGAAATTGTAATTTTAATTTTTTTTTTCTAGATATGTATTTGATAGCCTCAGCTTTTCGGAGCCTGACTGCCTCTTAGTTTACCTAAAACTTTTTTTTTTAAATAGGATATGTGTGAACATGCTGTTTCAAATGCTGTACGATAGTGCTAAATCTTTAATCGAGGGAGGAAGGGAGCTGGAAACAGCACTGCAAATTAAGTTCCTGTGAGTTGCATCATTGGAAGCTCAAGGGTTAATACTTTTCTCCAGATGTTAATCTGTTTCCTGCTTTTATTTTAATGTATGCATATAAAAAGATTTTGGTTTCTTTGTACCTTTGCACTTGAACTAGAAACTGTAATCTGTTTGTGATGCATAGTAGAAAAGTATTTTTTTTAGTACTTTTGGTTTAACAGTTTCTCTGTAGAGGAAGAAAAAACAGATTGACACATCATTCCAGTGAAATATAAAATGAGAGGACCGCAATACCTGAACTTAGTGTTGTGTCCACTAATAGGAACAAAGATGACAAAACAGATTGAATGGTCCCTTATTCCCTCTGTTTTGGAGAAAGCAAGGGAAAGCAATTGGCTGAAGAGAATAATCTGCAAATAAATAGCTGTGAATGACATTTGCATTTCTCCTTGCAAGAAGTTGGTAACAGTTCTAATAGGAATGGATTGGAAATGGGTTTTCCTAACCTGAAATGAGTAGCATGCTTAAATTTCATTGCTGCTGATGATTTCTATCCAAAGATTTCTATTTTACAGCTGTTATTAAAAATTTATGGGGCAACTTGAGATCAAAGCAAATATATATTCTCTTTATTATGTAAACTTGGGTTTTGTGCAACATATGCATTGCATCCATATACTTTATGCAGGAATTCTTGTCCTAGCAAAGGCAGACAGCCTTTAGATTGTGCAGTTAGACCTGAGATGTGGAAAAACAGGATTGTATCCCAGTGATTAATGGTGGTCTGATTCTCTGTCGTCTTTCCTTATCTCCCAAGTAACTTCTTATGAAAGGGAAGATCTCTCCTGAGGTGCTGTACTTACCTGTTTCCTAGTTGAAATCTTCTGTACTGTGCTTCATACTGAGGTTATTTTCACACTTTTTTTTTTTTGGTGTTCCACATAACCTAGATTTCCCACTGGTGTGCTGAAGGATTACCTTGGACTACCTTTCACTTCTTAAGGCCTAGACCTGAAAACATTTATGTAGATACTTAACCTTATGTGATGGATCATAGTCTCACAATTAGGGCTTTAGACTACAAGAAGTTTCTAGGATGGGGGTGGCCTGCCTTCCCTGCATTTGTTCATTGCTGAGATCAAGGCAGCCCTCACTCCAGGTAACAGGGTCCTGGTAAATGCCTTCTGTTCAATCATATTTCTTCTCTGAGTATCTTCTTGTCCTCCATTCCCACCTTGCTGCATATGAAAGCAAGCTGTCAATATTGGCATCTTTTTATCACATTTTTAGAGTGGGTTTTTTAATGTGTCAGCTTTGAGACTGCATGTTACCTAACAATCTCAAATTTTACTTGGAATCTAAGGTCTTTCTTTTGCAGTGAAAAGCTTGCAGATGTGAACCCTGATGGTTCCAGTTCGAGAACACACCTCAAAAACCAATAATTGCATGATATCTGAAGGGCTGCGGTTGCTTGTATTCAGGCATCTTTTTGAAATCCATACGTGCCAGTTCTTCCTTGCTTTGTATACCACCTCTGACCTGTCCTGTGTCTCCAGCTAGTTGGTGGTTTCTGAGCTCTTACGTGAGCTGTTGCTTTTGCGCTTGATGGCATTTGTGTATGCAGTCCTGCGTGTAACTTGGCTCTTGGTGTGCTGTTACTTTAAAGTGCTGATAAAGACTTGTTAAATGGGGTAGGGAGGGAAGGCAAAAATCTGAAAAGCTGCTAGATCTTAAAGATTAATCAGCCTGGTTTAAATAGCAAGCAAAGCTACAGCCTTTTTTTTCTACGCAGCATATTTTCTTCCATTCTGCTCTTGCATAGTTGTTTCTCCAGGGGAAGATTTCAAGCTCGGTAAGACTGTGTTCTTATATTAGTGTCAGGACACAGGCTAAGATTATTTGTGTGAATATGTAGAAATGGTTACATTACCTGGGGTTACTTTCATGCTTTCTGGCTCAGTGGAATTATGGCCTCATATTGCACAATTGCTTATCTATTACTTTGTTTATACATACCTGTATTTACAGACTCATACCAGGGAAGTCTTCTGTATGAGCTTCCATCCTATGTGAAAGAGAAGTCAATGTAAATAATAGGGACTTCCTAGCCTGTGTAGATGATAAAACCAGTCCTGTTTATAAATACCATGAGGAATATACAATAGTATTCTCGCAAGAGGGGTACAGTCAGACCTAGGATTGCTATAATTATTTAGTTCGTTAGTGGTTTGTTTTGGTGTTGTTTTTTTTTTCATTTGAAGAGTGTATACCCCCATGCCTGTAAATGGCTTCCTGCACCCTTATAACATACAAAGAGAATTGTTTCAGTTTTGCTGCAAGGAAAGAAGTGGTATGAGCAACCTGAAAGATGGGGGCACTGTCTAAAACAGATCAACCCCTGACACTGTCTTTGTAGGCCTGTTTTTTGCCGGCAGCTACGCATCCTCTCTCCTTTCCTCTCTGCTGGGAGTTTTCACCTCCTCTGCTGTGCTGGATTGACTGCTTGCATAAGTAGGCTCAAAGAAGGGTTGTAAAACTATGATGGGGGCAGCGGAGCACAGGAAACGGGTAGAAATGATAATTTATTCTTCTGCATTTTCTCCTCTTTTCCAGATTGATTACCGGTTGTGCTTACGAAGCACCATTTACGACACACATCAAAAACCAAGGAGATCTTGTTTAAACTGTATCAAACAGCAAGTTTCCATGTTGGTGTTAGTGATTTGCTGACTCTTGGTGGCCTATAAGGTATTAGAAGGGGGGCCCTGAAATAATAGCAGCAAAATTAAATGTTCTGTACTCTACTTATGGGCATGTTCTCCAGTGCTGTCAGGGCTTGCTGGCATTGTCTGAGAAGTATAAGCTGAAAGGATGCAGGGTTTTTATCAGTATTTTTAATTAAGAAAGTGTTTTACCAAAAAGGTTAGTGGTTTTATGACTCTGCCACTTCCATGTATCTTAGTGTTAGCAGGATATAGGGTAGCCCATGGATTTGTTTCAAAAAAGTTGGACTTTTTTAAGGTTAAGAAATGTGATCTTCTTAGCCTTAGGCAAAGTGAAGCAGTTGTGTGTAGCATGCAGGTTGCACAGCACATCCTAGGTGGTTAACAGACCTCTTTGCATGCATCCTACTGCATTGGACTATCTGTAAAGTTGACGTGTTTTGCCACCATCTAGGGTTGTAATGAGAATTAATAGTTTTCAGTGTGCTCTGGTGATGGAAAAATGTCACTTACAACTGAAAATGTATATTCATTTATTTCATATTGTCATTCATTGAAGATCAGAGTTTTCATTTATGGGGACAGTAGCAGCTTTTCTGTCTCACCCCATCAAAAGCAGAGAGAGATGGGCAAGAGAGCAGGTGTGGATTAAGGGGAGCAGGTAGACATTGATCTGAACAGATAGAAGCTGGACAGTAATACAAGCGAGTATACTGGGGGGACTGGATGTGGTCCTTCATGGTAGTAGGCAGCGGGCCCCAGGGTAATAGTGCTCCAGCAGCCTTAAACTGTGGCAAAGTGAAACGGCAGAGGTGAAAAGTAGTGGATGGAAAGGTTGTGTGGTGGTTGGGGATTTATTAGGAAGGATTTTGCTCCTGAGAGAGGCTTAACTCCTGATCCATCAAAGACTGATTAATAGGTCACCTGGCAAGGAAGAGGAAATAAGGAAAAATAAGAAATTGTGTTTTCTAGCACCCACTGTCCTGTTGCTTCCCTAGTCTTGATTTTTTGGGACAATTCTTTTCTTTTTGCTGAATAGTGGACTTGCAGATCCCAGCAGTTAAGGGAAAATAAAAGTGTTGCTCTTATTTGAAACATCTTGGAAAGGAAACCGTCTTAAAGGCAACAATAAATGCTCTGGTATAATGCAGACTAAACCGTACTTAAAACAAGTCTATATCCATCACTCTGATATACTGAAATCCCAATCTGCTGATTTGATGTCAGGATGATGAATTATGACCCCTTTTTATTATTTATTTTAAGGCTTAGTTGCAGACTTTATAAAAACATAAAGTGTGTCTGGCTCTGGTTGTAAGGTTTATTGAATGGCTGGGAGAAGCTTTTAGATTTGGAGCACAAGTGGTGGTTTGTTTTCGTGTATTTATATACACACAAATTCATTTGTATGTACATACAATTTATGGGGTTTTATGTACGTAATTTACAATGGGTAAAATTGCAACCAGGTATAAATCACATTTAGTTACATGCACGGTAGTGGTTAGAGGTCAATTCACGGGTGTCGCCTTGCTGTGCTTAGGAGAGTTCCTGCATGTGGAGAGACAAGTTTAAGCTGATAGGGAAATAATTTAAGATGAAACGGTGTAAGGCACTCACAGTGACACTCAGGTTGTACAGATTTATTTAAATTGCTCTGAGGTCTGGTTTAATCCTTCCAATTTGCGTAGACAGTGCCATTGGAGAACATCCCTGAAAATACCATGCACGTACATGGCTTTGCATAGCAAACACCGTGCTGTGCTGCAGTGCTTCTCGACCTCTCTGGTCCTGGTGGTACCAGTGGGATGGCTTTGTTCAAACCCTGTTGATTGCATTGTGTCCCAGCAAACATGGCTCTTGCGACACAAAGCTGCAGTGTTCACCTGTGTAAGATTGTAGGATCTGCTGCTTCATATTTATTCAGGTACATATGGGAAGGTGGTACATTCGTGGTCCTTTGTTTTAAAAGAAAACTCTGAAACAGCTGTTTGGCCAAATAGCTCAAGTTGTTCATCCATTTTCTGTTTGCCAGTGTGGTTGCTGAATAGCTTTGGCATTCAAGGTGTTCATTGGCTTGTGGTAGTGTTGACAGCTTATCTTGGTGTCTTGATCTGATATGAACTACCATCAATTGTCTTATTCCTCATTTGGACTAAAACCTTCTCTACTTCTTGACAGTGAGTAAATCTTTCCCTAAGAGTTTTGACATTGCTTTTGCTACTTCCTAGCATGGGAGTGACCCATTTTGCCTGCTCAAAGCACAGTTTAATAGTTCATAAACAACTTACTGCACCTGTTTGAGCATTTCCTTTATATCCTGTGTGATACAAAACCAATGGCCCCAGTTCCTTCAAGTTTGCATTTTTAGGAGGTGGAAGAAAAGGTTGTTTGTTTTAATTTGCATGTTTTTTCCTAAAGGATGGGTGCATTTATTTGCTTGAATTTCACATTTTTAACAGTTTTTTGCCTCATTTGCACCATAGAAATGCAACTGTCAATCAAATGCTTCTTTTTCTTCCCCATCAAGCCTAGAAGGCTGACCAAAGAAAAGCTTGGGCTTACCCAGTGGTGCAGAATCATTTTGTTGGATGAGGCAGACAATGTGTTTAAGTCTGGCTTAAGTCTGGCTTGACTGTAGAAAGTTAATTGTGGCTGTACCTGTGCTTCTAGGTGTAAATATTCACAACCTGAGCAGCCAAATCTCATTCAGAGACTTGAAATCCAGGCAGCACTCCTATCTCCAGGTATAGGCAGGACCTTGTACTTGAGGGTTGCTCCTGCTCGTAGAAGTGCAGCAGTGGCAGTGCTTTCTATCTGGCTTGTCATTGAGGTGTCCACAAAGACTAGCTTTCTCCTCTTAAAAGACAGAAGTTTCTCCAGGGAGCAACTCATAGGATCTGCAGTTAGGCTCCTGTTTTGAATTGTCTGTAGAGGACTTCTGTCACAATTACCTGGAAGAGGAGCCTAAGGAAACTGTTCTCTTGTCTCTGCTCTTACTAACCCATCCAGAACAGGCAGTGCCTAAACCACCCAAATGCCTCTGGTCTTCCTGTTCCCAGAAGGGGATTCTCCCAGAATTTCCTTTGCTCCCCTTCCCGTAGCTGCCTAGGGCAGAAATAGGACAGCCTCCCAGGTAGGTAAAAGATCCATTAGATACGTCCCAGAAGTTCTCTTACCCCCAATAAATGCATCACATAGATGCTGTATTAACCCAAGTATGGCTTCAGAGGGTGGTTGTTTATACCAGTGTGTCGATCATCAAAGTTAACACTGCAGCATGTAGATCGATATAAATCAAAGTGGTTTAAATAGCAGACAGGAAACTTTGGTTTGAATAATTGATCTTTAGTTTTGTTTTGCTGCACATGTGTTTCTTAGATTCTGCTAAGAATGTCATAGTTTTCTAGCAGGTCTCAAGAAGTAACCCAAGCACTTATATTACTTCCTATACATTTATTACATGCTGAATTAGAAAATGGCTAATTCTCTGCGTATTTCCCAGCTGATTCTTATTTACAAATCACATCAAGCTACATTTGTATGGAAACTGGAATTCAGTCGAAAGTGCAGTTGTACTTGACGATAAGGCTGTGTTACACGTATGTCAAAATACAGTTTTTCTTTTAAAATACATTTATTAAAGCGAATCATCATCGAATCATAGAATGGTTTGGGTTGGAAGGGGCCTTAAAGATCATCTAGTTCCAACCCCCCTGCCACAGGCGGGGATACCTTTCCACCAGACCAGGTTGCTCAAAGCCCCATCCAGCCTGGCCTTGAACACTGCCAGGGGTGGGGCATCCACAGCCTCTCTGGGCAACCTGGGCCACTGCCTCACCACCGTCACAGTGAAGAACTTCTTCCTTACATCTAATCTAAATCTACCCTCTTGCAGTTTAAAAACCGTTACCCCGCATCCTATCACTACACTCTCTGATAGAGAGTCCCTCCCCATCTTTCCTGTAGGCTCCCTTTAGGTACTGGAAAGCTGCTATAAGGTTTCCCTGGAGTCTTCTCTGCTCCAGGCTGAACAACTGCAACTATCTCAGCCTGTCTTCACAGGGGAGATGTTCCAGCCCTCAGATCATTTTTGTGGCCTCCTGGACTCGCTCCAACAGGTCCGTGTCTTTCCTGTGCTAAGGACCCCAGAGCTGGACGCAGTACTCCAGGTGGGGTCTCACGAGAGTGGAGTAGAGGGGCAGACTCACCTCCCTAGACCTGCTGGTCACACTTCTTTTGATGCAGCCCAGGATACAGTTGGCTTTCTGGACTGCCAGCTCATATTGCCAGGTCATATTCGGTTTTTCATTTACCAGTACCCCCAAGTCCTTCCCCTCAGGGCTGCTCTCAATCTGCTTATCCCCCAGCCTGTATTTGTGCTTGGGATTGCCCTGACCCATGTGCAGGACCTGGAACTTGGCCTTCTTGAATTTCATGAGGTTTGCACAGGCCCACTTCTCAAGCCTGTCAAGGTCCCTCTGGATGGCATCCCTTCCCTCCAGTGTGTGGACCGCCCCACACAGCTTGGTGTCATCAGCAAACTTGCTGAGGGTGCACTCAACCCCACTGTCCGTGTTGCCAACAAAGATGTTAAACGGTCCCAATACCAACCCCTCAGGAACGCCACTCATCACTGCTCTCCACTCGGACATCGAGCTGTTGACTGCAACTCTTTGAGTGCGACCATCCAGGCAATTCCTTACCCATACATCAAATCCATGTCTCTCCAATTTAGAGACAAGGATTTTGTGCAGGACAGCGTCAAATGCTTTGCACAAGTCCAGGTAGATGATGTTCATTGCTCTTCCCTTATCCACCAACTCTGTAACCCTGTTGAAGGCTACCAGAGCTTGTGAACACGTGCGGCTGACTCCTGTCTGTCTACAGAGGGCCTCATCCCCTCAGTCTTCCTGGTTGGGTGGCGTGTAGCAGACCCCCACTATAATGTCACCTGTCCCTGCCCGCCCTTTAATACTGACGCATAAACTCTCAGTGGGCTCCTGATTCATGCCCAGGCGGAGCTCCATGCACTCCAGCCAGTCACTGTTGCAGAGGGTGACACCTCTTCCTCGCCTCCCCTGCCTGTCCTTCCTAATGAGCCTGGATCCTTCCATTCCAACACTCCAGTCACAGGAGTCGTCCCATATGATACAGTGAGTCTTGTCTGGATAAGGAATTTTCAGTTAATTTCTGGCTGCCTTGCCCTTCAAAAACATAGAGCTGGTGGAGCTCATCAAGGTATCTTATTTTTATTCCTCATATAAAAGCAAGAAACTGTTTTTCCTGCTTTCTGAATTCCCAGCTGATTTCTCAACTTTGAAAGCAGTAGTCATTGAACTGAGCTAAATAAGCAAAGTAAAAAGAAAATGTTTGTTCTTTTGTACTTGCAGACAAGGATGCTGCTTGAAAGATGGGTTGGCACTTTATCAGACACTAGTTCCTAGTGCTTACCAAGTGACTTCCACTAGTTCACTGGCTTGATGTTCTTTTTTCCTTGGAAAATTTTGCAAAATATGCATCTTACTCATTTTGCTAATTTAAATTATTTTAAATTGGAAAGTAATTTTAAAGCTTTTATTTTTAATCTGCATGACTCTGCAGTGATGCAGATGCACCTTTGCTTGCGAGTATTGCAGCTGTGTTTGTGAAATCAAGGGCATGTGTAACGGCGGACCCAGCCCTGTCAAATATCCTGTAGCTGAATGCAGGATTGACAGGGCATGCTCCCACCTGGCTCTCTTCTGCTGGCTGGGGATCTCGTGTACATGCATCCCAGTGCTACCGTGTCTGTTTTGCTGTGGGGCCTGATATCTCAAATTTGGGTGCTCATCTGTGATCAGCCTTTCAGTGGTACGTGGGCCTAGGGACAAGGAAGCTGTCCTGGAGCTGTGGGGGGGAAAACGTGCCCTGCTAGAGACTCGTGCCCAGACTATGGTCCAGCTTTGAGCCTAGTCTAGGGATTTTTCCTTGGAGAAAGACCCTATAACTGAGAGTGTGTATTCATGGCCTGCATGTCTGGACTGAGAAAAGAAGTGACCACAAGTAGTGTGCTTAAGAGTGAGCTCTTCTCTTAAGATAATGCCTATGTGAAGTCCTTCAGCTGTTTAAATGACAGGATTTGATTTGGCTTTTTTGTTATGCCTGCCCCTAAGTTTTTAGGATGAGTCTCTGGAAGACTGTTGGAAAAGAACTGCTTAAATCACTTATGTTGAAGAATATACATTCACGGCAGGATGCTCGCTGGGTAAGAGGGCTCTCTGCCGGCTATTTTGAGCTTGTTTGTCTTTTTAGATAATGCTTGCCCTGGCATCATTCATAGTACTCCTTTAACTTTTAAAGGCTTTAAATGCAAGTTAAACATACACCTTCTACTATATTCTTCTTTCAAGCTCACATGAGACATTAAAGATGGCAGCAGTATGTCCCTTTACTGACAAAGCAGTGGGTCTTGAGCGGATGGCGGAGCCAGAGTCTGTAAACGCTAAAATTGGAATTAGTGCATAGAAGAATAAGAAATGGTTTGAAGTCCACTGCAGGCAAGACAGGAAAGTCACCCTGCAATCGCTGGAGCAGGAGCTTGGCTTGCAAAATGAACATTCTCAACAGATGCAACTTCTGTGCAGTAGTTAAAAATAAATTGTGAGGAGTTAAAAAAAAGTTGGGAAACAAATCTGGGCATCAGTTTATGGCAGCTTTAGTTTTCTGAGTGTATTGGGGAATGAATTTCTGAGATCTTGAGGCAGGAAATGTTTATATGCAGCCATAATAGCTTATTTTTCTCTCGTTTTGGGATATTAACTTTTGCTATTCCTTAAGTCTGGACTGTTTGCTCTCCTGAAACGAGCTAAACTCTGTATACTTTTTAAAAATGAGAAAAATGGTGTTTTGCTACATACATGGATTTCGAGTAGGGTTTTTTTGTTGGTTTGCCCAGCTAGGGTATTTTAGGACTCAGCATAATAATTTAGTATTTGTAAAGTTTGTCTTTTTTGTTCAATCTCAGAGCAAATAAATGTCTTTAGTATGATCTGGGTTTTGTCATCTAAAAATACCATCTTTTCCTATTGCATGTTTTATTTTATTTACTAGTTAGTGATAAATGCATAGTTTATAAACACAGGGATTTAGATGACTCTCTTTTGCTAAAATGTAGAGGATTTGGTTTTCATTCCTTCCCTCTTAGTTTGAAGCCGAAAGCATAAAGCTACTTAGGATCGATACCTTCCTGGTTTTCTTAGGAACAGATTCCTTTTTCCTTCACTTTTTTTTTTTCTTTTTTTATGTGTGTCTTGGAGATACCATTTAAGCTCTGATCCTGAAAATGCTGAAGTATGCTAGTAATCCTGCTAAATCCACTTTGAATCTCCTGAGTGGAAAAGCTCACACAGTTGAGGCCGTGTGTCCTCGAACCAAGAACTTTTCAGAAGGGTAACTTTATCTGAGAAGTTGTAGCACTACTTAATCTTTAAAATACTATAATACTTTAAACTAAAATGTATTGTAATTGGATCAAAATGACTGTGATAGAGTTATTAGCTTTGTGTATTTTGCCTTAAAATGTTTGCATTTAGAAAATACTTGCTTGGTGCTTGAGACAATCTTACTTTTTTGTATACCAATAAAAAAAGATAAAAGCACTTAATGTTTACTCTTCATTTTTGAGAGCTGTAGTTTGTGTAAAATGTTGTGCATGCAAAACATCCTCTGAATTCTTAGTAGCAGATTCCTGTGTTGTCCAGTTGTGCTTGATAATTGTTTAAATTTAATTAGTATGGTCCTGACATCCTAAGTTTCCTTAGTGCACTCACCCCCTTCCAGTTTCTCCATCATTTCCTTTCCTCAGTGTACCTCGAATTAGAGGCTGCAGGAAAGAAGGTAAAACCACGAAGAAGAGTTGGTATTTTGAAGGTTGGTTTACAAAGAGGATTTGGACAGTGTCAGAATCATCTGAAAGTTCAGGTGAAGAGTCTGAGAGCTGAGGAAAGTAATAGTTTCTGCAGGAAACACTGAAGTGGGCCAGGGAGAACTGGGAGGAGAATCCAGCTTTCACAAGCACAGATTGGTAGGTTCTAGCTAACATTTTTGTTGCCTTTAGAAAAGGCAATTTTTCTTTAATGAAGGAGCGCCTACACTATGTTAATCCCTGCTTTGGTCCAATGATCAATGCAAGAAAACAGCATGCTGTGAAAATTTACCACTGTAGATCAATACCCCCTAGCTACCCAACTGTATTAAAGATAATTGATGGGCTGAGGGGATCTTGTAAACACTTGTTTGTCCCATCAGCATGTTTGCTTATTTGTTGATAGTAAGGACATCTACAGAGCCACTGTCAGCTGTAATATATTTCTGTTTTTACTTGGGATTACTGCAGAATGCGCATTCGTTTATCTTTTAAACCACTTCAGCCTCCCAAATATGATTAGACATCAGTAATGGAAATGTATTAGTTGATACTGAATTTTATAAATTTTTAAATAAGAACACAAAAGCCTTATTTATGCTGGGTGAATTGAGATTTAGAGAAATACCCAGCTAACTTTGGCCCCTAGATGACATTTTAAGGGATAAATGATCATGGTTATGCAAATGAGGGAATTGATCAAAACTGGTGATTTAAATCACTTTGATTTACATCAGCAAGAGGGAAGCTTTGATTTAAATCATTGATTTTAATCTTGTTTTGGGATTGTACTTTCATTATTTTCCTAAAGACAGGCTGATTTTCATTGGCTGGTAACTATTTGAAGCATGTTTATTTGCAAACAAGTATAGCTCTTAAGTTAATTTCTTAATTTCTTTCTTTAGGCAGGAGAGGGAATGCTTAACTGGTAGGGTAAATGGGGCAGGAATGTGTCCTTAAGCAGGTACATAATTCAACAAATCCCTATTTAAATTCTTTAACATTTACATTTTCTAGAAATGGCAAATGAGCTGGATACAGATGAGAATTGGAACGGAATGTAAATATCACCATTTTGAGACTTGTATTTCAATGTAGCTATCTTAAAAAGCTAGCTTTTAAAAAAAAAAACCAAAAAAGGCAAAAACATCTCATAAATGTTTTACATTTTAAAACTGATTCATTAAACAAAGAAAGCATTATCTGCAGCTAATGAACTGAACTGTTTCTGGATATCATGTCCTTCAAGGTTTGGGAGCTGGCAGATCTTACTCTTTTACCTCTTTTACTAGTCAGAGATTAGAAGAGGAAGACAATTTTTCCTGCTTCTTTTGTATGTTTATTTTTAAACTCCTACTTGGTTGTTCAGCTTTTGAATGAACAAGCCATTGATTTGAATTAGATGAATAACCTAAAATGAAGAAAAACTATGTGCAAAACAGGGCAAAAGTGGTTTAGCACTTGAGACTCTTCTTCCAGGTGTTTATGCTATACCTTTCACCAGTTCAGGATTCAGATTTGTTTCCTTTCCTTCCTAGCCTCCCCAAAAGACAGCAATAGCTAATCCTGCT
Organism: Sagittarius serpentarius; assembly: GCA_034782735.1. Lineage (NCBI taxonomy): Eukaryota > Metazoa > Chordata > Aves > Accipitriformes > Sagittariidae > Sagittarius > Sagittarius serpentarius. Next base: position 27,793,950 of record JAVKLA010000017.1, on the reverse strand, counting down.
AAGTATCTTACATATATTTTTAAATAACATTATAGTAACCTTATGCTTTGGAATAGTTGGTCAAAATTTTAATAGACCCTTTTAAAAAGTCAATTAAAAATGTAATTCAAAAATCTCTGGTTTTAATCTCCCCTAATGAAATCTAATATGAATACAGATAAGTTCCTAGCATATTTTTGATGGTGAATGCAATCTAGGTTTGGTAATCAAGGTGAAAGAAATGTACTAAGCTAGTTCTCAGCATGGAATACATATTGAATTTCTTTTTTTCCTCTGAAGGACTTTAACAGGAGTTTTGGTTTGTTTGGGTTTTTTTTATTTTTATTTTTAGCATAGAGTGTGTCTGCCTCACAGACAAGTTCAGGTGGTTTGGTCACTGGTTAAATTCACAAAGCTAACGAGGCAGGTGTGGTTCTGTTTTCCTGTGATTAAAACCAAGAGTCTTTCACACTTTGTTTTGTTTTGTTTTGTTTCTAGACCACAAGACTTGTTGAAGCTGTACAGCAGTTATAATGACAATTGAATATGAATAGATAAAAGATACTGGTCTGGTTAGGTTTTCTGTTGTATTTATTTTATTAAAATTCATGGGAAGATGACAGTTTAGTCTCAACTGTAAAGAGCACCTTAAATCCTTTGGTAATTAGCTATTTGCTTATTGCTCTACATTCTCAGGCACTGCGTAAATGTTTACGCTTAAGAAGAAAGGCAACAGTTTTGGGTGATGCTGATGATATTTTCCTGTCTTCTTCAACAGTATCAAGCCTGTGATGCTTCTTACAGCATAGTGCTTGTACTCTGCTGAAAACTATGTCTGTATTTGGCTAGAAAATGCTGCAGAGACTCTTCTTCCCGGAAAAAAATACAATTAATTCTTCAGAGTGTACTTTTTACTTTTTTACCATCTTAAAACAAATGCCTCACCATGTTGATTTAGCAGCACTCTGTTGTTGAATGTGCTATACTGTAAATCAGGGCAAGAAGTGAGGTCCCAACATTTTGTCATTCTCAGTTTCACTTGAATTCTGTATTGTCAGGTCATTCATTTGCTGCTGTTTGTGTTCCTTGGTGATGCTATGATAAATAGCTTTACCTTCCATCATTCAAGCGACTGCTGCTGGAAATGACAAAGCGATACATTTACCAGGTTCTTTCAGATGTTAAGCTCTGTTTAATAAGTTTGAAAATACTTGCTTTTTTCCTGATGGGGGGGAAAAAAACCCTTTATATGAATGCAAAATACTGTTGCTGTTCAGAGCTGTAAAACTGGAAGGAGGAAGTAATGGTGCATATGACCTTACGATAAAATAGAAACGTCTGTTGTAACTTTCTTGGGTGCTTATGTCCCACATCCTAGATTAGATTTTTAATTCTCTGTCTCAAAAAACCTTTCTACATATCTAAATATGAAGCATAAGTTGGAGGCTGATGCAATGTACTGAGCCAGTTTATATATACTGGAACATCCATTTAGAAAAAAAACAAGGTTGCACAGAACAGAAATATCAAATGGTAAAGAGAAATTAAGTAACTGCTATTTACCATACTCATAATACAGGGGGTGGTACATATAAAATGAAATGGAAAGGATATCCTTCAGATACGTGCCAGCCTTGATAAAATACAAGGATTTCTTGCCCATTGCTGTGAAACACCTGAATCTTGATACTGTTGTATATCTAGTCCCTCAAAAATGTGTACATGGGTGTAGGCGTACAGATTTGCAGTCTTTGATTACTGTTAATCAGTCCACATAGAGGCAGTTCCTGACCAGCTGTAGCACATACTTTCTCCTGCTCAGTTGGACAGGGGAACAAAAATGGGATGGGAGTGTGGGGCAGGAACAGGACTGGAGACGAGGTGTTGTGAAGTTAATGTAGAAGCTGAAAATGTGGCAGTAAAAGGATGGAGAGCTTTGAGTTCTGAGAAGATTCCTACAGTGGAAAGAAAGGACAAGGACATTTAAAATGAAACCTTCAATAACCTACCCACTTGCAAAGACCTGTTCAAACCCAATGTGAAAGTTTCTTGTAAGGAAATAAGGAATATGCTGTTTTCTGCATCTGCTGTGAGGAGTACACATAGTCAACCTCATTTTCTGCAAAAAGTTGGTATTGGGGAAAATAATTTCTGTGTTGGACTTGGGGAGTCTTAATATTCTGGTTGCTCTTCCCGGAGTTGCTGTAGGTTTTTCCTGCCAGTAACTTCATCTCAATGCAGCAACAGTTATCTGTGAAGTCTAAGTGATCCTGCAATAAAAGGGCCTTCTTAATCAAAGATGGTAAAGTCGGAGACAGTCAGTGCTTTCAGTATTGGCATCCTGTTCTGCTAAGGCAATCCCACATAGGAGGTTGACAGACACAAAAAGTGATTTGGCTGTAATACAGCAAAACAAATTCTGGCCAAATTGTGGACTTGGAGTTAATGGGTACACAGTGTTACTCTGCAAGTCCATAATGCTGACTGGAAATCGTGGTGGGTTTTGTAGTCTGTTAACTACTTAAGACTGTTTTGTTATTTCAAGTTTGGCTTCAGCTACTGAAAAATGGGGCACTTCATGTCTTTTATTTTGAAAATAAAAACATTTTAAGAATATTAAAGGTAAATCTTACTAGATTGCTTTAGAGCAACTGTGAGGCTGTGATCTAATCCATTTATATGCAGGCGTGTGTCATCTCTGCGTCTCCCCCAGCCAACTGGATGTTGACTTACAGTGTCAGTTTTCTCCTTGTAGATGTAGAGCGAATCTTTTCTGATGTACCATGTTTTACAGTATATTCACGCGCTCTGGCTCGTGGAATGGCTGTACATAAATTGTGCCCAGGCCATTTAAGAACATCATATCCCTGCAGGGTCAGACTGATGATGGTCAGACTAGCCCAGTAGCCAGTCTCTGATTACAGTAAAACCACTACTTGCAGAAACTCGGCCTTTATCTTGCAGTTGAAGAAGTGGCAGAAACCACACTGAAGGCTTCGGCTTCTTATATTATGACTGACAAAGTTCAGGCCATCAGGTGTCCCTTCTCTGCCCCTGCCCACATCTCTCTCTGTTACCAGTTTTCCCTGTAAGCCTGCTTGTCCTGCTTTCTGCAGCTCATCTGCTGTGCAGCTCTTCTCAGCAAGGCCACTTGCTGGTTCTTGACTGATCAGTCTCAGTCACAAGTGAGAGTGGCTCCAAACTCCCTTTTACATGTTAAGAGAGTTTTTTTTAGACCAGTCCCATTTGGTTTTTTGCCAAGAACTTTCTATTCCCAAATATTAGGCATGAGCAGTCTTTTGAAATTAACCAATGTTTGTTATTTACAGCATCAAATATACAAAAAAAAAATGTTACTAAATCAGGGTTTGGTAAAGTGAAGGGGTTGATTCTGTTTTCAGGTTTAACCTCAGCCAGCAATTAAGCACCACTCAGCTGCTCACTCACTTCCCCCCCACCCAGTGGGATGGGGGAGAGAATCGGAAAAATAAAGTAAAGCTCATGGGTTGAGATAAGAACAATTTAATAGAACAGAAAGGGAGAAACTATCAATGACACTAATAACAACAATAAAGTGACGATAATAACAAAAGGATTGGAATACACAAGACAAGTGATGCAGAGTGCAAGTGCTCACCACTTGCCCGATGCCTGAGCCATGCTCCTCCCCGTCCAAGCTGGGCATGATGTCCCGTGGTATGGAATACCCCTCTGGCCAATTTGGGGCAGCTGTCCTGGCTGTCTCCCCTTCCAACTTTCTTCTGCCCCTCCAGCCTTCTTGCTGGCTGGGCATGAGAAGCTGAAAAGTCCTTGACTTATCTAAAGGCTACTTAGCAACAACTGAAACCATCTGGGTGTTATCAACATTCTTCTCATACTAAACCCAAATCAGCACTGTACCAGCTACTAAGACAATTAACTCTATGAGAGCCAAAACCAGGACATCAGGGTATAAGATTTATTTATTCACTTTACATTTCTCAGCTTTTCTTTTTCCACTTTCCTTTCTATCATTTGATTCCAGGAGCTGGAGCTTAAAGAAGAGCAAATGCTAACTGTGAATATGAGAACAGTGGAAGAATGGCCACGATGTTTTACTTTCTGATTTGGGTTCTAAAGAAAGTCCTAAAGAAAAGAGACTGTCAAAAGTTACCCCACTTCTATTTTTCTTTTTCAAATCCTTAAATGGTTCCCTTAGTGCAAATCCTTGGTGAGAACTGCAGGGAATCAACCAGCACTCTAGTCATTAACCCCTTCCAATGATCCAGGTAGTTCACTATATGCATCATACTTCTCTTGTAGAGCTCATTACGTGTAGTCCAAGCGCCCCAATGCCAGCAAGAGGGGACAAGGTAAAATCGTCCTCTTCAGATTCTGGAACAGAATTGGTGGCCTGTGTTGGAAAGGTTTAGCTGCCTAGCTGTGTTGATGGAGGGGAAGGATGACTGCTGCTGGAATAGTAATATTGCATAGAGAACAGTGTTAACATGGTGAAGGATTACTTACTTCAGTATACTTGTTCCCCTGTTTCTGTAGGAATAGCGATAAAAGCATCTTTATGTTACTGTAAAGAGATGAGGGAGGAAATTGTATCACTTTAAGTAATACAGTATTGTAATTTCCCAGAGTGGAGAGGCTGGTGTTTCAGGCTTAGGTAATATTGGGTCATAACTTCTCCCACTCCATTTGCTTGCTAAGATCCTGGAAGGATTTTGTAAGCTTTCTGAATGAGTGGCATCTTAGCCCTACTGCTGGCGTAGCATGCACAGTCTGTCATGATACTCACCCAGCACACTGTTGTTCCCCCTCCAAGATTTTGTTTTTAAAATAACTGTTTTAAGATACCTTGCCCATTTGATAACTGGCATCTTTTTATAGGGACATGTCCTACCTTCTACTGCCTCTAGCTACAAAGAATCAGATTTTTCTGCTACAAAGTGAATCTAGGAAGATCCATCTATTTTAGCTACTAGATGGGAGAGAACTCATAACCAATGCATGCAGTGAACTTGCAGTCACATCCTAGAAAAAATAGTTTAGATCTGTAGAAAAGTGGAAATGGAGGGCGGATGTAGTTCATGGTCTCCAAATACCCTCAAAGACTGCTGACCCATTTTGTTCTCTAGAGGATCTTGCAGCGGTCTTATTGCTGTAACTTCTGAATGTCTTCCAGGAGTTCTTTAAATTATATGACTAACCTCAGTTATGGAAATTTATCTGTGTTTTCAATGTAAGTCATATTTAAATGGGTTAAACTGGCTTAACAAATAGTACCCTTGTGTGGATAAGGACAGAGATTTATATAACGGGTAAGTGTGCCAATAGATTATCAACTGGATGTAAAGAATCATAAAGATCTAAGTAATAAATGAAGTTGAAAGTACCCCTTTATATAAGTCGGTATTTTGGATTATATTCTTAGAACTAACTAAAAAGAAAAAAAATCATCTTATAGTCTCCTGTGCTTGGCAGCAGAATTGTTAGTCAGGAAGAATGTGCAGAGCTTCGTGAAAAATTGTTTTTTAGATAATTGCCTGTTGCAGACTGTCTAGAGGAACTCACATTTTATTTTTGGCATATTGCATTAAACAGTAGCTTTTACATTTTAGGACTGATGTGTTGATTTATATATTCTCCAGTCCTCTGGTGGGCGTCCAATTTCCAAACTTGGATCCTTCTGTTGAGTAGCTAGATTCAAAATTTTCAGTTCTCAGATAGGAAGGAAAACTTTTCAAGATACTACCTCTCCAGCTGAAAGGGAAGTGGTAAGGTGATGAGTGCAATAGGTCTAAAAGCGTGCATAGGAAAGGCTTTATGCTCATTCCCATCTGGATTTTGGTGTACGTACCTTTGAATGGGTTGAATATCCCTCTGAGCAGCATACATGCACTTAGGGAAGGCCAAGAAACTTACCTAAAAGTTCAGAATCAAAATGCGAGTAATGTCTGAATTTGAAAGATTTGTTTTTTCTTTCATTGCCCTTAAAATTGGAAGCTTGTAGTGTGGACAATAAGGCTAAATTAAAACAGCAGCTTATTGCTGGTATTGCCAGTTGTTAGTGTCACCAGTACACAGGAGATATTGCACAGATCTTTTTGAATTACAATTGCTAGAAACTTGTTAGCAGTCTGTGTTGCTGCAGGACGTATGGCGAAAGTGCAGTTCCCACCTTTGATGATACAACTGTGCCTCTTGAAGCATGTTTTGGGAGGATGCTGCTGGCTCATCTGTGGTACCATGGCAGCTGGCAATAGAGGGGGTAGAAGCATGCATCCGCACCACAAAAAGTCTTATAACTTTTTTTAATTGGCAACCATTGTAATTTTAATCCATATCTGAATTACACGTGTGTAAAAATGCCAGGGTCTTGATTTTTCTGTCCAACAGCTGCTTCTCTTTTTTTTGAGTGGTGGGGCTGAATGGTATGAGGTTAATGGAGTCTGTATCATTTATTTGGGTTTAAAATAAAGAATGTGTGTGTGTGTCTATAAAAATATATAGATATAAACCCCCCCCCAGAAGTCTGAATGGCAAATTATAAAGAATCTTCCCTGATCTTTGAAAATACAGGGTGTAGCATGGAGACAGAGTAACAGAAAGACAGGTCTAGAAATGATGAAAGTCAGGGCTGGAATAATTCTTCACATGGTTTCTGTTCATCGTGTTATCGCTGTACAACAGAGTGGTCTGCAGCTTTGAAGGCAAGTCAACCTTCCTCTGAGACAATCTCTTTTGAACCGCTGTTTGAGCTGGTAGGTGTCTGACCCATTTGGACAGGAACGAGTAGATACCTTAAGACTGCTTGACTGCATGAAAGGGTGGAGAGCTCAGCTCAGGAAAACAGCTCCAGGAAAATGCTTGTGCAAAGGGGCTTTAGAAAATAAGCTGCATTGTGGTTAGGGAGCTTTTTGGTTAGGGGGAAGTTTGTGGGTTTTTCAGAGCTTTCTGTAGATTATCAGCCCAACAGATAACAAAGGTTGAGGAAAAAGGTTCACACAAACCCTGGATGTGGCACTGGTTAGTTTGGGGAGCAAGGGGGAAATAGCTAAACAACCCATAGATGTTACAGAACAGCTCAACACTTTTGAAAATATGAAATGGCTGAACATGAGGAATAAATGAATGTTTTGCTAACTATCATTTTGGCTACTTTCCTGCTGCTTCCCCTAGCACCAGACTAGACCCTGTGTTAAAGCTAAGCACAAACGTTGTTTGGTTCAAAACCAGCTATGGTAGATAATGCATTTTCTGCTTGTTTCTGGAAGTGGAAAAACTCCATGATCAATTAGCTACAGGAATAAATTCATGGCAACTCTGCCTGTCTTCAGTACAGATGATTTGTTCTATTTCTTCCCATCCGTTTGCCTTCTGTGTCTCTCACAGTTAGTGAGTTTCCTGCAGAAATTGTTTGCATTCAGTTGCATTATATTTGAAAAAAAAGTTCTCAGATAAGTTAGCAAGTGAAAATGGAGTATGTAATGGTAGCCATAACTGTAGCCTTTGCTTCCAGTGACAGCTATAATTATATACGGGGCACATACATTCTAGCAGATGCTTCCCATTTAAACCACACTGGTTTCAGCATAGACCAAATTTAGGATCTAAGCATGGTGACCATAGCACTCGCTAAATCTCTGATTGCATCTTCTGCCATTTACTGCCTTTCTCAAATGCTCAGTGAGACTTTTTTTCCTAGTTGTTCTATGGAACAGCTTTGATTTTTCTCACTTTGTGGTTATTTTAAGCTTCAGAAAACAATAAGAATGTACTTCTCCCCCCCCCCCCCCNNNTTATCCCCCCCCCCCCCCCGTGCTTTTATGAAAGCAGAATCTGTGTAGATAAAGCACAGTTGATCTGTTAGGGATTACTGTTTCTCAGTTATTCTTTTGCTCTTGCATATCATGCCTTTATGTAGAAGAATATTTAAAGGTGCCGTGTAGAACAGCGAGATGAAAGATTCTTTGTGCATTGAAGAATGGTGTCACAGGAGTCCACCTGTTCTCCCATTACTTTTTTTTTTTTTGAAACTGAAGTTTATTTAAAGTGATTTTTAGTGTTCATAAAAGCTGCTGGGTTTTGACAGCCTTAAAGATTGAAAGGCTGTCCCCACAGGTGGTGGCAGCAGCACTATGGCCTGGTATTCAGGGCACAGGAGTAGGAATCAGAAGATCCACGTTCTGTTCTCATCTGTATCGCAGGTGACCTTGAGCCAAGTAGCGTGTTGCTGAGGCTCAGTTTTCTGTGGAGAATTTTACCCAGGCTCATGAGGACATTGTAAAGATTTGCTACTCTCTTAGGAAAGACAAGGATAAAAACTTCTTACATCATCATCTAGCAACAGATCTCATCTCCAGTCTACCAGGGATGAGAATAATTGGTGGTTTTCAGGAGAAGATATTACCAACAGCCTGTTGAAAGTCTCAGAATCAGTGGAAATACTTTTGTCTGTGCACAATTGTCAGAAGAGGAGCTAACCAAACTGAACTGGTTTCATGCAGGTCCAAAAAGACACTGTCTGTTGGTGTGTCCTACATGAAATCTTAGTAATTTTTGTGGAGAGTTGAGCTGGATCAATCCAGAGATCTATTTGATGTAGCATTGTGTGTCAAGTAGTGGTCAGTATCGGACAATTAATGCACCTATCCAGCTTGCAAAGCTATTCCTCTGATGAAGTACAAGAGGAGTTTTCTTTCTGACCCTTTCAGGCTATCAGCTTAATTCCCAGAAGCTTCAGATTTAATTACCCATATCATTACCACAACATGCATAGCTGCAGATTTTATTAATGACCATAAAATTATCGAATCCTCTTTAAAATGAATGCAGATTCCCAGCCAGAAGGTCCTTTCACACATCAGCTCTAGTACAAGTCAATCCCACAGGTTGGTGCAGCACCCCTCAGTCCTTTTGTCAAATGCTGAGCCTAGCTTATCCGTCTTTCTGCGCCTGATTTCCTGCTAATTTACCAACCACTAGTAATACTTTCTGCAGTTCTGTCACCAGACTTAAGTATTGTTGCCTCTAAAATGATAGCTGAGCTGAAGTTCTATCCTTCTTGGAGCCCATTTTTATGTGTTTAGCAGCAGACTGACCTTCAGACCTCTCTGTTTCAGACTTCTTCTGCTCACTGCATTGCTTTTGTTCCTATCCCTAAAATGTTCTTTAATCCATTTCAATTGCTTTTCCCTGCACGATGCTTTATGACTTTGTAAATCAGACTGAGTAGTACAAAATCAAATGCTTTCCTGAGATCCTGATAACTTATGTCCACTGTTTCGCTCTTGTCTAACCTAACGATTTGGTCGTATAATAAAAAGGATTTCAGCAGATTTGTCAGGCATGACCTTCCTTTTATGAATCTGTACTGGATGTCCTCTACTAAATTACGCATTTCCAAATGTTCTGCAATTTTGGCTTTTATCAACACTTCCAATACATTCCCACAGCTGAAGCTGGATTTCCTGTTCTAAGAGAATTCAGCAGAACTCTGTCACACCCCACCAAAATTCATTAGTTTTTCAGAATTCTCCATAATAAGACTTCTGTTTTCTACTCATGTTACTGGATTCTTGATATTGGAATTAGTATTCTGTTTTATATAGCTCTCAGAGTACTGTGTGTTCAGGAAGTAACCAGCTCACTGTTTGCAGTTCAGCAGGTTTGTGTGTCACATGTGGAATGAGTTGCCGAGTCTCAGCCCAGTCACAGGTGAGAGGATGTAAGTTGGTAGCTCAAAGGCTCGATTTGGTTCCAAGCTTCCTAAATAATTTCATTTGTGACTGGAGGTCAATTCACCTCTCTGTGCATCTGTTTATTTTTCTGGCCTGCTTCCTAAAGAGTATTTTACATTGCAGGCTTGCTTTGTGCTTTTGTCTGAATATGTATGTGTGAGGGGGAAGGGAAACTCCAAATCCTTCAAGTGTTCTTGCTTAAAGCCTTTTTGCTTATGCTTATACCTACTTTGAACATATAGCTTGCCACTTGGGCTATGCTTCCAAATATGGATTTCTCTTGGAGGTATGTTCTGACCCACCTACTTTGCACTGCAGATATATTTAGCAAAGTTTTGCCGTAATAGTCCTACAGTGCTGTCCCAAAGCTGTCATCTGCTCTTCTGCCTACCTCCTCCCCAGTTACCTTCCATGTGTCAAAAACCACCTGCCAGAGTTCTACATTTGCGGTCAAAGCTTTCTGCCACTGACACGGCTCTTTTTTGGCAGTAGGTAGAGCATGGAGACTAAACAACCCTGTCTTCCCTGTGTGCTGCTGGCTGGGCAATGCAGCTTGCCTAAACTTGGGTTAATTCCTCCATGTCTGCAGCAAAGATCATGAGTCCTGGGAGAAGCCCCCAAAGTTATGAACGAGACCAGCAGAACTGGAGACTTCCATAATCGAAGCCTCAAAGTAGGGATGATTTTTGGTTTTTTTAAGCAAAATGCACAAACAGATGCATACTCCTTGCCTCCAAGCCTGACTCATACACGGCAAAGGTGCTGCTCAATCTGGCTAGGTTGAGAGCAGCAGAGGAGGGTCTTACAGTTGGATCATGATGTCGGAGCAGACCTCCTGGAGATGGGTATGTCTTAAGACCGCAGGGAATGGCTCTTATTTTGGCCTGGACCCAGCTTAGAGCGAAAGTAGCACTAGAATACTGGTTTGGTATGTGTCTGCCCTGGATCTGCTGTTTATTGAAAGAGGAAATTGCCAAGAGATATTTAACTTACAACAGAATTATGGAAGATGCTGCATTTAATGGGCTGGCTTTTCTGTAGAAAGTCAGATTCTGCCTCCCTGCTCTAATCTTCCTGTTAGATGTCATCCAAGATGGATTCCAAGTGCAAAAAAAATTAAATAAATAAAGCAAGCGAACCTGCACCAAGTGAATCATTCCTACTAAATTTAAACCACTTATTATGGGGAGGGGAAAAAAAAGAAAAAGAAAACTCGGATTACAGGTTTAGCAAGCTTGAGCACATATTTCAGCGTGTATTGCTGTATTTGTAATTGCCAAACTACTGATTTCTTGGAACTCTGCTATTAGCATTGTTAAGCAGTGTTCCAGACAGTCACTCCTATAAATCCCTGTTAATATGTTAAGCAGGAGAAGGCCTTTGCAAGAATAATATTTAGCTGGCAAGCGATCTCTATTTGGGGCGTGCTGTCTAGGCTAAAGGGACAGATAGGGGAGGTAACTGTGCTTGCTGTTAGGGTCTCCTGCTTGAGCATCCAGCTGATGTTTGCTTGAATGTTGTGGCCACTTCCAATAGGTGCTTAGGAATATTTTATTTATTTATTTGTTTATTTATTTGGACAGAAGCGTAAGAGCATGTATGAGATTTCTGTACAGGGTGTACTTCTAGCAGTAAGGCCTATAGTTTACTGATCTCTTACTCTCCTTCATATTCTATTCAGGCAGTAAGTAGTGACATGAAAAACACCTCAGACAAACAAACAGATGTCCTTCTCATGAACAGATACTGTTCTTTTTCAAGCATGCTATTCCAAATAATGAAATGCCTTTAACCCTGAAATTATGAAAGCACATTGCTAAACGTCCCCCTCTTTTTTTTTTAATTTATATTCATAACACCAGTATAACCAGAACTCTTTCATCACTGCCAGTCTGCTAACTGAAGTCATCTCTGTGTCTTCTAAACTAGTCAGTGGGTAGAAACAAGATGGAGTGTCTTGACAATAAATCTGCCAGAGTACAGCTTTACCTTCAAGAAAAAAAGATTGCCCTCTTTCACTTGCATCTGCTGAACCATGTACCTCTGCAGGGGTGAAAGACCCCCACAGGCTTTCTGGCAAAGCATGTGAAAAAGAAAACTTGGATCGGGCTGTTTGTTTGACATGGATAATAGCTTTAGAGGTGGACCTGATAAAAGGTTGGGTCATCAGAGAGGAAGACAAGGGGAAAGCAGAAAAGGAGTAGAGCCACAGATCAGTATTTTAAGCACAACCAGTTGACAAGGGCACGGGGATGGAGAGGGGGCAAGGAGACTTGTTTGATGTCGTGCTGCAGTGAGGACACATCTGCCAGATCCCAACCCAGTTCCAGCATCACTGGTGGACATGCGGATTCTCTGATAACTAATCATATTCTGAAGTGAACAACAGATGGGAGCCCTGGGTGCCCTATGACTGTCTATCAAACCTACCTTCAGTTGTAAGGCAGAGGGCAGACATTGGCGAGACTGCCATGCTTGTAGTCTCCTTTTATGGCCAATTTTATGCAGACTTGTTTGGGGATGGAAAAGGGATGCACGCTTATTTTATTACAAGTAACTGAGAGCTCACAGAGCTTTTCAGAACACTATTTAAACATATTGTGAAGTTTTTAAAGAGTTTGTTTGTACAGCATGTTATCAGATTACTGTTTGGGAAAAGGGGGTGATGGTCTTAAATCCAAAACCTATTTTATAAAAGATAATACTTAAATTTTCTGCAGTCTATTTGCTATTGCCAAGTGATACCACATTCCTTGTAATACTTTTTTGTGCCATACAGCCATGCAAAAGTAAAGGATCGTAAGGCATTACTTTCCATGCTTGTTCCTGGTACTAGTGATGGCAGATATACTTCTGGTTTCTTTTCTTAGGCCAGCAACTGGGTGTAGGTTCTCCAGCTCCCTTCAGCTGAATATGCATGCATCTTGCACTGGGCATCTTTGTATTCACAAAGGATCATTTTTCTGTGCCTGCCAAGGGTTTGCAATACCCCTGTCTTGCAATTAATCTCCCTCTGTCAAGTGACCTGATGCCAAGTACAATTTCTGGAATTCTGCTAAAGAACGTTTGATGGCATCTACTAAGGTGCGTAGGGGTCCCCTGGAGAGTCATAGATGAAGGAAGGTCTCTGCCTCTCCAGTCGGATGAACGGTCTGTTTTCTTGGGGCTGTTGTACGTTTTGTGATGCCTCCCATTTTCGTACTCTTGAACTTGCCTGTCACTGGCCATGACCTATATGGCAACTGAGTGTTACTCTTTGTAGCAGACGTTTGTATCCTCTTTGGGACAAGCAAGCTGCAGGTCTGAGTGGAACAGACAGCCAAAGAAGAATGCCTGTCTTTAAAAGACAACATTTATTTTAAGTTCAACATGTAAACCTGCACAGCTGCAAGATCAAAAGCCAAGCTCCGTAAGCACTGATTCGAGTAGCCTTGGTTAGTTGTCCTCTAGACATTGGAAAAACTACTATGTTTTCTCATCTTTGTACTAGCAGGCTGGGATTAGTTTATCAAACTTTTATGTACCGGATGGATGTTCTGAAGGCACTGCTGACCATCTCGGACCTGCAGGATGCTGTGCTTCTGCTGCTGGTTTTCCCTCAGCTGGGTACCTCTTGCCATGTGTGGTATGCAGGGCAACTCTGTCAGGTTGTTCTCCAACATGAGTGAGCTCCCCACAGACCTGGAAGCCATGATAGCAAGTTTCTTTTTGTTCCTTGTGTGCACTGTTGGGCTTAGTGTGCTTGGTTTGCATCCTCTTGCACCCAGAATGCAGTCAAACAGGGTAAGTAATTCCTCTGTGCCAAAACTGATAGATACTTGGTGCTAGCTAGACTAGAGAGATGGCAAACTTGGGGCGCTTCCGTAGGTCAAGTTCTTCCACAGCATACTGCACAGTAATTCATTTGACCAGTTTCAGTTGTTGAGAAATTTAACTGCAGCATTATTACAGTCATAACCACACAGGTATGGACTGCATGGGAGCCTACCTGAATAGACTTAGTAAGCAGAGATGCTCACATCTAACAGTGTTCTGCAGTGGAGGTATACTCGCAGTATGCATGCATTATGCTTGGCAATATAGAATCTCATTTCAGTTGGCATATCCAGTGCTACTATGTCACTGTATTCCTAGCAGAAAACTGTCAAGATAATTAGTGTTAATTGGGATCTTTTGTGAATGAGCCTCTTATTTATTGTATGTTTGGCCCAGGCTTAGACTCAAGAACTTGGCAATGTCGCATCTGCAGTTTTGTCCAGATGAACATATATGCCTTATGGTGTGCTTACCACAGAGTTCAAGGTATAATCCCTACTGTTGGCATGTAAGCGCTTTAAATCTTCATTCTACTTTAGGGTATGTCTTGCCCATTGTAGCTCTGTAGGAGTTAGCTGGCATTGGACTGCTCCTTCAGCTCTCTGCTCTTGCCTCTTCTGACATGCAGCTACTAATTTCGTGACAGCTTCTGCTCGGTTGCAACGCAGCATCAAACATTTTGAACTGAACCGCTCAACTGAAAGTCACCATCTCCTTAAATTCTCTCTCACTTGTGAGTGACCATCTCACTCTTCCTCATCCATTTCAGTGCTCAAACTGATCTAGGTGGATTGAGATAACCTATTTGATCATTAAAGAAGTGGTCTTTCTAGCAGCCGTTAGCTATCACTGTAAGCCATGAGTTCGTGTGCCTTCTGTCAGTCTTCCGTTGTCGAAGTTCACTTGCGTTTTTAGCCAGAAAGGCCACTTCAAGTCAGGCCTTTGGTTCCAGGCAAGTGTTTAGACATGACTGAAGCAGACAACATACTGAAATTCAGGAGGTACAACAGCATATATGCTTGGTACATTAAGGCCAGAAGCTCGTTTCTAAGCAATAATGAAAATATAACCCAGGGTTCTCTGCTGAAATGTGTCTGCAGATCTATCTTGATGACAGCATTTCATTTTCCAGCTGCCATAAAGGACAAAGCAATACTAAATTATGCTCTTTTTACTGGGACTGCATTGCCTTTTATGTATGTGTGGGACTTGTGGAGTAGCTTGAGGTCCTTTCCAGTGAAAAGCAGATGAACTTTTCTGCCTTTCTGGAAGCCTTGGGTGAGTTTGGGAAACTTCATGATTTTGTGATCTCAGTCTTTCTGTGGAGAGGATCTGTTGCTAATCTGCTTCAAAATGGAGCCTGCACTCTGGCTTGCACTCTAGGCAATTCCCCTAAATTTGGGGTAAGGAGGTTTCTTTTGTGTGGAGTTGGAGAGGGAAAAGAAGAGAGAAACAATTTTAACTGCAATCCTGGGCTAATTGTTCTGTGGAGATCTACTGCAGGGCATGTTGTGGAAGCAGTGATTTACTTGCTTTCTTAAGTTTGCTAGCTGTGGCTTTATTGTAAGATTGAGGTGTGTTTTCTAAAGGGAAAAAGGCTTCTTTTGATGGTTTCTCTTCAGTTAAAGAGTTCTGAGGAAGGAGAGGATCCCATCAGAAATTTTTGGTGTAAGCTTGGCAAGATGCTACTGTATTCACCATAATTCCAAAATATGGCTTTCTCCTGAGCTGTACTGTAAAGGGTTTGGTAAACCAAGACAGTCACAATAAGACTGAAAACAGCATTGATTGGAGGTAACTTCTGAACAGTTTCTTCAAGAATGTTTGTATTTGTAAAAAGTATGCTCTCTTGCTCCCTTTAATTCACTGCCACAGGCTGCTCAGAGAAGTGGTGGAGTCTCAAACCTTGGAGATACTCAAAAGCCGTCTGGACATGGACCTGGGCAACTGGCTCTGGGTGGCCCTGCTTGAGCAGCGGGGTTGGACAAAAGGACCTTCCAACCTCAACTCTACTGCAATTCAAAGGTCACAACCTATCCCTTAAGATAAGATCTCTGCCATAGCAATTCATGCCTTGTTACTTTGCAACTGAGCCAACATGCTCCTTGCAGACATCTGTTCAAGGTAACCCAGAAGCTGCAGCAAATGCGGTGACTGTGTTGCTTGTTTAGCAATGATTCCTGACGAGAACTTCTTGCGCACCTTCTTAAGGGTCTGCACAAGACCATGATGAAGGTACAGATCAATGCACTAACTTAAAGTAGTCATATTTAAATAACTTGGAACCTGGAGACTGAAACAACTCTTCTCTTTGCATTGCGGTACAATGACTGCATGAAACTGCATGCTGCACATCACTAAGCCACACTGTGTGCTCAGGAGGTGGCAGTTCTTACAGAAGGTTCTTAACCTTGCTTTCCAGGGCACAAGTGTAACACATCCTCAAGTCATATGGCAGAGCTTTTTTTTTTTTTTTTTTTTTTCTCTCTATTAGGCCTATTTTGGGAAAATGGGCTAGAGAGTCCTAGATTAGCTTTAGTATTTTGGACACTAGTCCTACTTCTGTGCATGCACCCAGTTGAATTTATCTTTAAGTTTTGATACAAATGCAGTACATGGAATTTTAAAAGCGCTGGGTAAACAACAGCCTGTCTGAACATCTCACAAGAATAAAGGACTCCAAGCAGGCAAAGGAAAGCTTAACAGGAGCTACTGTCTGGAATCTGAAGCGAGACACATTCAAAGTAGAAATTTAGTACAAATTTGTAATAGAGAGGGTGATTAACCACTGGAATGAACTAGAATGGATGGATCCTTGGTCTCTTGCTGTTTTTGAGGCAAGATGTCTTCTGGACTTAAGTTAAGCCAGGTAACAGGTTTGTTTTACTTTACACTGGCCTCAGTGTAGAGAAGGTGAAGTGGATGAAATGTAACAGCCCATGTTTATAGACACATGCACGCACACACACAAACACACACGCACACGCCCACACGCCCACGCACACACACAGAGTCCAGCCAGAAGACCTGATGATTCCTACAGACCTTAAGCTTTACATGAAGTAAAAGACTTAAATTTTGAAATTTTCTGTGACTTCTAGGAGAGGATTGGTTTGTACTTATGCATGGGGTTGGGAATCTGCCTTGATTGCAAATTCAGCAGTGGTAGAACTTCATTCTCAGGGCTGAATTTCTTCACCATCCAATGCACTAGGTTTATCAGCAAGCTGAGACTTGGTTCTTCTGCATTTCAACAGCTGGTACGGTACTATTCCTATTGTAGTAGTGGGGCCTATGTCCTCAGTGGATACCATGTTCAACCACTGATACTATCCTGTGTGGCTTTAAGCCAAGAGTTTAGCCCCTCTGCTCATGTTTTACTTTTGACAAAATGATGATGTTTCTCTTTCCCAAGGACACAAGCTTTTAATTTGTTATTTGTAAAGCCTTTTTTAAGAACTTACCAAGGAAGGTATTAGTGAAATACAAAGTAATGGCATTATTTTTTTACTATGTGACTCACTCAGAAATTAAAAGGGAAAATTAATTTCTCTTCCAAATAAGTGATAGCAGCTTCAGCTTCACCAAGTGACTTCTTCCTTGCTTCTGCAGGGCGTTGTGGATCAGGGTGAACTATACTTCAAAACATTTAATTGCATACAGTGAGAAATGAAGAAAACTGAAGTGGATCCCAAGAATGTATTAAAAATCTGAACTAAAATGAGAATGATTTCATGTCAAGTGAGACAAATGCAGAGTTGATACTCCAGTGCTTCACACTTCCACTTGTCCTTGGCACTGAGAAAATGAGATTTTTAATATCTGAAAAACAGATTGCCATGAAGACTCATCCATTGTAAATTTAAGCTGCCTTTATAGCAACTTAAGCTGGGGACAAGGTTGTTCATTACCTCTGATTCTACAACTGTGGCCATGATTTCCATATTAATATTGAATTTTTTTTATTGTCTGTACCAGAAATAGGAAGGGGAGCTAGCAGTGTTTTCCCTGTGTTAGCAGATAATTTATTTAATGAATAATGCGAAAAGGGCAAAGGTTTGTGAGTTTTTACTTGCATATCAACTATAGATAGTAGTGACACCTGCCTTTGCTGCTGTGATCAAACCTGGTTTGGTTCTTCACTTTATGCTAAAAGGACACTGAGGTAAAAAGGGATATTGATTCATGATTTTGGAATCATGATTTATTGGTGACGGAAGTTATGTTGTTTTGGGTTGAATTTTTTTGTCTTAAAATTATAGGCGAGGGGTTGCTTGTTTCCCATCTGATGTGCCCTTAAATTAGAAAAATATTTAAGCAACCTTTACATGTGTATGGGGGCAGGGAAGGTATTTCTGTGCCACTGAACTTTAGACCAGCATTGAGTCAAAGACTGTTTGTAACCCTTTTCAATAGCAGCCGTTCTGTTCTGGCGTCAGACGTAGGAAACGCTAGCTTCCTCTCCTTTCTGTGTAACTGCATTTGCTTTCACAAGGCAGACCTGAGGATTCCCCGACCTGCCTTACCTCTTGGCTCTGTCTGTGACAGTTTGCGATTGCATTCGGACTGTAATACTGCTGCCTTAACCTTTAACATAGCAAAAATGGAGAATTTCTCATATTTTCTCATGAACTCTCTCCTGTTTATTTCTGCCAAAATGCTATCATCCTCTGTCTGTGCTCGCAGATCTGGAGTCTCTTGGAAAAGTTCCTTCTTCCTGCTCTATTCACATCCCGAATTTGGTCTAGATCCTAATGGCTCTTCATTTATAACATCTGAGGTCTGTACCATTTGTTTTCTCTGCCATTAGTATCACTAATATCATTGTCCTGCCTTTGTCATCTCACACCTTAGTTACTGCAGCCTTTTCTTTGCCTCTCTGTCTCATCTCCTCGTGTTCCAGTTTTAATACTGCATTTCATGATAATGGAAGGTGATCTTTTCTTTCCTTTGTGGGTTTTGTTCTTTGCTTCTTCTACACTTCCCACCCTGGAAGCAAGTATTTCTTTGAGGAATCCAGTTCTCTATCGTTAAACCTCTCTGACCTTCAGAAATTTTGTATATATTTAAATCTAGTTTGTTCCTCTTTGGAAAACAAAACAGCTCTCTGCATTAAACTCAAAATTTGGCAATAAGTCAGCCGCATGATCTCATATTTTTGGTAACTGCTTCGGGGAATAGGTTTTAAATGCAGTTAAGAGATTTAACAGAGCAGTGTTTTGGTGTAGAACTATGTTTAAAGGGTTTGGGGTGGCTGACTGCATGTGTTTGTCTCTTCCGTCCATCAGTACTTCAGTGTCATGGTTTCTCTCCCAGGCCACAGTACGTGACCTGTGACAGTCTGCTGGGACCGCTCATCTTGTCTGTGACCTTGCTCTTGGTGACCTCCTTTCCTGGAGGCGAAGAAGTCAACTCAAGACCTAGATGTGGGCTAAAAGAATTGCTTTAGAAATGGCAGCAGCCAGCTCTCAGCAGCTCCCTCCCCAAAAACACCCAGCACTTTCCTTTGCCACATCTGGGCTGGAGCAATTGTGGGGGCAGGCTTAAAACCCATGGGAAAGTTGGTGGCCAGAAGCTGACTGCTGCTGCTTCTGGAAAAGCTCACTCAGCCCAGCCTTTTGCCCTGAGAGTTCCTAAGTTTTTGTCATGAATGCAAAAAAAGGAAAACCACATAAACGATGGTATAGTCTGTGTATGCCCATTGGACTCCATCTGGAATAGGTGCAGTTCTTCCCGAAAGCCTATAGCAGGTGTGATAGAGGAGGAGTCATGCTATAGTATCTGGACCACTCTTAACCACTAAGAGCCAAGTTGTGTCCTTCCACAAGGCTTGCTTGGTTGCTAATATTACAGACATCTCTTTATAGAGCAGAGTAAATCATCCCATGCAAATCCTTGTGCTACTCTACCCACTTGTTTTCTATGCCAGCTCACATACACCTATAGCCTGAAGTGTAAATATTCTCTCTAGTTCTTTCTGCATCTGCCTGGACATAATATCCTGCCTTTCTCTTTCCCGTTGGTTAGTAGTTTGACTTTTGAAGCACTTTCAGTCCATGTTAGTTTGTGGAGAAAGACATCAGCAGCAATAGCTAAAGAATATTCTAGTAGGTCATTCCTTTTCAGAACATAGTACCTTGTATTCTAAGTTCTTTGCGGATGTTAGCCAAATAATCCTTTTAATAGCTTTTGTGAGTTAAAAGGGTAGGTAACTGTCATAAGGCTAAATGATTGCATAGATTAATTTACTTGTGGCCAAAAGAAATCAATTGTAATTTAAATTTTTTGTCTTTGGACTGATTACACTACCAGACATCAGCTTTCTCCTTAGGAGTCTACCATGTGCATTGAAGTATATGCCTGTGATTGTATACGGGTCTGGATTAGTTACAGCTTACCCAGAGTAATGTGATTGAACATTTTCAGTTTTTAACCTGTGGGCATGCACAAGCTCAGAATATTCAGCTGGTTGGCCTTGTTTAGGTCTGTAAAGTATCCATTTATAACTTGAGTCGTTCTAATTCATAGGCAGTTTGGATGTAAAAGATTACTTACCAGGCTTTAAGACTATGGGTCCGTTGCAAACCATGTCAAAGCTCCCAATGAAGGCAAAGGCAAGAAAGAGGGCGAAGCTTTAACAATTTGTTTAAAAAATAAAAATTGAAAGATTATATGAGAAAATTCAGTGGTTCCAGGGAGCATTTTTCTTAACTGTGGTTATATTTAGTGATTGGTATGCATTCTACTGCCTTTTAGCAGAGGCATGGATTGGGTGGTTGAGAAGGATCCTGAAGGGGCCTGTCTTTTTTTAACGAGAAGTGATTTGGCGCTACTGCCTCATGAAACTGCTGTAAGGTTGTCCTTATACCTAGCTGTATAATTGTACACCAGATAACAAGAAGTCAGAATGTATTTCCCTTTCACAGAAATCTCTAATGTTTTTGTATATTTTTATTGTGTCTTACAGAATGGTGAATAACACTGAAGACCCTCAAGAGGCTTTATAACGTCTCATCCCCATGTAAAGTATGCTCAGAACTTTTCCAGTAGTGTAAGTACAAGCTAAAAAAAGCCACAAAAATTAAGAGTTGTTTGGTGGGTTTTTTCTGTTAATTTGGCTAAAAAGAGCAGAGAAATGGTTACAATGATTATCAGCAGTTGGCTAAATTGGAGAGTTCCACTGCTTTGGTATTTGTTAGACATTTAAACCAGGGAACAGTAGCATTCAATTTGTCATTTGGTCTGGCTGATACATTATTTCTACTTCTACTTTTCTGTCCCTGAAAGAGAAGGAAAATCATGCAGTTCTGAGAAACTCAGCCTTGATCAGAGAAAAGGTAGTGTTAAAAGAGAGATCTCCGTACATCGACTGAATGTACTAGAGGGATACCAGCGCTGTGCAAGAGAGTTTAGCACCACTACAGACTTGGTGAAAGGGGATGAGTACACCATTAAAGTAGTATTATATAGCAAAGGCGGAAAACCTAGGGCACCTAACATAACATTAGAATTAGATGTGTTGGTCCGAGCAACCACTGCTGTATCTTGAATCCCGGTACGAATTGGAGTTGTCTAAATCTCATCCTTGAATTTAAGCCTATTAGTTTGTTCTTTTAAGTGACTTCTGTCATGAATCTTCAATGTAATTGGTATCCATGCTGTTTCTTCAATAAATAAGCAAATGAATTCAAAGTTTGAAGCTTGTCAGACTGAAAGGAAAAGCTTGACTTGTACTGTGCTGTCATCCATCTCTCTCACTGGCCAGTTCTATATCACTGTTCCCCATACCTCTTTTACAGGCATGACCAAATGCTTGTCCACTGGCAGTCAGACTCTGAGATACTTTGACCTCTTAACTTCTGATTGTACCTTCTGTCAGACTGAGTTGGAAAGAGAAATCCTGTCTACAGAATAGGTAGCAAGAAACTGGGCTGCTGTGAATGCAGTCAAATTTTTCCACATGGATTATTTCAAGGATGAAGATTATTCATCTAGCGCATGGACATTCATAGTGCAAGTGGCACTGCAGTCACAGACTTCTGTAGAGGGAGTTGCAGCAAAAAGTAATGACGGATAGGGGTTTCATGTTGGAAACTAAACTACCATTGTATTTCAAAAAGATTTCTTGATCCAGCCATTAATTTCTTATTTCTATTGCTGGTGGCTTAGTCTTCTGTTCAAAACTAGTGGTTTCCTACTTTGTTGCTAGTTCCCTGAGCCACCTCCTGTTCTTTCTTTTAGCTGGAAATATGTTGGATTTCTGTATTAAAATCACCACTTGAAATTGTAAAGATCTAGTTCACAGCAGGAAAGAAGTCTGGAGGTAAGGCCACACTGACCTGTGCATCTTTGTTATACTGGTAATTCAGAGTTTGCAGAGTGATCTTAGAGCTCCTCTGTGCTTAATGTGAGCACAAGGGCAGTCTGTCAGCTTTAACTTTGAATCAGACTTTTAACATAAATTTCCAAACTTTGAATTATATAGTTTTAATTTCGTGTGCTTTAGCTAGATTTCAGTCATGTTCTGCCCCTGTGCAGTTTTAGTTGGATATCATGTTGTTCTGTTGCTCTCTGGAATCGTTGTTGCCCATTGATGTGCCCAGTTAATCAGCTGCCACCCTCCATCAGAGAAGTAGCAGCTTTTTCGACTGAGTCCAGTATATGTGCAGTTACTATGGTCATCAAGAATGCAATATAAGTATAGGTGAATAATTTTTGACTGAGTGAAAGCTGGGGTGAACCTATTTGGAGGGGATTAGAGAGTATTAAATTAGAGGAAATGGGCCAAGATGACCCATTTAGGTATAAAGTTTCCAGATTAAACCATAGATATCTTTTAAAAAGGATAAGTGGGCATCGTGGTTTCAGAAGGGGAAAGAAGAAACCAGCTTTTTTTTAAAAAAAAAAAGTTTTAACAAATACTGAATAAGATTAAAATTGAACAGTCTTAAAACTACCGTTGTTAGAGAGCAGTTTGGTTACTCCTACCATGGGGCAGCATCCTTTCTCAGAAAAGCAAAGTAGGCAGCTGGCTGCAGTTACCATTTCACCTACCTAATTTTTATCCACAGTTGGATGAGAGTCAGTACTCAAGAGGAATTAGAGGCATGGAGTGAACACAAGACTCTTGATTTTGGTCTCACAAGAATTAGTCATTTATCTGAAACTAAAGCCTTCTGTAGCCAATGCAAGTATATCTCTCTTGGGTTCTCCATAAATATAATGCGAGTAATTACTTGTACTTCACAGGCTCTTGGTGGTATTGATTAATTAATACGTGTTAATAGTGAGATATGACGATCAGTATTTGTGTTGCATGTTTCAAACTCTCAAAATATGATTTCTGATAGAACTAGACAGTTTCAATGTCGTGACTTAAAGTTTACCTGAATTATCAGGCTGGTGCTTATGAATCTAACTGCCAGCAATGACAAAGCTGTCTTGGGAGTGAGTAAAAGCCTGCTGAGTGGAAAGAAAATCAGCGTGAGTAATGCAGATGAAAAAGGACTAGATTGAAGCCTTATCATCATTTAGGAAAAGCAACAGAAAGAAAGGAACGATAGGAGTATGTGAATGATACCAAAGTCAGCACACATTGAAGAACAGATGGTGGACTTAGAGTGGCTTAGAAAGTCACCACACGGCAGAGCTGTTTTAACTGTCCAGCTTCCTTGAAATGTGACACAAAACGCGTTAATTAAACCTGGGTGAAAGAGGGCTTGGCTAATTTGCTCTTTCTGTTTTCAGTGACAAGCTATTGTGTAAATAGTTGGTGGCTGTAGGAATGTTCAGTTGGCATTTTAAGCTTCCTTAACTGAAACAATGTCTTGTCTGAGCCCTTAGTTTTACTTTAAGATAAACCGGATGAGTTAATTCACGATTTCACAGGCAGCTAAGCCACTCTGAAAGGGACCTAGAAGAAATCTGGTTGTGTGTGCCTCTTATGCCTACTTCTGCTTTTGGCCAGATTGGCTTGTCCCCATCTGTTGAGTTGGTAATAGCAATTGTTGGAGCCTTCCCTAAGCTAATACAGCTTGCGAACCCAGGCAGAAACTAGCTATGGGTGGGTTGGTTGGTTGATTGATAGATTTTCCTGCTGAGTTAGTGAACTGAACTGGTCTATGGAGTTTTCCACCAAGTCCTGGAGCTATGCAGAAGAGCAGGTCATAGGTCAGTTCACCCTCTGTCATGCATCTGCATCCTCAGGACTTGCATCTGTAGGTGTTCTCCTTCTGCTCCGAGCAGGACACAGAAAGATTTGGACTTGCCCTGAGAATATAGACTGGGTCTTCTCTATGTCATGCAAGAGGAAATTTCCCTACTTCAGGTCTGGGCTACACAAAGAGTTGTTTGTTGCTTTAGGACCATTAATGGGGACGTGTGTTTCTTTTTGAATGCTTTTAAATAAAATAAAACTCTTAATATGGAAGCAACCGTGGCCAAAAGCCCATGTTTTTGCCATTGTGATTTATATTCTTCAAGAAGCCGCTGTTCTCTATTCCTGAGTTGTTCTCCAAGTATAATCTCTGTCTTCACTAAGACTGTGCCAGTAAAACTACACTTGCAAACTTTATCTACTGGAAAAAAAAATTGCTTCGTAGTTAAGCACAAAATTAGGGGTAGGTAAGTTTCAGTTATTTGCTTGGTTTGGATTCTAGTTTTCTGAAGTAACAAATTCCTCTTTAAGAAAGTGTGTTGATTGTTACTGCTGGTGATAGATCCTGAGGGAGAACGAAGGTGCTTGAAATACTTCAGAACATCTCTTTTTCTTCATGTGTGGAAGAGAGGTGGTGGAAATCCTGGTGATGGCATTCCTTGAAACTTGTCCTACACCTTGTCATACCTGCTGCTATAGATGGACCCTGTAGGATGGCTGTATGTGTGGTGAGAAAACACTCAAAGTTTGGCCAGGCACTTGGTCTGCCTTCTTGCAGAACGCTTGTGTGACTTTGAACAAGTCATTTTGACTTGTCTGAAGGCCAGCCCATTTCTGTGAGGTCTTGGTCTCAAAAATTAGCGTAGTTTTACTTCCCTGCCTTACAGGGATATTCTATATAGAAAGATGTGTTTTAAGTATTTAGATACTCCAGCTAGTGGTATTAATAGAGAAGAATTCTGAGATTCTGTCTGGATTTTAACAAAGGATTGGTCAAATTCTGAAGTGAACTGGAAGAGGCAGAACACAACAGTATACCTACCCCTGTAATCTTGACAGCTGAAAATATGTGACTTGCCAGTCTGGTGTCTAGGTTAGGCCGTGTGTCAGTTTTATAGCCACAATGACTCTATCTGTGTGGGTTAAAGACACTATTTCGGTGTATTGGTGAGATTTGCTTAGCTGTGTAACTTAAGTGCACAAGTCCTGCCCTGATTCTGTTACAGAGCTTATATCCAAAGTCTAATCTTTAGCTCCCGAATCCAAGAGCTCCTCCTTTGGTCTTGGCACAGGTTTGGGCTTTGGGCCCTAGTTCAGCACTCAGCTGCCACTACAGCTTTTCTCTCTGTTTGTTAGTCCTCCTGATCCTCATTCTGCCCTTGAATCCAGCCTCAAAGTTTGAATTCCTGCATCGTTGCTGTGGAATTGCAACAACAGTAGGAAACCCAGATTTTAGAAGCTGGGAAGGTTAGGGTTAGACAGATAAGGTGTCAGTGTGAATCAGTCTGTGCCTTGAATAGAATTCAGAAGTATCTGGCTCCCAGCCCTGTGCTTAGTCAGAGGTCAGTCCCTTTTGTAAGACTTGGATTATGATAATAATTGGCATTTATATTGTATTTTTGCCTTGTAAGATCGATCTCAAGTTCTCTCTCTCTTTCCCAGAGAGGTAAAGCGGATACTATAAAGCAGAGTAAGTTACTTGCCCAGGTGGAATCAGTGGCAAAACTGCTAGGGTTTGCTTACTGCCAGTGTGCCAGCATCCAGTAAAAAATATTTTATCGGCAGTAAAGAATTTCAAAGCCTGAGTGGAAAAACAGCTTATGTAGAAGTAGTGAATCTGGGTTTGGGGCTCTTTAACTGGCTGAGAAACTTGAAGCCTCCTGAAGAAATGATATGTTGATATTCTGCTCTCAGCTTGCCTTCTATAATTTGTGTAGCGGTGAGTATTTGATTACGTTGGATTTATTTTCAGAAGTTTCAGGCTGCTCTTATTAATTGTCACCATTTTGATCAAAAGCGTATGGCAGTGTTCTGCATTCATAAGACACTGTTTTGCATTCATAAACAGAACTGGTGACGTTTAACCTCGATAGATCAGCTTGTAGTCTGATTTCACTCCTTGCTGCAGTGTGAGGCTTTCGTTTCCCTGGGATGAGAGCAGTCATTACAAGCATTACATTTTGTTTGTGAATCAGGATGAATGGGAGTAGAGTCCTCTTTGAAAATCAGAACTAAGAGATGCAACGCAGGAGATAATTATGCTAACGTATGGATAAGGATGGCTCTGTGTTCGTTGACATGATGAGCACTTAAGGCCTGATTTTTTTCTCTCTTGAAAACTGGTACAACTCCACTGAAAATACTGGAGTTGCAACTGATGAGCATAAGTGTTGGCTCAGATGAGTCAGATCCTTAATCCTCTGTTGCGCCCCAGAATTCATAGCATCAACTACTGTTTTGAAGGCAGCTTTGCTTAATATGGTGCAAAGCTTTGGGCATTTCTGAAATATTTAAATTGGCTGTGAATAAAAGGAGATGCACTTGTTCAGTACGAACAGAAAAGACCAAAGCTTGAATTTCAGAAGACTAGATAGTGTTATGCCCTAAATGTCCCAGTTTTGTTCCAACAGTGCCTTAGATCTGCATTTGATGGGTCACAGTCTTTGCCACTGAACATGTGTGCATGGTGTGCACTGTTTATTTTGTGATATATGTCAACAGCTCTGTTTGTGGAAGAGCTATAGCTCAGAATGAAAGTCCATTTCTTGAGCATCTTGTAAGAACCAGCTGCATCCTTTGGGATGGGTAATGGTAGGTGAGATGCAGAAGAGGAAGGAGGAGTGAATGAAACTTTGCTTGGGTGCTTGGATCTCATAAAAATGTATGGAGAGAGAAACAAGCTTGCGTAATAAAAAGCATGGTTAAAAAATTAACAGACTGGGCAGCTGGAAGTGGAGTTTCTTTGTAGTTACTGGTTCTGATAGAAAGCATGCGGAGCGGTAGTTCATGTGAATTAGGTTGCTGAATATCAAGCTGGTTGATAAGCAAATTATATTGCCTTTGGAAATGGTAGTGCCATCCTTAATATCTATTTTTGCTTGCTGTCTAGATTAGAGACTTCAAGTAGAAGGGAAACGTAGCAGCCCAGCCATGCCGAACAAGGATCCTTACTTACACTGGTGCATGGTCTGGACACTGGGCATGCAAATCCAGCGCAGCTGCTCTTTCTGCTCTGTGTTTTTAATAGCTGGAGAACATCCATCTCCACATTTGTTCAGATAGCAGTTCTCACTAGTACTATATGCACATACACACAGGAAAAATACTGGCAGGCTAAGGAGTTCAAGCTGTTAGAAAGACTGTGATAGTTAAAACACTTGTTTAGTTAACTAGTCGTAGAAAGTAATCTTTTTGATACATGTTTTGGGATAATGTACTTTGGCTGAAAAGCCACAGCTTTACCTTGTGATTTTGCTCTTCCATTTAAAGGGCAAGATTGTGTTCGGTGACACCAAGAAAGTGCATGTTATGTTGCAAAAAATGATGGTGGTATAAAAGATAAGATTACAAATTCTGGAGATACTGTGTAGTGCTGTAGGGTCCTACCCTGGACCAGCAATACATGCCACATGTCAAAGAAGGGTACAAGTTGGCATCTCTCCCCATCCTGTTTGCCACAGTTGATGTGACTTAATCAGAATCATTCTTAAACCAATTACCAGACCTAGGATCCTGTTCTGAACACTTTGGCTCTAGCCCACATCCATATTATGCAGATTATATCAAATACAGGTCTTGTATCAAAAAGCGCAACTGGTTTTGTAAGTCTTCAGCTTTGCAGAGCTTATTAGATAAAGCAGTGAATTTTAATGGAAGTTTGGAGAAGGACCTCTGCAGAAGAGGATCTCTTCAGTGATGCTAGAGTAATTCCTACTCATGTACCTGAGTAGAAGAGTGGAAAAAATTATTTCTTGTGGTCATTAAAGAGTCCAGAGCCATTTTCTCAAGTGTTAGAGGTGTTAAGGCTGGTGTCTGGCCCTATTCCCAAATGGATAATTGAATTGCTTTGAACTTCTGCAAGTTCAATTGGACATGGTCTTAGCTCATAGCTGTTTTTATGGGATTATTCTGCTGTGTTCCATCACCTAGAAAGTTAGTGTCGGGTAAATGATTCTTGTATCTGCGTGGGCTTGGGCTATGATAGTAGGTGAGAAAACCTTGCTGTGTTTTTCCTTGCTTTTCTCTGGGAGATGCAGGAAGATAAGGGAAGAGAACACCTCTGTATCTGGCCACGTACCCCCACTCAAGATCAGTACTTTCAAAGTGGGGAGGGAGTCCCATATCTAAAGGGTGAAATTCATACAAAAAAGAGGCTAAATAAGTCTTGGTGGTATGACAAGGAAAAGCAATGGTATTGAGAGCAATTATGCCTCTAAACAGCCTTCCCTCCAGAAAGTGGTGGTCAAGTGAAAAAGAGTGATGCTGCATCTGGCTGGTTGAGACCTGCTGGTTATTTTATATCTGTGCATTTGGGAGGGAAAATAAGTTCTTTTTTATTTAGCTCCTTATAGTTCTCCCTTCAATCTGATATTGAGGTACCTCAGGTTCCTTTTGGATGAGCCACGAAAGATAAGCGTGAAGTTTTAATGCTTTATAGATACCAAGAGACAGTAAGTGGCATTGGTCCATCTTACTTGGGGCGTGACTGCCAACTTCATGTAAGAAATGTAAATATGTTTGATACTTTAAGCTACCTTTTTTTTCTGTCAGGATGTAAATAAACTTGATTTATTGTAAGGGCCAGATACAGTTGTTAAAAAATTGGTTAATTGTAGTTGTGAGCTTAATTTGTACTTTGCAGAGGTCTTGCTTTCAAAATTTCAGGGAGAAAAATGCATGGCAATTCTCCCTTGGTTGGCTCTCTTTTTCAGTTATCTCCCCAAGGAAATTTGACAGCCCATTGTAACTGCTGAGAGTTTTGCTAACTGATCAGGAGATAAAGCATGTGATTATAAGCTAAGATCTGCTAGTGTTGAGGATATTTTGCTACACTGGCAGCAAAGTTTGCCAAAATTTTGACTACAGCAAAGCAGTCAGTCCACAGTCTTTGTTCTCAGGAAGAGTATTTGCTGTCTTTATTTAGTCCTGCACACCCCCAATCATTCTGCTTGTCCCTATCTTATTTTACTTCTTGTTACTTTTGCAGTTGATTGTATTTCACAAGGAAAAAGAGGGGGGAAGCAAATTGAATTATAGCTAGCCAGAGGAGTTCAGGAGGAGAAGAGGCTCTTACAGCAGTATGGGTGGGGAGGGTTGAAGTAGTGGAGAATATCCATTAATTAATGAGGTGAATGAAATTATGATGATTCTAAAATGGCTGATTTACTTAACTGCTTTGTAAATTGATCTTTAAACAGAGTAAGTTTATTAAAATATTTTAAAAAGGGAAAATAACTGAAGCCCTGCTAGAATAAGAGTTCTAAATAACGTTGCTGTAGTTATTCATTAAAAAGCAGTAGATAGTTGGCAATGTTGGAACACGTTCAATAATACCACATTTTGCAATATTTGTTTTGGGTTTTTAATGGAAAATTCCCTGTTCTTGCAGTTGTTTTCAATACATAAAACTCACTCAGAAGCATTGTTTCTAGATCTCATGGTTTTGTAGCAAAGCACATGAAAATGTGAATAGGAGTTCAAAATCAAGAAGGCTAAAAAAGAAGTATGGCCAATATATGTTGTATATGTAAGTATAAGCAAGGCGGTTTTTAGATCTGTATATGACATTAGTGAGACCAGCAGTGAGATACTGTATCTGATTTTGGTGTTCTTATCTTCTTAAGCATTGAAAAATTATACAGGAGTTGTCTGAAAGGGTTGGAGGGCTAGAAGAATACTTTGCGTGGGCAGACAGATCGTTGATTTTGGTTTTGATTTTTTTTCAAATTGCCAACATTTTTCCAGTGATTGTGTTAAACATAGTATAATGGATTTAATTTGACAGTAGGTTTGCTACTCTTAGATTACTTTCTGAAGCCCACACATTAACAGGACTCTGTAGAACACAAGTTGGAAGTCATTGAATATCTTACGACAGAGGATGGCCTTGTCCAGCAGGCCTTGAATCCCTGTGCGATTGAAATTACTGCACGCGCACAGCAGATCCCCGCTGCATCAAAGCAAGACAAATTGGAGGCCAGATCGCTTTCCCACATACAGCCACGTATGACAGAAGGTCGGCCATTTCTTTTTTATCTAAGAACACTGCAGTTCATTATGTGTAATTCACTAGTAATTCACCAAAGGATACTTAGGA
Organism: Sagittarius serpentarius; assembly: GCA_034782735.1. Taxonomy (NCBI): domain Eukaryota; kingdom Metazoa; phylum Chordata; class Aves; order Accipitriformes; family Sagittariidae; genus Sagittarius; species Sagittarius serpentarius. Next base: position 27,763,952 of record JAVKLA010000017.1, on the reverse strand, counting down.
TTCACTAAAGGATTATGTGTAATTCACCAAAGGAGATTAATTTGGCCTGAGAACCCAGATCTAGTAGCTCAGCCCTGACATTTTAGATAAATCAGGAATCACACCCAAATTTTAAAGGGAATGACTGGCCACAGCCACAAACTGCTGCAGGAAATGGGAAGTTCTGTGTTGCTTGACATTTTTGAAGCCATCTGGAAAGTCATGCTTTTGTCAGATGCAAGTCTTTTCGTTCACGGGGCTAGAAGGTCAAAAGTTTTGGGTTTCTAGGTCTGTGTCAAACGGGAGATTAACCTAGATAAGCTAAAGTCTGTTTTAGTATTAAATGTTGAAGAGTCGGTAAAGTAGGAATTTTGAATAGAGGTAATTCTGGATGGAGGTTCTGGTTCATTAAATTCTCCAGTTCAACAAAGTACTTGAGCACATGAAACTTGGTGTTGGCAGATAAATGATCCAGCGAATGGTGACATTAGAAATACAGGTAAGAAATGCCAAAAATGGGTTTATCTCTAAGGAAAGGCAAGCTGGCATATCTAGTGAAAACCATCTCAAGGCCAGATGTTTAAGAAGAGATTTTCTACTTGAAAACCATGCTACTCAGACCTGACATGGGGGGCTTTCAGGCTGTACAGGAATTTGTGATGTGAGTAAGGCAGTCTGACACTTCTCTTTTCACGCAGCTTGGAGAAAAGGGCTGAGCAGCCCTGCTTCCCCCAACACAGAGGCCAAACCTAGAACACAATGTCTGTTTCCAAATGCTCCTTGTCAAGATCTGAACGTCTCAGTCTGAGATGCAACTTCCAAATTTTAGTTGTTACAGTTCCAGTCAGTTGCCAGTCTACTGCTGCATTGGCTGCTCTGCCCTCCTTTTACTAGAATAATCTGGGTACGTGTCTTCTAAAATTTAAAATCGCCTGTATGTTTTCAGTAATCAATTGTCCAAAGGACAGCACATTCCTGTTGGACTGAAGCGCTTATATGGCTGTGGTCAGTCTGTCTTCTCACATAGTCATTTTCTTGGATGGGAGTCATCCCCTTGCATTGTCCTGCTTCCTCCTCCCACGTGCACGCTGTTGAAACAATGAAAGGGGCTCAGTAGTTGCTTGATGAGGCCAAAGATAGGAGCTGCTTCTTAATTCTGTTTTTTCCAGGCTGCAAATGCCGCTTTTGTGGATTCATGCATCCTGGCTTTGAGGCACCGTGTCTGTACAGCTACACTCTAGCTACAGTTCTACTAAGCAAGCCAAGCCAGTTCTCGGTGCTGTTCTTCAGTCCCACGGCCACTTGGCCACATCCATACTACCAGACACTCTTAGCCTTGAGACTGAGTGGCTGCATCCAAACAGAGTGTTTGTGGCTTCTGCTTCATGCAGAATCTTGAAAAAAGCCTGCAAATTGGTCAGGACTGCACTGATTGTGCTGGACCAAAACTGTGTCAAAGACAGTTACAATGATTTAATAATGCTGCAGATGTCTGTGTGTAGCTGCTATGGTGCCTTTTCCTGAGCACTATCTAATTTACTAGTATTGACATGGCTATACGCTCTGACTCAAGGATAGACCTGTTCCCATTGCCTAGTCAGGTCTGTGTTGTGAGATGTTACTCTCCTGAAAAGATTCCCTTGCTACACCCCCAAAACCTATGGGCTTGGTTTACTTTACTGTGATTCAGTAAGACTAAATGCAGCAATTGAAAAAGTTTTGTCACTCTGTGGCTCCTGTTGGAGACTTCTCTGTGCCAGTGCAGAAATGGAAATGAGGAGTGATTTTCAAAATGTGTGGAGAGAAATAGACCTTCCAGGGACAGGGCTGCCTAGCATAATTGTGACAGCCATCATCCCTCTTTGGGTTTTCCTAGGGTCTTTGGAATTCTTACTTGATGTTCCTGAGGCTGCTGTTTGTCTGCTCTTACTTGTAGGGATTGTACTTTATCTCTGTCATGTCTTCTGGAGTTGGAGTGATCTCTTCACCCTGCTCTCCTGCAGGAACTGTAATAAACCCTTGACTCATAAGAAGATTGACAAGAAGGATGGAAAATGCCTTAATCTCTTTGCCAAGTTTTGTCTGCCCTCCATCTGCCATCCCTTCTTCTCAAGATCTTGAGTTCTGAAGGAATGGCCATTTGTATGCCATTTGGATCTGTAGTGAGGAGACAAAGGAAGGAAAAAGAGATTAAGGGAGCATATTGTGATTTTTCAGTTCCGTTTCTGGTCTTCACAGCAAATACTCGTTCATTCTTCTGGCACCTTGAGAAGTTTAGGAGTCAAAAACACTTTTGATGAGCCACCATGATGATTGAGTTACATGAGAAGCCTGCCTTTGGAGGGGAAAAGGCTGTAGACTTACTTCTTTAAATGAAAGCTCAGTCGTAATTGGATGTGCTGCACTTTCCTTGTTAGGGCAGGCAATCTGTGACAACATTCCAGGTTCAAAAGTTGCTAACTTCAGAAATCGAGCTTCAGAAATGGGACTTCAGTCAAATCAACTTTGGTCCTACAGGCCACTAGAATTTCCGCTAGGTGTGTTTTTATCTTCTTTTTTTCAAGGTAGCAACAAAAAGTTAGGGTAGCTTGAACTCTTAAGATTTGAAAGAGTTGAGATTCGTAAATCTCATGTCATAACTGGTTAAAACTTCTACAGAAAAACTCAGCCTCTAGCCTTGACCTAATGGTTTTGGAATCTGGGATTTCTATCTGGTGGATAGTTAGCAATGGGCAAAGTTTTGTCTGAAATGAAGTTGCAGCCTTAATTACTGAGCAACCACTGTCTCTCTGTAGCAGCGGTTTATCAAAAGCAAAAGGGTACTAACTGCAGGTTTATCGCAGAAGGTATAGGGAATGCTAGTAGAAGAGAGAAATGCTATTTGAGCACTTCAGAGAAAATAAGCCCTTCTGCTACATAGTGAGACTAGCATTCATGGGAGGTTGCCTGCTGAGCTTGTTTGGAGGTGGACTGTTGGGCTGTCAGCTCTGTCCTGTGTGTGACTTAAAGTTTTGGACCAGAATTGATCTTTCCTACGCGTAAGGTATTTTCCATGTACCACAGGGAACTATTGAACTGAAGTATTTGCTTTTACATTTTACCTTGTTTTTAGTCTGCTGGAAACCATGTCTCACTACACAGACGAACCAAGATTTACCATAGAGCAGATAGACCTGCTTCAGCGCCTGAGACGTACAGGAATGACCAGACATGAAATCCTCCACGCGCTGGAAACCTTGGATCGTCTTGATCAAGAGCATAGTGACAAATTTGGAAGAAGGTCTAGCTACGGAGGTGGTTCCTACAGCAACAGTACCAACAATGTCCCCGCATCTTCCTCTACAGCCACAGCTTCAACACAGACCCAGCATTCTGGGATGTCCCCATCACCAAGCAACAGTTACGACACCTCCCCACAGCCTTGCACTACTAATCAGAACGGGAGGGAGAGTAACGAGAGGTTGTCTGCATTCAATGGGAAGATGTCACCTACCCGCTACCCACTTGCAAACAGCTTGGCTCAAAGGTCATACAGTTTTGAAGCTTCTGAAGAGGACTTGGACATTGATGACAAAGTGGAGGAACTGATGAGGTTAGTAGAAGTCTTTGTAAAAAGTTTGGAAAGTCAGAGTGAGAAGTCCCTCAGAAGAAATCTGCATGTTGGAGGACTGCTGTAGTAGTGATAAGTATCATCAAGAAAGCAGGAACTGCTTTAGACAGCTGTTCCCCTGCTAGTTCCCTAATGGTCAGTATCTCAGTACTTCTCACATGCCTCTTAGTCTTGTGTAGACAACCCCTGGCCATGTGTGGGTATCCCACAGTCTGTTTTACTGTTGAAATTTTTTTTTCCATGCTGTACCAAAACCTGAAATTGATGCTAGTGCAGATTTTGTGCCCTACTCTTTCTCAGAAGACTTCTGACTGAGTATCATTTAACATGACTCCTCCTCCACTACTTCATACCAGTTGTATTTCCTTCCATATATAGGGGGAGTAGGGAATCTGCTTGGTTAATGCTTTCCACTGGGATCTGCAGAGCATGTATGTTATCTGTTTATAGTTTGTGGCAGGGGCTGACTCCCTCTGGGATTTGCACAGCCTGCAGATTGGCATAGGAAAATACAAATAATAAAGCAGCAGCAGTCTTCAGCGAGAGCCAGTTGGTTTTTCTTTTCCGGACTGACCTTACTTTACTTTTAGCAGCTACCTTTTCAGTATTATGGCAAAGATGAAAAGAGGGGATTATACCACTGAGGGTGAAAGTCAGAGTCAATGGGCTTGATAGCAAAAAGAAGTAAGAGGAAAGGCCAAATGTCTCAAAACAATTTTGGTCATAAAGTTGGAATGTCTTTTTTTCCTGAAAATTTGCAACATTTATGAAGTACTTAAGAGAGAACTAGGGTCCACAGGCTCCAGGATGAAAATACGTTTGCAGTAGTTTGGAGATTTAGGTTAAAGGTGTGGCTTTTGGGGGAGAGGATTAGAAATGAGCAGTAAGAAAAGCTGATCAACCTCATTTACTGTTGGCTGCAGGGTAATAGAATAATGCAGGAAGGTGGCGAGTATAGCAGTATGCAGGAGCTCCCATTGCTGAAGTTTAATCGTTCCTTTGAGTTTTGGGTTCCTATGCAATAAGTCTCAGGTAGTGCTTTTAGTGCTTATTTAAATGGAAACTACTTTTATTTGCAGGCATATGGAAGAAGAGTGTTGGGTACAGAAATAAAAATGAACCCACAGCATAGCGTTCATTTTGCGTTTACATTTGCAAGCTTGAATCTGACTTGAATGCTGCTGGGGCAGGAGGGGAGAAGGGGAAGGGAAATTACCAAATAATAAAGCTTAATAAAGTCTAGTTCTAATTGTCTGCCCTTCTCAGGAAGGGAGGGAGGAAGAGGAGGGAAAAGTATGTGTTTACTGCAGTTCAAATTTGCTGCATATCACAGTCCCTGTGCAACCTCCAAATTATTGTCTTTTTAGCACAGTTTTAGTCCTTTCTGAACTATCTTTGCACACCTTGTAAAAATCATACAAAGGCTTTAAATAACTGGCACTTGTTCATTCAGTGCAAGCTGTGGACAGTGCAAGGAAGTAGGGGTGGGGGGATGGACGTTGCAAAATCTTTTCTTCTTTGAGTCTTTTCCTTGAAAGGTTGGAGAAGGTTTGTGTATGTCTATTCATTTGTGTAGCTAACCATGCAGACCCTGCTATCCTTTATTTTTTATTTTTGTGCCTCATTTTTATGTCTGAAGTTTTTATGCTGGTATGAGAGATTTATTCATCCCTGTGTAATGAAACTTTGTACATTCCATATGGCAATGCTGCTCCTAATATGAATTATATAGGACATGAGTCATCCATTCTCCTGCTAGGGTACTTTGATCAAACGTGACACTTGTTAAAAGAAGTGTCCACCAGTGAGGCACTTTGACTATTTTAATGCCTGCCTTCCCCACTCCTTGTCCCCTAAATAGAGGAAGCAAAGCCATTTCGCATCTTCAAAGTGCACTTTGGTCTGTCCGTCTTTTTGTGTGTTCTTTTGTTTTTTTTTGTTTTGGTAGGAGGGACAGCAGTGTGATAAAGGAGGAAATCAAAGCCTTCCTAGCCAATCGGAGAATTTCCCAAGCAGTTGTTGCACAGGTAACAGGTAAGAGCTCAGGGAGTCCTTTCTTCGTTTTGGGAAACTATGTCTAACTGCCTATCTGTGCACGGTGCAGATGTTGGAATATTGCTTGGCTTTCTGCATTGCAGTGCAGATCTGTCAGCTTAGTCATGATAATGTATGCCTTTGATTTAAGACCCATTGTCCTGCACATCATGGAACTTCCCCAGTGAATCACTTTTTCTTTTTTTCTTTTTTTGTGGCTTATGCTAGCAGATTTTATTTTACAGCATTATAATAAGCCCAAAGTTCTTATCTTAAAATGAAAACGGTTTTCCTTAATTTTTAAATTGTTTGTTGAGTGTGGCATAGATGTGTATCTGCATCTCTGTGTATGGAGACTGAGAGAGATAATATGTATTTATATTATAAAATATATACGAATAGTTAGGAGACACAGCTATAGCTGCTGTCACTACATCCAGGAGTCAGATTATGATAGTTTCAAGTTTTTCAGTCATTTGCCTTTGAGTCATGATTAATGAAAATCAGACGTGAGGTTGAGGGGATGACCATGTTAGCTGGATTTTACCTAGAAGGGGAATAGTTCTCTTTTCGCCCTCTGCCCTGTCTCTTGTCTCTTTCGCATTCAGGACAAGTGATACCGCTTCTTCCTTGGGTGTGTTTCCAGAGATTTACATGAAGAGTAACGAAGTCTTACTGCTCTTCCATGGAGTGGGGTGCTATTAGTCCTCCTTTACAGGCTCACGCTGCTTGTCCAGAGCACCATAGCTGGTAGCATATTTAGAATCATAGAATCATTTAGGTTGGAAAAGAGCTTTAAGATCAAGTCCAGCCATAAACCTAGCACTACCAAGTCCACCACTGATGTCCCTAAGCGCCCCATCTATGTGTCTTTTAAATACCTCCAGGGATTGTGACTGAACCACCTCCCTAGGCAGCCTGTTCCAATGCTTGATAACCCTTTCGGTGAAGAATTTTTTCCTAATATCCAATCTAAACCTGCCCTGGCACAACTTGAGACCATTTCCACTTGTCCTGTTGCTTGTCACCTGGGAGAAGAGACTGACCCCCACCTCGCTACAACCTCCTTTCAGGTAGTTCTAGAGAGCAATAAGGTCTCCCCACAACCTCCTTTTCTCCAGGCTAAACAACCCCAGTTCCCTCAGCCTGCTCCTCATAGGGCCTGTGCTCTACACCCTTCACCAGCTTCGTTGCTCTTTGGACACACCTCAGCACCTCAATGTCTTAGGATGAAGACTTGATGATAAAATACAGATAGTTCAATCCCATGTTATACCTATAACACTCATTTTTTAACCCAAGCTTGAATAAAGATCTTGAAGTAGATGATTTTTAAGGTTCCTTGATGACTAGGAAGGCCAAACCAGCAGGAGAGAAGTTAGGTTTTTTAATGATATTTCCAGTATTTGAAATCTTAAGAACCCATCTGTCTGGGAGATCAGGGTTTCCAGACATGCTAGAAGATGAAGTAGGCAGGCAGAACTGTGTTCCACGTCTCCAACTCTTCTCTGTGATCTTGAGCAAAATTACTTGTCCTTCCCTGGTTTCAGTTTCATCTGTAAAATAATGAGATTAACATTTTGTGTAACTAAGGAATGTTATTAGTCTTATCAGATTTTAGCACTAGTACTTCAAAAATTAAATGCTAAGTCTAGTTGCTTACATTGTACCTAAACTCTGAAGTTTTGGTAGTTAGTGGGTCACTCCCCTACTTCTGTGCAGTCCTTGCCTGAATATAGTCCTGGAATAACCCATCTCTGAATTAACCTTTGTAATAGCACCCTTCATATCTACCAGCAAATCAAACTAGCTTTTCCTTCAAGAGAAATAACGCAAAGAGGATAAAATTGCAGAAAAAGTCTTTCCAAAACAAGCCAGCATTATTTTTTTTTTGGTCAGTGGGACTACTGCATGCAGGGCCATTGCGTCAGAATCACCACACCAAATCTAAGACAGAGTCTGTACCAGTAACAGGAACTGATCTAATTATAATTAGCCAGGTGTCTCAGTGCGTGTCTTGATACCCCTGCAGGCAGACTGTAAGAAAGTCAAGACCAGTCTTTTCACACCTGATCATTTTGCTCCTTCCATCCTCAACCTACCCTCTTGGATTTCAGTTGTTAAAGTCATTAAGTTGGCATTTAGCCTTTGGGAGCTCTCATTGTTTGCCAGGCTGGTCCTCCTCTCAGTAAATGACGCCACCCACTTCGTACGCGGTTGACTAAGTTTCACACCCATCCCACTCAACCCTCCTGCGTAACATGGTGGGGAATCCAGAACATACTCACACAGTGATCAGAGAAAATATTACTAGATGCCTCTTTCGAGCCTGTAAGTGGGACAGAATGAAGACTGAACTCATGGCACTGTGTTATTACCTTGTTTTCAAGTGAAATCAATTGGAAACCAGGTAGATCTAAAGGTTAAATTGCTATGTCCTTTTGAAGCTCACCCAGTAGTGTTTCCATGGACCTTTCAAATAAGAAAAGAGAGCGATACTTTGCACGTGATGCAGTTTCTCAAGCGGAGATAGCTGCAAGGCTTGTGCTACACTGTGATGCACCAGTCTCTTCCTCCATTACCCTTTGCAGTTGAACTGTTATCCTCCATATGCTTGATGGGAAGGTCTACAGGAGCTGCTTCATTTTAAATATAACCCATAGCCTTGTGTAAGCAGATGCATAGTACTTATGTGCCACTGTTAAGTACGTAGTTATGGCTTATCTGCAAGAAATAGTAAATCTCAAAGAGATGTTTGAAGGGACCAGATTAAAGAGTGTGCTCAGCACTACCGGGGAAAAACATCAGCTTCCTTTCAGAAGCACGGTACAGTGAAGAGTGACTGAAAATAGCTCGGGACAGAGATCTAGAGCAGAAAGCCATGTGTCCTAGGGCTCTCACTTCCAGACTTGTCTTAGACCTGATGAGTGTTAGCTGACTCGTGTATTCTTCAGATGTATCCAGCATCCTTTCCCATTCAGCAGTGAAACAGGCTCCCAAGGAAGGCCTGGAAACCACTTTTGGTTCATTAAAAAAGCAGTTCGTATAGACAGAGGTAATGCTTTGCAGAATGTATGATCCCAGATGGTATCATCTCAGTATTTACAGACTTAGTCTTACTGGTAAAGCTGTTCTGTAAATAATTCAGTAAACAAGAGGAAAAATAGATAAATAAAATCCAAAGAGTGGTCAGTAGCAAAATGGCGTAGGAGAGGAACATGCGAGTGAAATGATACCTTTCCAGAATACTGTTCAGCCTCCAGTGATCCATGTCTCAGGGTCCTTTTTATTGTTTTGCACATCAAGGTAGAACCCTGTTTTGGCCAATGAAGAGGCTGTGAAGAGGGTGAAAGGGGGCAATTCTGCAAGAACAGATCAGAAACTGACAGAGGCTGGTGTGCTCACAGCCTCCATCACCTTTCATTGTAGTACAAACATAGCAAGCTGTTTCCGGAGGCCGTGGGGCAGATGTTGGGCATATTTGACTCGCCCATCCACTGGCTACCACCCTGTATCAGCTGGGCATTCGTTTATTTAATACTTGAGATAAATGCAGAGTAGCGTGGCCTTAGCTTTTAGGGTTCATCTCTTCTGCCCCGGCAAGAGAGGCAAGAAAGAAATGAAAAATTTATGGCTGGCTCTGTCCAGAAGGAGAGTTGTTTGGCTTGGCTACCCATGCTGTCAGCTTTCTCCTTTCAATCTCTACCAGTTTCTTTACTGCTGTAAAAAATTGTGTGTATGTGTAATGGGAGAGGAGAATAGCACGGAGAGGGGAAAGGAGTAATAGTGCATCTGAACAGTAATATTATATTAGACCTTTAGCTAGGAACCTAAAACTGCTTCCTTCTCTTAATTACGGCTGGGTTTGAAGTAGGCCAGATTGGACATATAAGTGATGAACTTTTAGCTAAAACAATGTATTTGCGTGTCTTCAAATTGCAGGTCTTGGATTAGCTCATCAGAGAATGTAATGTTTCCTCTGTGCTTGTGACCATATTTGTCCCCATTCTGTATCTTGTCATATTCTGTCCTTGATGCAGGAACCTCTACTGCAACTTCTGCCCCTTGAAACTTCCATTTTACCTTATTTTGCTAATTCTTCAAGCCACTTAGCATTTAATTAAAAAGTATCTTTCTCCTTTTTCTCAATTTCTCTTAATTCAAATATCGCAATGCATGTATAGAATGCACATTCCTACTTCAGCCACAATCCTACAGAGCACATGGAGCAGCCTTGTATTTACAGACTCTGCAACAGTAAACAGCTTTTCCTTTTGTTTTTCCTGTGCTGCAGTGCAAGGGGATGGGAAGTGATGGAAAGGGAGGATACGTGAGAGAGGAACACGGAGCTGAAGGTTAAAGTCAGCTGTTGCAGTAGAACAATTTTTTAGGCTCCCTTAGTCTTTATAAAATGACTAGAAACTTTAAAAGTCATTTAGATAACGAATCTGACAGGGAAAATTAAACCAAGAATGCATTCTACAGGGCTGCGTTGTGTACTAAGAGAAGAGGGCAGATTGGAAAATAGTATGAGAGTATTAAATGGTGACTTGAAAATAAAGGAATGATTGATAAGAAGCAAAAACCTAGCATAACACTAGTGGTGGTCCTAAATACAGGAGCTGCTTTTTATAGAAACTTTTTTAATGGTGTCTGTAATAAGATAAACAAGAAGCACTTGGGTTGGGCTCTTTATAAATAATCTCCTACTGATAAGAAAAATGACAGTATAAACAGGAGCTAATAATAGTTCCTGCTGAATTTCCTATCTTGTTATTTGAAGCTCCTTTTAACATAGCTGCAGCTTACTCAGGGGTAGGCATTTATCCCTCCATGTGGCAGGTGAGATGCCAAATTTTTATCAACAATAATTTGAAGTCGTGTGCTGCAATTTGCTTTAATTGCCACCAGAATTGTATCTGGGTACCAAGTAAGTTACGGTCAGAAGGCAAATGATAGAGATAAATGTAAACTTATTAAGAGGTGCTGTCTTTTAGCTTCCAAATGTAGGTGGAGGGTGGGGGAAATGTTCAGAAACTAACATCTTTCTGTTATGTACTACAGTAAAGGAGAGAGGAAGGAGTATATATAGATGAGCCCTGTGCAGCCTGGTTAAATGCTTTGATGGATGATGCCTCCGCGAGGTTTGGAAATATTACCTTTTCCATTTTTTACACATAGGGAGTGAAGGAACAAAAAAACCCTTACTTTCCTGAGGTCGCAGTGGAAGCAGTCTGTTGCAGAGCAGGAACTTGAATTCAGATTTCTCATTTCTCAGGCTAGTACCATAAAAGCTAAACCAGCATTAAAAAAAAAAATCGACAACAATAAAATGCAGAGGTAATTTTTTAAAAAAAAATACGTAACACATAGAGCTTTCCAGTGTGCAGTTGTGCTAACCTTCCCAATTACTCTACTTGTGCAGTTCAGCCCTGTCCTACGGTCTCTGTCTTAATTGATAGATCGTGAGGACTATAGCTTTATATTATGCTAAATACAAACAGCATCTAGTGCAGTGGAGGGCAGCCTTGAAGCACTGCTGTAACATAAATAAAATCCCTTAAGGTTTGGAACCTACACACAGGGATGCTGAGCAAATGCAAATACAAACAAAGGGAAACTTAACTAGTTCCATTGTGAAGAGAATTCAGAAAATTACTGAATTACTGATCATCTGAAACGACAAGAAACTGGATTTTGAAAGACGTTTTCCTTCCTTTTTTTTTTTTTTTTAAATACTCCTGACAACACAGGGAAAGATTTGTTTTTCTATGATTTTGATCTGTGCAGGTTTTCTGTAAACAAGCTTTGCTAATCTCCTAAATTGATAGATGTCCTTTGCAAGCACGTATTATACGAATCTAGGACTTTGCTTACAAACTGAAGAATTAAAACACAGTCCCTTTCTTCTCCAAATCTGACGTATTCCAGGTGCTTCTAAAAATCTCTCATGAAAGAAACATTAAAGAAATGCAAAGTAGAGTCGCTGAACAAATCTGTGAAGGTGAAAACCAGCTGCCAGAGACTTGATGAATAGCAGTTTTGAGGGTTATGAGCAGATTTGTACTGCAGATTCTGGTTGCCTTCTCTTGATGATGCATTTTGCTGTTTCTTTTATGTTTTTGAAAGGGAAGCTTTTTCCCAAAATAATTTATGTAGGAGAGAGTGGGGCTGGTCAGAAGAGCATACGTGTACTGTCATCTCCAATTTTGTTTACAATTAGGAAGTGACGTGTGACACAAGAAGTCAACATTTGAATTGCTACAATCCTTTGTGATTACCACTTTTCTTCAGTATTTTCTGTGAGAAAAGTAGTCATGCTCATTACAATGTGTTTGTGTCCCTGCTGCTGCTGAGCCCAGAGGATGGCAGTCTTCCTTGAGGTTTGTGGTTCAGTTTGAGAGTGAATTTCCTCAAGACAGCTGGATTTTCAGTACTCCAGAGAACTTACTTCATTAATCTGCTTCTGGCAGCAGGATGATTTCTTTTTTCCTGCTGGTGCAATTTCCTAAAGTAGCATGATTACAGGCAATGTGACAGGATGGTACTGGTGGTAGTACTAGTCATTGTCCCTATGAGTCAACTGTGTAAAACTCACTTGAGATGCAAGAAACTCTTGACATGACAATTTGGGGGGTTGGATTTTTTTCATTGAAAGGAGTAAAGGATGGGTTTGTCGTTACGACACTGTACTGGGATCTAGGAGATCATGGATCAGTTCTTCTATGGACTTTGCATGTGACCTTGAATCAGTCAGGTTGTTGGAATATACAGTTTTGGGGCCTCTAAACCGAGCTGAGGTACAGATGGGAGATATTTTCTATCTTAAAAACAAAAAGAGGAGGAGTGGTATGGGCAGAGGAAACCTTTAAGAAGCTCAGCTCTCATTACAGATCTCTGAAACACGGCAAGAGAGTAATAAAACACAGAAAAGAATGATAGGAAAGGGGACTTAAAAGGGTCTTCTAGAGGTCATCCACTACATTCCCATGACCAAAACCAAGATCAGCTGCCTAAGCCATACCTGACGTGTTATCTGGGTTTGCAGCATTGCTATAGAAGTCTGATAGCCAAAGAGCAAAATGGGCTGTGGGCTTTTTGCTAATGCAAAAAATGCTGTGAACTGCAGCGCAGTTCGTGAGATACCATAGTCAAATAATAATAATGTACTGAGAATTTATAGTGCATTCGTTGAATCTGTACATCTCAGTGTCCTTTACAATGCTCCATTCTGCTGAAGCAACTTCATAAACTGTGACGACTCGCAACGAGTCAAATGTGGACATGGCAATACACGGCTTGAATCTTTTGGCTCCTGCTCCTTTGCTTTGTTTCGAGCTCATTGTCTGAAGTGGCTAACATCTGTACCACTTTATGACAGTATCAGCCAGCCTCTTGAGCAGAATTTGGATTTTCCACTATACGACTCTCGTTAAAGGTACTTAATCTCTATTTATAATTTTTATCTAATAATGCTTTGCATTTTTATCTTACGTTGTTATCCAAACACTCAACAAACACTAATTCACTGCAATAAGTGTAAGTGGACTGTAGTAAACAAGTAAATTAATGGTGCTGTTACCCATTGATGAATAGGAGCCATGCAGCCAAAAGCAGTAAGACACAAACATCTGTGTCCCACAGCACTGTATTAAAGAAGTGGCTTTTATAAATTATAATAATAGTGAAGAACTGCAAATTTTCAAAACTTGGTCTTTTCACTGGTGATCAGGCATCTAGATTGCCTGATTTCAACTAGACTGAGGCCTTGTTTTAGGCCGGAGAGTTTTATCAGCTTAGATTGACTTCTCTTGGTGTTAATTTGTATGCTTCTACAGTTACTTCATGTAAACTTGGCAGAATCTAAGATTTGTGTTTGGCTGAATAATTCCACTTTCCTAGTAGTATAAACTCAATTATATTTCCCAGTGTGGGCCCTGGGGGTAAGTCAACTCTTGAATGCCCCAGCTGTTTCTGAACTCTTTCATTTGTGGGGCAAAGGCAGACTCTGGGAACGGGTGTTAAGAGGATCAATAGATGTATGGAAACAAACCCAAACCAGCGTACGTTTTGTAGGCAGAGCTCTGTTGCATAGCAGTAAACTTCTGTACTCGAAACAAAACACACCTATCCCTTTTCCCCAGGACAATTACAACTTCATAGGCTCCGGAATTCTGTATAAGGAAGAACAGTTAAGAGCATAAACCCCGTGATTTTAAAAACCTGGTTGGAGTAAATCAGCCTGAATATGATACCTGAGGGTCAAGTTGAATCATTCTAAAGTTAACTAGCTTCAGTGTTCAATGCAAAAAAAAAAAAAAACCATAGTAAAACCCCCATATTAGAAGTGGTAAAACTACAGGGGGTTGTTTTTCATGAGTTAAATATGATTATGAGATCTTATAAAACCTTGATGCATCTCAAGAGGGGAGAGGGTAGTTCAGTTTCCATGTGAAAACCAGCCTTCCACATGCCTCAGTGTTACCACCAAGCAGGTGGTGGCACAGGTGGTGTCCAGCAGTATATTCTTATTTGGAGCACCTCCTAAAACTTTAGTTCTCAGGAGAGTTTAGATGTTTTTAACCCTTTCTGATAGCTGAAGAGCCTTGTGGAAAGTACAGGGAGTCCTCCTACGTGAAGTACTGCTTCAGTTACTCAGCAAGCTGTGTATTTTTTTTATATTTTCAAAGGAACCTACAGTTCATCTCCTACTGCACTTGTAAACCTCTTGCTTTATTTGGTTCCTCTCCTAATCACTTCTTTTCCCTTTCTGCATTGATCCTTCGTTCAATGTAATGCTTTGGAAGTAACTATTAATTTCTAGGGGTTTTTCCCCTTTTACTGTTTTCTTAGAAGTCTTGCTTTAAAAAGTCTGGAACTTCTTGTCCCTAATCTTCCCTGGATATGTAGAGCTTGAATGCTGTTTTGCTGACAGACAGCTACCCTTTCTGTTTTGTTTTCTGGCTGTTGTTATAGCTGCTGATAGTTGGCTTGCTCCATTTCTGGGCTGATTTGATCTATATCACATAAACTGTTTCTGTGTTTATCTCCCTTCTTAGTCAAGCATTGAATGATAATGATCTCCTGATTATCATTATTTATATATAATAGTGGGTAAGGGACTTTGTTCCCATTTCACAGACGAAGAAATTTAAGAATCGGGGAAGTTGTGGACAGTTCAAGTCAGTGGTAGATTTGGCTTCCCACTTTGTACCCTCTTGGCTTGTAGGTTGGTTGTGCTGATTGCAGGATCTACCTCAAGTATGGTTGAAAATAACAGCAAGGCGAAGTTAAAGCAGTTAGGGACAGGGCAAGGAAGTTTGAACTCTCTACTTTTTCTGTGATTGAAACATTGTGAGTTCCTGGGCTTTGTAAGACAACATCTTTTATCAGTATATAAACCACTTTAAAGTGTTTTAAAAAGAACAAGTTTTCTCTTCCTCTTTCTCTACTTTTTTTGTTTTGGTTTGGTTTTTTACAGGTATCAGTCAGAGCCGGATCTCCCATTGGCTGTTGCAGCAGGGGTCGGACCTGAGCGAACAAAAGAAAAGGGCATTTTACAGATGGTACCAGCTTGAGAAGACAAATCCTGGTAAACAAATACAGCCTAAACATCTCCTGCTGTTTCATTTATGGAAAAGAAGCCTTTTGTCACTGGTTTTTATTATCACTGATCATTTATTTCTTGGTCTGGTGTACTGTAGAGGTATTCCTTCTGACCAGTTTACTTTTTAGGAGGGTAGGAACAAACCTGCACATTGCTTTGCAGCAAATGATCCAGAGCTGACTCATCCATAGCTGTCTGTCCAGCTCCTCGGTCACAGTTACTTGCCCTGTCCTCTCACTGCTAGGTCTGGGAATCAGAAGCAGTCAGTAAAGTTGTAGTCAGCTAACATGAAATATATGCTGAGGCTCTTCAGTATGAACAAATAGAAAACATTAATAATGGCTGCATAATATAAAGTTGCAGGAAAAAAATACGCAGTCCAGCAGAGTGGGACTTTGGGATAACTTCAGAGGGTTTTGGGTTGGATCTCAAGCTGATGGATGGGATTTTGATAGTTACAGTGATAAGTTGGAGATGTGTCTCTCAAATCCCACCTGCTTCTCCAAATCTCAAATTAGAGCTTAAATATAAAAAGAGAAGTAAAGCTCCTCATTATCTTTAACTAACTAGCAGTCTTCAAAATCACAGTTGAATTAATTTCCTTGCATTGCTCTTCTCCATAGATTTTGTTTGACCACAGTTCTTGTTTTTCCCTTTAGTGATTTTTATTGTAAAGATCAAAATATTTATGTTTAAATTCCTTTAAACAATGGCATGATTAAATTAACTATGTAATTGTTTTAAGGAATTTAAGACTCAGGCTCTCTGATGTGAACTTGGCTTCAATATCCAGAATTCTATTAAGAAAAATTCCAGTGAAAACAGATCCTCAAAACTCCTGCTTTGTGTGTAAGCTGAAAATCGAGAGGCTCCAGCTGTCAGTTGGCCTGAGAATACTTTAGCTTAAAGTTGGGTGGGTTCGAAGTGACAACCAAGCCTGTCCTTTCTGTTAAGCATCTAGAAAATTGTTTTAAAGAATGAAAGTGCCAAGGGTTGTGAGCTGCTGGCAAGCTGTAGGGATTGCCAAGAAGCCTTGATTTTGCAGTGGCTTGAATTGTGATACTAAGGATCAGCAAAGTTACTGGATACAACTGTTCAGTATCAGCTGCTTTGAAAGCCTCAAGTTGTACCCTACGAAGTAACTCTCAGCCATTTCCCTTTGATGGAAGGTATTGCCTCCACAATAGTGGAGAGAACTAGAGGTTCTTTTGAAGGTGTGTTTGGGAAAAAAACCCAAAAGACCTCTCCTGACAATGAAAACTATTGTGTGGATCTTTCTTATAGCCTTGCATCTTTTCTTGCCAATATTGTTTGGAGCTGTTTAAGAAATAGTATTCTGTGCTGGGATAAGAGAAGCCTTGTCAAACTTAGCACTGAAATCTCTACTTCTGCCTCTTAACCTTCTTTCTTTCCCCATATCCACAAGCTCACATCTTGTTTGTCCTTTTGCTCTTGAGAAGTGTCTAAGTAAGGAAGACTTGCAACGCTGAAGGTTATGGCTTAAATTGAAATGAACCGACGTTAACCTCTACTTTTCTGATGCACTGTCTTGCTGAGGTCTTGTTCACTTTTCTTTATACACATGGAAAAATTTCTTGAAGAGTAGTTGTTTGAGTTTAACCTTTTTTCAAACGAGATCTTATAGAGTATTTTTAAAAAGCGTAAAAGGCAAAGTGGCTCCTCTGACTATGCCAGGGGACTATTTGGATACACTTAAATTGCCTTTAGAACGAAGTAACGTTTGGTTTCTTTTTAGAGGCTGAGGTAAAGGAGGGAACCCTCAGTTTTCCCATAGCTGTTAGAAAAGTCTGCTTGAGGAAAATGGTTGTGTTCTTTATTGTAGGATAATCCACTGCTTTAATTATTGCCATCTACTATATTGTGGGTCAGACTGGCTAGACATGAGATAATTAATATGCATATGTGCAAGTGTATACACTGTATTAAGGAAGGTACCAAGCTTGTCCAGAGCATCCTGGATTTTAATTACTGTTATAAAATCAATTTGGAGCCTAAGTTTTGGATACTACTTACAGTATCCTGTGATTAATAGGCTTGACTAGCTGTTCTGCCTTCTTTAGAGTCAGAAAATGAGGAAAACAGTAGAGCCTCCTGCCATGTTCACAAGGAAGTGATGCCGTCACTGCACTCTCTGTAGAGTGTAAAAGTGTCCTCCTTTGAAGGAGCTTAATAGATTAAATGACTGGCATGTGTTTTTTCTATTTGCTCACTTACTAGGAAGTGACATTTGGCTTTCTGTTCTCATATATCCCATCTTTTCCAGTTCCAGCTGCTGGGAATAAAATCTCAATCCTTCTCCTTTCAGTGACAGAGTAAGGTCTCTGCACAAAAGCACCTACATGTTTGAGTTAACAATGGGCAAAGTGAGGTCTTTGGGAACTTTTCGTTCCCCCATTTCTTTAATACCTTATTTTGGAAAATTTGATCTTCAGAGTAAGTCCATTTTCTGACTGAATTTGTTTGTGTAGTAATGGAATGAAAACTTTGCTCAAAACTGAAACAGTTTTGAAGGACGAGGACAACAGATATAATCAATTTATGAACTGTAAAGAAAGAACAGTTGTTTCATGAGGAAAGGACTGGAGATCACTTGGCAGACCTGCGGTCTTGGTTCTGCCAGTTTTTCTGTATGACTCTTAGCAAATTATTTCACCTTTGCAGCTCACTTTCCTGTACACAGGATAAAGATGATACTGTTTTCCTGTGTATGACTTGCCTGTAAGGTCCTCGCAGCAGTGACTGTTTTTTACCATGCTTATCTACTGCACCCAGCCAGGAGTTTCTAATAATATAGGGGACAAATGATGACTAAATACATCAAAAGAGATGTTATTTTTCTTTTTTAAGTGTATAATGGTGCTATATACCACTTTAAATCATTCACAAGCAGTCCTGCATCTGCTAACCAAAGCACTTTGTGTTGTGGAGCCTTAGGGCAGTTTTGAGACGTTGCTGCTGTTGAGATGTTGCTAGATGTTGCTCCTATACAGAAGAGACTTGGCAATTCCATCACGTTCGTTATTTGCCAGCTTGCTTTGGCCTCTTGAATATGTTGTTTGTTGGTTGGTTGGTTTTGATCACTTATTTGCATGGGTACTTTCTATATTTCTCCTATTTTTGGTGGCGGGTGTTCAGGCAACAGCAGACTGGAACATTGCAAAAGAGACTTTGAGTCTCATGGATCAGAAAGAACCCCCCACTCTTCCTACTGTATGCAGTAATCTTACTCAAATATTTCTTGATCAGTGTTTTCCTGGTAGGATTGATGTTGGAGTTAATAGCAATGCTGTGAATTCCAGTGTACTAGTGATTGTAAATTTTTCTGGAAACAGCTACCAATTAGGGTGAAAGGCAGTTTTTTGTTGAAGGGAAGAAGTCAATGCTAAATGCTAGTGTTTGAAAGATCTTTAATCCAATTAATAGGGATGCTTTTCATTTAGATCAAGCTTTTGTCGGACAGGCACCACATCTCGTGTTTTGTAGAGGACTGAGAGCATTTTGGCAGTAGATAAATACTGTATGTTTCAGAAGCCAGTATATGAGTTCATGGAGTCCTGTAATGTTCTGACTATTTTTTCAGAGCCCGTGGGTTTAAAATAAATAAATAAATAAATACATACTTTTTTTACATTGGTAGTTGTTAACCTGATTAGTTTGGCTGGCAGTAGGTCTTGGGCAATGTGGAAAGTTTGTTATGGAGTAACTTTAGCATGTCTTTTGCCTCTGTGTGTGGCAAACTGAAGCCGGCACCTAGAAATGATGTGTTGAAGTTACAGATGGATACAGACTGCTTCCATTTAGGCTGGGTGTTTATTCTGCTGATCTTCTGTAACAGGAAGGTAGCTGTCACCTTGGAGAGACCTATGTGCTCTTCCTCCTTGAACAAAGGGAAAAAGGAAGGTAGTTATTATCAAGATATAGCATCTCTTGTGTTATGCCCATAGCAGTTCTTGTTTAGCTATCAAAGAAAAGCCTACAACAACAACAACAAAAAAATCAGGGGCTGGTTATCCCCTGAGACTTGCACTGGAAATGTATTGTTGGTGATTTACTATTTTACAGAGCTGCAGAGAAAATAGTCCCTCTGATCCTTTCCATCCAAGCAATGAGCTCTGTAGGGAAACTTCTGCTGTGCAGGCTACTGATTCAAATCTAGCCTGGCTCAGTAGTAACTGAAAGGTGTTTATCATGTGATCTCAGGTCACTCTGGCTAAAAATAAATTGTGACATCTGTTCTTATCAGTATAATATATGATAGGTACTTGCTGCAAAGGCTTGCCTCTAAATGGTTTCTTGGAGCTAGGAGGCCTGAAGCTTGCTGCAACCATTTTGCGCGTCACCTCTGTACAGCAGGGCCTCTTGGAGACATGTGACATGGATCAGTAATTGCATGTGATGCTTTTAAGAGCAATGCTGTTTTTCCAGGATAGTGTCTGGGATGTGCTGAGAAAAGGCAGGCCTTTGCTGTGAGGAATTTTGAGTACAGAGATAGAGCTGCATTCCATTTGGAGAGCACTGCTCTTGCCTCCTCTCCCCAAGACCCACCTGCAGTGTCCCCAAAGTCATACCCCGCATTTGAGAAAATGCTAGCTTGCACAAAGAAAATGCTATATTGTTGCAAAAGGTACTCAGCACTGGCAGGCAGTGAGAGATGTCGCTTTTCATTTTTCTCTGTGAACGGAGTTCTTCCCAGATGGTTCACCTCTATACCCCTTATAGATGTCTTGCTTTTTGATGCATATACTAAGATGAAAATCTCATACTGCATTTGCTCTGCTCATTCTGCTCAAGAAAGGTTTCACTTCTTCTTAAAAGCTGTTTGAGGGGTTTGTAAAAAGAATCTGACCTAGTAACTAGGGTGTAACTTACTAAGTTGCAAAGAAGTGGAGCTGGGTGGCGAGAAGATTGCAATGACGTGTTGGAGCAGCAGAATAAATGGGATCCCCAAGTGCTCACTTAATTGAGGGGGATGAAGAAAAACTCCATAGTTACCTTATCAAATGAGGCAGCAGTGCATACGTCCATCACTTTTGACACTCATAGATCCAAGCACATTTTGGGCCTCTGTATGCATTCAGAAGCTTCTGTCTTTATGTGTATGCAAAAACACTGGTGAGTACTTGCTTGTAATTCTTAGCATACTTCTCTCTTTGCTGCTGCTGCTATTGATGTTACCTCACAGAAGAGAGAAGTAGGTGAATTGATCTAGCAAGGGTACTAAAACAAAAAAAGCATCTTATATTCACTAAGTGAATATATCAGTAGCAGGACCAAATTCATGCTTTAAATGCAGATTTTTTTTCAACTCTTGTCTGAAAAATTTCAGGCAACTTTAATGGAAATATTCTGCATCTGTTAGCTTAGATGTTAGGTGTCACTGATATTCCTGTACTCTCCTGGTGAAAGGAAATCCTCAGGTAGGGAAAGCATATTGCTAAGACAATGCAGGGAAGCTAATTTCTTGTCCTGTTCTCCCCCGCCTCTTTTTAAATTTTTAAATTTTTTAGTTTTTGAAGTGTATTTAAAGCCTAGCAACTTGATACTGACCCAGACCCCTAACCTCTGCAAGTACTAGAAAAAGCAGATAAGGAACTTTTCTTGAAATGGCCTCCCAGTAAATTGGCAATATAGGAAATATTTCATATGTCAATAAAACTAAGTAATCTGTGTAAGCTTGTTAGCTGGGAATTAGTAAAAGTCATTGTCCATTGTGCATGCAAGGCAGAGATTGTGGGCTTGACTTCCTATAGACTTTTCCTGGGTAAAATTTTTAAATTATTTTGGGCTCCACTACCTAACACAGATGCAAGCCCCTGGCAGTAAGGAAAATACTTATTGTGCATTTCTGGCAAGGAGCACAGCCAAATGCATAAATAGCTAATTTCTTGCTTTTTAACTGTAGGAATTTGTTTATTGGTTAAACTCTGAGTTCCCTTCACCCTTTTACTCTGTTTTAAATTAAACAAGCACTGTTGTTTCACTAACACAGTATGTTTTTATAATAAAATCCTAACTATTCTGAGCAAGTCTCTATACCCAGAGGGATTTGCTGTCTCAGCCCTGCTTTTACGTGTGCACAATACTGTTTTTCTCCTGTAAGCAGAGCTGCCTGCTTCTCCTGGATCTATCCAGGCTGGTTCAGTGCATGAATTCCAGTTGAGCTCAGTATGCATATGGGACATAGGTGGTGATTTACCTTTTCATACAACTGGGTTTTTCTATTTTTTGCACACAAGAACAGCTATTTCTTCCCTCCAGGGGAAGTCACTGAGCAGAAAGCTGTCCTTCAGAACATACCCCGTTTTAGGTACTAATGGTCCTGTACCAGGTTCCCATCCTCACAAAGGGATGTATGAAAGATCCGTCTCCCAGTGTGTCTTGATTTATTAACTGAGAGGCTGTTGTGAAAAGAATCAGGGATAAGTTTCAGAGGGCCTTTCCTGAAGGCATTTTGCCAAGTCCTGTCTCTTGCTTGATGCTTTCCAGCTTACAGTTCTTGAAAGGAGAAATATATCCATAGAAGGCGGACAGAAGAGGAAAGGTGTGATGTTAATCTGCTTTCAGTGACTTTTTCAGGCAACCTGGCACTCAGGAGCCTGTGTTTGCACAGGTCACAGGGTGTGTTTCTGTCAGTGGACCTACTTCAGGTGTTTACTCAGCTCTTTGGACACGTTGAAATACCTTTGGTATAAATTTATACTTTGCTTCCTGAGACTGCTGTACAATTAACTAGAAACTTGCTATTTCCCGTTCTGAGGCAGAAGACGTAACAGCGCAACCTAAATAAATCCCAGCTGGGGCATAACTCACCCTTTCTGTAAGACGTTTTTCCTCTTGGTGAAGACAGGACAACTTTTCCTAAGTGGCTATCAGCTCAGTAATGTCTCCCTTAGACTTCCATGGTCACCTGGTACCTTTCTTGCTTGGAGGTTGGGGATGGGATCTCTAGCTGGCTTTGTGTATCTTTAAGGTGTCTTTGTTTGATAATGCTTTACTTTTTTAGTTTGAATGGTTTCATCATCTGTCTTGTCTTTTTTTCATGAGCAGGAGTGAGAAAATGGGCATGACTTTAAATCCACTAGGAAACACAGTATTTATTATTCTTAGGGGCTACGTTAAGCATGAGACCCGCTCCTATTCCAATAGAAGAGCCAGAATGGAGACAGACGCCTCCCCCAGTCACAGCTACCTCTGGGACCTTCAGACTACGGCGAGGCAGTCGGTTCACATGGAGAAAGGAGTGCCTGGCTGTTATGGAAAGGTATGTCACTTTGGGGTTTCGGAGATGGGCATTTTAAAGCCAATACAAGTATCCTTTTTCCTGCTCTGGTGAACACCAGCTTCATTTTCATGGATGTGCTTTAGCATCATGCAAGTTAATAACAGTGTAATAATTTGATTCTCAGCGATAGAGTAGGAGGAGCAATTTCACTCTTTTGGTTGTTTAAAAAGATGTTACACTCCTCTGGACAATTATCTCTGTTTTTGTAGCCCCTAAGACATCTTGTCCTTAGCACAGTCTGAGAGTATTGGTGTTCAGCTTTTCCTTTGCTTTTGCAGAAACCTTTCCATCTAGCCTTATCCAGGCTCTGTCTTGGTGGGGGTCTGCATTCTCTTTACATTTCTCCTTTCCCAATTTACTGATTTATTTACTCACTTGTACCATGTTATTTTATAGTTGATACTGGCATTTTGGCAGCACTAGAATTGTTCAGGATGCAAAACTTTGCCTAACAAGCAGTAGATTCCTTGTCCAAAAAGGCTCTTGCAACCCTTTTACATGAGCTGGGAACAGTACAGAGCAAAGTGGATCTTTCAAATACATATGCAGAGTGGCGGGTGATCATTAGAGCTCCCAGCTCTTCAGTCCTGCAGAGACGAAGCACTCTCTCAGCCTGGTCTCCTGGCTGCCTATGTGCTTTGCCTTCCCCTCTGCTTACAGTAATGTCTCTTTTGTGGGTAATATTGTATAATAGAAAAGGGCTAGTGAACTCAAACGTAGTTTAGGGATGAATGCTTATTTCTGTTAAGGACTAAATGGCTGGGAGGAGTTTTCTTCCCTCTGAGAGCATGAGGAACCTCCTTTCCATGAAAGCACCAGATGACTCTTGTGTTGGCTACACTCCTCTCTGGTTTGCAACTCCAGTGAGTCCTTGGCCAGCAGATTTTTAGGATGTGCTTTTGCCCTTCCTGTAATGCTTTTCTTTCCTCTTGCTTGCACTAAGGGTCTTTGGAACTGATTAGGAGCAGTGTCTCCTTTTGCCTTAAACTAAGACTGAAATACTGAGCTCCCTCAGGGACCCAAGCCATTTTACACACAAGATGGATGTACTTCTGTGTGGCCACAGGCCATCATGGGGTCTTTGCAGGGCTGAGACCAGTAACTGTTTATTTCCCTATCCTGTCCTGGGACTGCACTGATGTTTTCAGCTTTGGCTGAATGTTTCCCCAAAGGAAATAATGCAAATGTTTGAAATCTGTTCTGCTTTGCTACACGCAACTAATGCAAAGACCTGAAATCTGCTAGTACAGGGGCCTGTGTTTTTTCTAGTGTCCCCCTCTGCACAGGCAGTACAATGTGCAGTATAGGATTTTTAGCACTTTAAAAATGCTTGTGTGACTGTCCTGATTGCAGTGTGTAGAATGACAGAAACGTTACAGCTCTGTGTACCTTCAGGACAGTACCATCTCCTTATTAACCCTCTATGTGTGAAATATTTAGTTACTCTGAAGTAGAATTCAAGCTCTTTGGGATGGGTGTTTTCCTTCTTGGTTTCTGCCTGGCCTAAAGTGCGATAACTGCTATTATTTGCTGTTTGAATCATTATAGTGCCTTAGACTCCTTTGTGCTAGGTGCTGTGGAAACACAGAGCAGAAAAAGAAAGCTGAGCAAGCAAGCACTACCCTTTCTTCCTTCAGATCTCTCCTAAAGCCAGTCTCTGCTGTGACACTCTCAAGAAGTCAGACAACCTGTAATGGTTTGGTATGTGTCTGTTAGAAAGGTGTGAGATTTGGTTTTGTATAGGGAAAGAGGCAAGTTGGTGTTGACATTGGAAATCATCCAGTTGTGTATGCAGATACGTAATCACTTGATCTAATGTTTCATTACCCTCTTTCTAGTTCTCTGTCGTTCTTGGTTCTGTTCACTCTGTCTTGCGTTCTGTAAGGTCTTTGCTGTTGGGGTTTTCTTATTCTGCTGTTTAATGGAGACTTCTGCCACATTTCCTTAATGCTGGCTTTAATATTAATTTGCAAAGCCCTTGCTAGGTCACCATGAGCACCGAATTTCACAGCCTTGTGTGTGGGTACTGGAAAGCATGGCTGAGGAGTTTTACTTGAGGCAAGAATACAGTAAACTCGAGCCGTGGTAAAAGCTTTGTATGACAATAAAACTACACCATAAAGCAAGTTGGGAATATGGTTGTTTAACTGTTATACTTTAATAGGCCTAGTTGAGCTGTAAGGATGAGCTGTTTTATGTGACAAGTTTTGAAAGAGTGGGAGAAAACCGCTCTCTTGGGAGCCCTAGGAAGAAGCTAACTGATTTCACTTACAAGTCACTGGAGTCTTCCAGGCTTGTCCATAATATGACTCGTAACAGCAGCCAGGATGAAGGTAACCAGACTCCTGGCTGTCTGGCCCAAGCAGGTCAGGTTCACTTGATGCCATAGGGTCAGCAATAAGCATTTGGCGCACTAAAATGGTGTTTGGCATTGCATGTGGTCTGGTGCCATTTATCTGGTAATTTGCATTTCCTCTGAAGGATTAAGTTTTGACTGTGACTGGAGGCATCTTACTCAGTGTATTGGACTATTTTCCTTAATTAGATGCAAGTTTCATTGCATTGGATTTGTATGTCCTGCAGCATCTTGATGTGCTGGTGGTGCACGCAGGGATTTAGGCACCTAGTTTTGAGCTTCTTATTTGGGAACCTCAGGAAAGTGCTTATTCATGTAGGCTTCTAGCTATTCAGCAATGAGAAACAAGAGTTCCAGAAGACAATTCCATCCCACTAATGCAAATCATATGAGGGCTATATGCACCTTCCTCTCTGGCTACAAAAGAGGAGCCTTCTGCAGTTAGACCCAACTTTGGTGATTTAGTTAAAAGCCTGAAGATAAGACGGTTGAATCTAGACCTTAATGGAAACTCTTGTGTAGAGAATGCAGAACTACTAGTTCCTATAAACTTCTGAAACACTGCTGCGAAGCTGTATAAACATTTTTTGGGTGAGGATCAAAGTCTTGGGCTGCTCTATCAGTTAATTGTGGTACGTGCTTTTGACTTGGATTCAGCTGGTAAGAAATGCAGTTGCTAAAAGTCGGATGTGTCAAACCAGCTGAGAGCACTTCAAGGAAAGAATCTGAATTTGATTGTAAAAATTGGAGATATTTGCTTGTAGGAGCAGGCTCTCCAACTGAAAATGCACAGCACCAGTCAGGATTTGGCCCACAAACTGAATGAGAAGCGTGAGGGTTGAAGGGCTAGTTTCTCTTTTTTAAAAGATTTAAATCAACAAAAATTCCAGTGCAATTAATTATTATGTTGGTGCCAAGCTGATATAATTAAGATTAAAGTTAGGGCCAGCACATATACTTAAATGTCTAATGTACACAAGTGTCTGCATACAGGGTATGTGTATTAAAGAAACTAATTGGTTTATACTGGATTTCCAGAATGCTGCTTGCGGTTTCTGTAATTCAATTCTCCAGTCTTTACTGCTTTTTTGGAAATTCTCCCAGGGTAGTTTATTAGTCGCTAGGCTTAGATTTCGGACAATAGATTCAGGTCTCTTTCTCCCTCTCTCCTTCTTTTTTTTTTTAAATATCTCTCCGAATATTTATGCTCTGAAGGTTAAGAGGAGCAATAGTTCCAGAAAGTAAAGTTCTATATTTAACTGCAGACTAGGTGTGGTTCAGACAACTGCAGTGCAAGCTCCCTCTCGCTGCTGTGCTAGTGCTATCAACCTTGACCTGTTCCCTTCTTGAGCCTCCTGCTCATGAAATATGCTGAGTTTTGTGTGTGGTGATGTTGTTGTGTGGCTTACCCTCCTTTGGGAACGGAGCTAAGACTACAGTAGTCCTTTCTGTGAAAACCTGAGGTTAAACTTGAAAGTCTGTTTCTGGTTCAGTTTCGTGTCCTTTGTTATGTCTTGTCCCAAAGATAATTTTTTTTGTTTCTTTTCTCTGCTTTACTTCTTCTTTTCAACCCCTCTCATTAGAACTATGAAGTTGAAAATTCCCTTA
Organism: Sagittarius serpentarius; assembly: GCA_034782735.1. Taxonomy (NCBI): domain Eukaryota; kingdom Metazoa; phylum Chordata; class Aves; order Accipitriformes; family Sagittariidae; genus Sagittarius; species Sagittarius serpentarius. The sequence continues at coordinate 27,737,455 of JAVKLA010000017.1, read as the reverse complement.
GGGTTTTCTCTTTTTTAATGAAGCTGTGTTGTCTGGTCTATCTTTTCTTTTTAAGTGATTTGTGCTTCTCCTCTAATCATATGTTGGAGTTGAGGTTTAGCTTCTTTTTCAGGCAAAAAAACATGAAGATTGGCAGCAGAATCAATGCCTGTATGCCCGTTTTTAACTGCACTGGACAAAAGTGCCTTAAGATGGGGGGGTGGGGGGTGGGGTGGGAAGTTGAGTGTTGTTTTTTAAGTGTATGCTTTATCCAAAGATTAATTTTAAATAACTGTAAATTCTGCTCTAAACAAAGTGAATAATTCATCAGTTGAAAGTATTTCAGTTTGTCTAGGGAGTAGGGACTTTGCTTTCTGGTTGAGGGTTACTTTGTTTGATTTTATGGGTCTTGGTTTTTTATTTTAACACTTGTCTGTGCTCATGAAGCATCCTTTTGTAAAGATGTATTTAGATTAAATAAGTCTAGATGATACATATACCTATTACCCCCATTTCATAGATGGCAAAATGGAGTCAGGTGTTTCACTTGGCTTTGTGATCCAAGGCAATTTTATTCGTAAGAAAATGGGTTTAGATTTCTCAAGATACTGAGGGTATAGTTTCATGATATAGCTGAGCTGAATTAACAGTTTGTCACCATCTCATCCTTAGGTGTTATCCTGTCTCATCGCCCTTCTCAATTCCTTCTCCTCAGTTTCCCTGCTCCTGCCACCCTGCATTGTGCCAGATATGTTTCTTGTCTGATTGAAATACCAGCCAATTCAGCTTGGTTTAGAAAAAATAAATCCTTTTTATTCCCCCCCTGCATTTTATTGGATTGGTTCAGCTTGCCGTGCAATGAGGGTGTGCCAGAACTGGCCATGGGCAAATGACAGGAATGCCCAACTGAGAGCACAGGGAAGGGGAAGTTTAACAAAAAGATATACAAATTTTCCATGGCAATTTTGATCTGCTTGTTTTTGTTTTGATTTTGTTTGGTTTGAGTTGGATGAGTTCCTGCTTTGGTTAAAAGCATATTGATGCTGACAGTTGTACTGGCATCATGGGAGAGGTGTCCTTTAATTTTTGCCAAGGAGAAGCAATGTATTACCCTGGCATCACTGCCAAAGTCTCGGTCTAATTTGACCAGGTTGTATTCTTTTTCCCCCTTTAAAGTGGACCCAAGTTGGTGAGGAAAGTCATCTCCATGCCAAAACCAGTCACTGTTGCATTTCCATCAGCTGCATGCTTATGCTGTAGAAGATTTAGCATCGTCTACCCTCCTGAAAAAAGCGTCTTCTGCAGCGGTCCCAGCTAGCCTGCGGCAGGCTGGGCCAGCACAGCCCTGTGCATGGTTCTGGCCCTGAGTGATATCAGTCCTGACATGCGTTATTAGAAATTCTTCCGATTGTGAAAGCGCTATTACTGCAGCTCTCCTGAGCGCTGGGGCTTCCACGGCTTCCCTGGGGAAAATGAGAGCTCTATTAGCTCCTGAAATTCAGTTAGGAAATTTTCTTAGTTAATTTCATCCCATTACTCTTAGTTATGTCTTCTAGCAGAACCTTAATACTGGCCCCATAGGGGATCTAAGTTTCCTGTGCAAGGCTTTGGAGGAGATTTAAGTTTTGGATTCATTGCGTTTCTCCCTTTTCAAGCTGACAACAGAGCAGGAAGTAATGTCTTTCGGCCTCTTCCATTAGGCTTGTACGTTGTTAGAAACAGAACATCAGTTCTCATCGATATAACGACACCCACCCTTTGGCTCGGGAATGCTGCTCATCTTCCTTGGGTTTGTTTCGCAGCCTGCTGGGAGGTGAGGAGTGCTGAGGGTTATGCTCTGCTGTCCCTATGACCCTCAGATGTCATTGAACCTTTTGGTGACTCACCGTTCTCAACTGTAAAATACCTACTACCTGCTTGGGAGACTGAGCCAAACCAAAGAAAGGATGAGCAAGGTGCTAAAAGCCTATAACTCTTGCGTTACCAAGGAAGATTGGTGTTAGGCATTAGGAAAAACTTTCTAACTTTAGGAATGGTTGAGCACTAAGCAGGTTATCTACAGAAATTATGGAACACTTCTCAGGAGCAAATTAGCTAAAATCTGTCAGGATGGTTCTGATATACTTGATCTTAATGCAGAGGGAAACATCAGGTGACTTCTTTATGTTATTTTCCAGCTCTTTCTGTGCTATCATAGGGAGTTTGTTAGCAGGTTGCAGTAGGAGATTCAACTTAATCATTAAGTCCTTTGAGACATAGGAAGGGAGTGGTTTTTTTAGAATCTTTGCTGTTCATGCTTGTGAAATGCTTTGAGATTTGTGAGTGCAGGCACTTTGCAAAGGCATTCAGTAAAGTTCACTTTAAAATTTAGACACAGGCAGGATCTTTTTATTGTCTGAAAGTTCAAGTGGTTTGGCTCAGGGTCATTGCTGTATGTCTTCATAAAATGCAAGAGCAGCCATTTTATGCTTGCTACACAGTATCTTTTTTATTTTGCATTGAATCAAGCTATGTTCCCTCTTAGACATGCATAATATGCAAGCTTTCTATTCTAATCAGCTGTAAGCAAATCCCAGTTGTTTGGCAGATTGCATGCGGTAAAATATAATGCAAGGATGTCTGTCCAAAGTGCTCGCCAGACTCTGGTCCCTTGAAGGATCCAGCACCTAATGAGTTATTTTTCTTTTCAGGGAGCTGAGGTGCTTTTTGTATGTTTGTGTTTTCTCTCTCTTCTTTTTTAAAATAATAAAAAAGATGATCTGTGGGAGGGGCAATTTCTTGCAGCAGACTCCAGATAAAATTTTTGTATTTGCCAAGGTCAAAATAACTGAAATCAACATTGGCAAAAGGAGCTGTGTCAATCTGACCTGCAACAGCACTGTCTGGTGCAATAAACCCACATTTTAAGAATGGGAGTTCTTTTCTAGCCCAGATACTCTCCTGCATTTCTCCAGGACCAGTTGAGATACTTCAGTATTCTGTCTCCCTGCTCGTGAAGGTGAGAAGCAGGATCTCATCCTGAGTCTTCGCATAGTATCAAAACAATTGTCATATATATGTGCGATTAGAAATCTCTGTAAGTGCCCAGATGCTTTCAGTGAAGATGTAAAAAGGCATGGTTGTTGCTTACTGTGCAGGCTAGTGTAATTTTTGCTGGCTACAGTAGCACCAGTGTATGGAAGGATCTGTAAGACCAAATTTACCTCTTAACCTCTCATTTGCTTTTAAGAACATCTGCTGGCTCCTTTTGGGGTGACCCAACTCATGGACCTCATACGTGGGAGCGTACCCCTGAATGTTGCATGTGCAGTGTCCAGCTGCCCTGCTTGCCCGTGCGGTGATTTCATGTGACCATCCCCAGCATGTAAAGCTGTGTTGGGGCATAGCATAAGGAGAGGAGGTACAGAGGCAACCTTGATTCAACCTGAGTTCCTGCTAGGAAAACATGAGTGTGACATGGCAGGTCTGAAGAGCACTGTGAACTATAGGCTGCTTAATATCTGCCTAGGTCAGCCTCATTCACGAGCAGCTGTTTTGTCCTTGAGTGCCTTTTCCAGCTCCATCTTTTGTCCCTGGCACAAGGGCCGACTTTGCGATGTGTGCCGGTACCACACCAACACTGTGGAGTTCAGGCATGTGACTGAAGCTTCAAGGCTCAGCAATAACCCAGGTGGTGGTGGTGATGATGGTGTTTGTTATTCTTTCTACCTGTCCTCTCCAGTCTGTGACTAGTTCACACATGGCTAGTAACCATGTGGCTGTGGACAAAAGCTCTTATCTCCTATCCTTTTTTTTTTTTTTTAATCCTACTATTGCAGCTTTAGGCATTCTTACTATTCACGTAAATATGTAATTCCTTCTAAATCCTGCTAAGATCTTCAGGGTACTTTGGGAGAACTAATTATACCTAGTTTCATTTTATATGCTAAAATGTGTTTAAAAAGTTGGAGGTCCCTTTTCCCTGAGTATCATGAGAAAGAACATTGCATTTCACTTCCCGTGATCGTTCATTGTATATACCACTATCAATGTGCTGCTTATTTATCTCCTCTCTGAACTAAACAGTCCTTTCTCTTATCTCTTCTGAGATGGCAAGTCTTCCCTTGGCTCTAATAACATTCATTGTCACTCTTCTCTGGACCTTTTCTATTTCTACATTCAATTTTTAGTGACCCCGGGTAGGTGAGTAGGGACGGGAGCAGAACTGATTACCATATTTCCAGGGTGAATATTCCAGCTTATACAGGCAGCTGAATTGGATTCCTATTGTTCTCTGACCTCCAGCCTAACATCTGGTTTTTGCTGATCACTTTTGTGTACTGATTGAGAGTACATTTTCTTTGAGTAGTCCACAATGATATGTGTGTCTTTTTCCTGAACAGTTACAACTAATTTAGAACCAGTCATGTATGTGAGGAGTTTGAATTTGTTCTTTTCTGTGTGCATTACCCTGCTTTTTGCAAAGACAGCGAATGAAGTTCAGTCGTGGGAGTGTTTAGATATTTTTTAAATTCACAGCAATTATCTGCTTTATTTGTATCCAATATAAATAATTCACTTTCCAGAACATTATTTAATGTAACTGTTAAAGCCAATCATTTTAGGTCACAACTTCTCTGAGCCAAGGGCTTGTATTCTGTTCATACACAGAGCCTAGTGCAGTGGGCTCTCTACAGTCATGTTGAGACCTCTAGATGCTGCTTGCTGTAAGGACAGCGTGAAAGTGTAAGTCTAGTGCTGCGCGTTATCTCTCTGAGCTTTCTTCGGTGCCAGCACCAGAATTTGTGTAATCCTTCATGGTATTCTTTTTCCTATGACGGTTCTGTTCAAAGTATGCAGAAACAAATATTAACAAAAAGCTCGTACTAATTAGCTACATCGTTACTTTCTTACATGTTAATGTGATTTCATGAGGCAGAGAAAGTCATGACATACTTGTCACAGAAACTGTGTGAACTGGACCCTGGCACATTTAGTCGACATTTTGCGTAGCCGTTTTACAATGGCTGTCACTGTAGGCTGTGTGGAACAAAATGTCTTGATCCTATTACAACGCATGTAAAGGTGATGTGTCTTTGGATGTGCTCTGGTGCAGGGGTATAACAGTTACACTCTGCTGTCTCTGTGTCTGTACTGAAGGAGCTTGAGACAACTCTGGGGACTGTATTTGCTCTTTGTGAGCAGACTCCTTGGAAGTTTAGCAGATAAGGCAGTGGCAAATATCTCCCTGGGCAATGACAAGCACAAGTGACCATAAAGCTGTGATCATTCCCCCTTTGGCTCTTTTTCAGCTAGCTTAAAATCCTGAGAAAGAACTAGACAGCCCTGACCTGCCAAGGAGGGCCATTCCAGGTCCTAGTTCAGCTAAAACAGATAGTCATCGCTCACAGTGAGATTTACCTGACCTATTTGTAATATTATCCATGGAATAAACCCACTTAAGTGAATTAAAAAGTTAACTTCTTGAGTGATCTGGATAAGCGTTTGGAAGGAATTAGAAATCAGGTTGGCACCTTGTCACCTCTGGCTTTGATGCAACCAGCTGTCAGCACGGAGTATATGTGAGCACCATCCAGCTCAAAGCACTGTTGGATTTGCCCATTTCTGATTTCTAGAAGTACACAAAGTGTTCCTGCTGACTCTCACTGCAGCTAGTCTCTGAACAGAGTCCAAACCTACCTCAGTGAAAGGAAATTCTCTGCCATCTAGTAACAGATGTGAGGTCTTTATACAAGTAATAAACAGAGTAATTACGAGGAGAAGTGAGGGAGGAAAACTCCTAAGTAAAACTCTTAAGTATGTTGCATCATGTATTTATGGGCTCTTGGTCAGACTGTAGAGTGCTTTAAACAGACTAAAAAGAATGCTTTATCAGAGGACCATATGGGCTTTAACCACAAAAGTCACTACCACATCCTAGATTCTTTTTTATTCCCCCCCCCCTTTTTTTTTTTGTAGTCCTGGATAGCACAATTGACCTTTTTTTGTTTGATTTTCCTTTGGAACATGCATAAGTTTTAAGTTGTTTTGAATACTGTGCTGTTTGTGAGGAACTCTTTCAACAGAATAGAAGACATCGACCTGTTCCAAAGACCTTTTTAAAAATTATTTCCTTATAAAAAAAGAAAAAGAATGAGAAAATAGGGCACATAAGTACAAAACATATAGAAAAAGTCAACTGATTTGTTGCTTATTATGTACATAGGCTGGCACTCTTTCAATTTCTAAATGCCCCTTGATTTTCTCTTAATCACAGGAGCGTTGGACTGGGACTTCCAGTTTACTGTGCAGCTTCTCTTGTTTCAGTCAACCTTTATTGTATCCTTTTCAGGAACTGATTAAATTCTCTATCTTCGAAGCAGGTATAGCCAAGGGTACAAAAGCCCGTTGGGAGATGGCTACTCAGCAGGCTCTTATTGTTTCAGCGGTCAGATATCTAAATTCCTGAGACTGTTTGTGACCAGTCCTTCTTGGATCGATATTATTATTTAACTAAAATAAATCCTTACCTCCATCTCTTGTCTCCAGTGTTGGTCCCCTTCATGTTATATCCCCATAACCTCATCTCTGCCTTGAGATTTGCTCAGGTAAAACATGCTGTATCTCTTGCAAGATAGTCTTTCCGTTCCTCTGTCGTCCTGTGATTGCTCTTTGAGATGTTCAGTTTTAAATTAATCTTTTTTGAATGTGGGAGACCAGGGTTGTACATAGTCCAGGTGAGGTCTCGTGTAAGTATTTTAATGCTTTTCTTTCTGGATTGGAAACAGCTGGTATCCTCAGCTGTATCAGGCTTTGCCTTTTTGGTGGTTTTGTTGCATTGTGTCTTTTGGTCATAGTGACTTAACAGAAAACAATCTTTCCAGCTGATGATCTTTTTGTTGTTGTTCTCAAAGTGTATGACCTTGTATACTGCACTGTTAAATTTCTTTTTAGTTCTTGCCCTTAGGATTGTCTATTATGTTTTATGGTACTCCAATTCACCGTGTTGACATGGCTTCTGACTTTTCATCAGCAGATTCCATTACCACGTTCAGACTTTGTGTCAAGATCATTAGGTGCTTTCATTCTTAAGATACTCCAAAGACGATACTTGAGGAATATCACTGATAGCCGTCTTCCAAGCCATTATTTTAAATTTTCAGCCCAGTTCTTAGTTATATGTTTCCTTTCTACCCTATCTCATAATTATACTAATCTTTGTCTTTTCCAGAATTATTCATAATTTCCCATTTGTAACTGTATCAAATGCTTTACTGAGGTCCAAAAATTATAAGAATAATTTATTTTTCTAGACGTAGGACATACAGTCAACAACTCCTCAGTTGCTTTTAGAGCATTACTACCAGTGCTGTTTAAGTCATGCCCCCTAAAGAGACTGTCCCGAGGGAACTTGGCTATTCTGAGCCAGAGTGGCAATGACATTTGAGAGGAAGCACATGGCAAAAAACATGGTTCATAATAGGGAGCACAAATCTAGGAGTAAGGAGCTGTGGATTGATGTCACTGCTCTGCGGCTGGTTTCTTGTGTCTGTCTCTCTTAACTTTGCTGTTCTTCTACCTGTAAATTCTTCTAATACTATTAAAGAATAAGATTAAAGAACACAATTTCAGAATACTTTTAAGGGGTTTATGATCTGGTTATAGAAAGTGCTTTTGAAATATAAAGCATGGTGGGTGTTTCCTAATGAAGTAATACTTTTGAGTCCTTGGAGCTTATTATTTCCAAGGTAACTATTCACAATCCTATAGGCAAAAAAAATTATAAGAAGTTGGATAATAAACTCAGCTATTTCCTTTCCCCATGAATGGTGAATGGTCATTGAATAATCTGTAGCAAATAAATAAAAAGATGTTGCTGCTGCCAGACTTGAGAAGTAGTACTCTTCAGGATCCACAAAACTACCTCATTGCTCAAAACTTTCCTTAAACCTTCTTCTTTGCTATGATGTCTACAAAGAACCTCATGAAGCTAGTCTTGGCACCATCGTAGCTTAACCAACTAGCATGCTGGACAATACTGATTCATTATTTCTTGTTCTTATCATCCATCTGGAGGGATATAAGCATTGTATTTAGGTTGCAAGGCAGAGAATAGATTGATACTACAAAAAGAAATACCTTTTTCTGCTTTGTGTCTGTAGAGCACTTAATACAATAATAGTTCTGGTCCAGATCTTAGAGGTACTAGGCATTAGGAAAAATACATGTAATGAGCCGAAAATCAGCAGCTTTGATCCTGGATAGGCGCTGGATATCGTGCAAGAATTGGCCTTATCTTGTCTTTTGAATCCTGTAGGGTCTTTTCATTAGTCAAATCAATTTTTATTTTCTGAAAATGCATCAGTAATGGTGGCTGGCTGTGCGCTTCTGAGCTGAGCTGAGCCAAATCTGGTCCAATACTGGAAATAGAAAATAAAAACTTGCGGATCTTTGAGGGGAAATGCTAGTGATTATGTTGGAAGTTGTAAGCTCATACTAAGCTTTATCAGAAATCTCATGGTTTGGTATTTTTCCTCTCCTGGAGGCTTAGGACAAAGTAAGACTTGAAGCTTCATAGCTAGAAGGACTATAAAATTTTGAAAATCATGACCTTACTGAGGCTAAACTAATAACAACTTGAGGGACCTTGCTGCTTACACTTGACATTCTGTACATACATTTTTTGTGATGATCTAGTACTGAACTTCCCATTAAAGCACAATTTTGAGGCAAGGATAGGCTATTCTTCTAGAAATACCTTACTTTAGATGAGCCAAAAGCTGAGTTCTGACTCTGAGTTTAATATTTTCTTCAACAGAGCAGGGAATGATGTTCTGTGTTAAGTAATGTAAAATCCAAGTCATACATTTTGCTGTTTATTTGTGTTGCCATGTAAAGGGTTGGAAACCTCTGTCTCTAATAACCGTAGCATTGATTATGGTACATCTCATTGGAAACGTGGGTCACCAAGCAGCAAAACAGGCCTTACAAGTGGCTGGGCTCTTACTGAAGTGCTGGGGCTGATTTCTGCAGGGTCTCATCATTTCTTGGAGGTGTTTCATCCATGGACTGACTTGACCCTGCCTTAGCTTTGCTTGCCTTATGAGAACTAGATAATCCATATATACACACACACATATACATATGTATGTATATATGCCTATATATGTACACATATATATAATATAATAAGAAACTTAAATAACTCTTGCCCTGTACAAAGCTGAAAAAAGTAGGTGAAATGTTCGTTTCCCAGCTATCTTCGTAAAGTTCTTGTTTATCAGTTAAGTCCAGAGGATTTAATGCGGATAAATATCCATGTAGTGTGTAGGTCTCAATTTAAATATTGCAAGTAAATAAAGGAGAACAAGAGATACTATTATTCATGCTTAGATGCCTTGTTAGGAAGAGCTTTGAAGGTGCTTTATGCTCACACCAGCTGGTTGTTGAAATATTACAGAACAATTCTTACTTTATCATGTCTTGATGTGTTAGTTACTTGCTAGCTTCAAAAAATTTCCATCTTTTTTTTTTTTTCCTTTTATTTTGTGAACGATTTAGTTAACTATGTTGGTTTTGGGAGTCTGCGATACCATTAAGTTTAAGGATCATCATAAAATTTTAGCCATTGTCTGCTGTCAGGGTCTTTAAGGTGCCTTAAGCAGGAAGTACCTGTGTGCTTCAAATTGCTAAAAACTCCAGATCTTTCTGCTCAGAAGAGAGCTGTTGTGTAATTTCAGAAATACTCTTATCACCAAATCCAATTACAAGGAAGAGTAAATCGCCACCTCCGATGTCTTAACTATTCTTTTTTTAATTGTTAATTATCTCGGCAGTAGGGTGCTATAGATTAGGAGGCATATATTATCTTTTGGAAGTATGAGGCTTTCAGAGCTATTATCAATTAATTCTGGTTTAAAACAAATTTTAGGATAATATTAATAGCTTGATAGGATTGTACTGGTGCTTGAGACCACTGTCAAAATACTGAGAAAATTATTTTTAAAAAATTAGCAACTTCATGATGTACTAGTAGCTTTGAAGGTCATACAGTTTTACGCACTCCAGTGCAAGGTGTATTTTTGGTGGTTTAATCTACATTGCAGAGTAGATTCCTGCTAAGAAACATCAGTAAAATGACTGTCTCAGAGTTTGGGCCCTGATTTGTAAAACTGTAATAGAGAGTCAGCTCTATTGTACCATTTTTTTTTAACGTGTACTGAAATGACTATGCAATTTACGTACACAAACACATACTGAGGTGCGAAATAATTATGATTTATGTATGTCTAGTGCTCTTAAGTGATCTATTCCTTTTGAGATCTCTCCTCCAGATTTGCACTGTCCATGAAAGGAAGTACAAGAATGAAACATCTCTTACAGTGAGAGACTTAACTGTTCTCTCCCTAGACAGAGAGTATGGCAATACCCTGGGGTTGAAAGCTCAAGCTGGGATTGAGATGCAGATTTTTAAAGAATGAGTTTTTTTACAGTTTGGTTCCAAAGCTTATTGAAAGTTATGGTAGATTCTGCTTGAGATGAAACCCCAAATTTTTATGTTTTGACTGGATATCTCTGTGGGACGAATGGAAGATCTGGGCTTAATGCCAGAATTGCTGCGAAACCTCTGGTCAGTGCTGTAGAAGAGGTCAAGCTAGAGTCCTACAGTGGTTTCTTCAGTCCTTTAAATGCCAGACCTATGAAAGCCATTAGCTAAATGATGGTGCTATAGGGAAAACAGTAGAGAGCTGTAGCAATCATGTTCATCAGTGTTTTTTCTGGGTTTGGGATTTTTTTAAAAATTTGTCTTTTGCCTGGATGGAAGGTCTAGTTGAGCTGATGCTGCATGAATGCCTAGATTCAGGTTCATCTACTTGCATCCAGAGAGCTGCTGTTCTTGTCCTTGACTGATCTCAAGTGCAAAAGTGGCTCACCAGATGTTTCCTGCAGCAACGAAACTGGTGGTTACATTTTGCAGTCCTGGGGAAAAGAGAAGATGGTGTCTTCAGTGTAATTCTCAGCTCCATCAGAGTTTATCTGTGGAGGGGGTATCTTTGAGCTTTAATTTTGCTGTCTAAAATAGAAACAACTTTACTATATATTGTGGGTTGAACTATTTAGTTGACATACGTACTGTTATTATAGAATCTGTAGAAATACCAGTAGATAAAATGGATGGTGTCATCTGTTGACCTCCCTGAAAATGGCATTAGTGATATTCTTGACCAGTATTTAAAGGGGAATAAACTAGTCATTACACTTTCTGATGAGATTATGCTTTGAATGTCACTCCTCTGACAGTCTGTCTCATGCCACACAGAGATAAGATCTCAGGCACAGATGACAGACTCACTTCAGAAATATTTCCATTGATTTGACAGCCTGAATAATAGTTCTGTTAAAAGCCACAAAGACTGAAACAATGACCTCTTGCTACTGGGTGATACTATGTTGATAAATACACTAATGAGAGATAAAGTAGGTAACTATATTCGAGTGTTTTATGTAACTTGTCAGTGGAAAGCAGAGGTACAGTTCGGAGGGAAACCAGATAGGGAGCTGAAATTACAGGCAGTCTTATCGAAGACAAAAGAGCAGCTTGCACTCTCGTGTATTTTGAGACACCAGAGGGTTTGGCAGGGAGCTCAGTCCATGGTGGCAGCAAGATCTTCTGTTCATCAACAGGGGTCAGATGGGAGCTGGGGAAAAATGGGCAGTTTTTTTTTCCGTATGTCCCTGGGCCAGGCGCCGAGCCCATCACTCAGGCTTTGCTTTTAGCATCAGTTGAAGAGGATGTGTGTGAGCTGCCATTGAAGGAACTGGTCCCAGCTGCGTGTTTCAGCCATCTCCTGCCCGCCTCCCTTGGCTGCGCAACCACTGCTCTTGGCATGTGTGGAAAGCTGGACGAGAGAAGCAGTCAGGCAGAAAACCTTCCCGCAAAAAGGGAATGAAGGAGAGGAGAGCACCATTCCTTTCAGTCTGTGCTTAAATTGTGTTAAGCTGGACTGCAACCTGAGTCTCAGCGAAGATGGTCTCTGGTGGAGGAGTTAGAGCCCCAGCAAGAGTGCTGGGATATTTCACTCGCAGGTGCTTCCCACATTGGTGGAAGCGGGAACCCAGAGGTACAAACACAAAGTTACGTGAGGGAGTAAAATTGCAGCATGTCCACTGTTCTTCAATAAATATCCATCTGTGTATTCTTACCTCCCATTAATTGCAAGGTAAATTATCCTTCTTTCAGTGAGATTGCCCTGATGTACACACACCTGAATTACCTCACCTTGAGTGTGTGTAATTCTGCTGTAACAGCTGACCTGCAGTGAATTGTTGCCCTGAAACACATTTGAGCCTCTCTACTTTGAATCACTTCCACACTTTGAAGCTTTAACCGTTATGTCATGCTGTAAACTAAGCCTTTCCCCAACCTGGGGTCTTTTGAGCAATTCTGGTTTTTTATCTGTTTGTGTCTGACATCCAGCCCTATGAAAAAGCACTGAACCTGGCCGTCCTTCTGCTGCTCCATAGCTTGGGTTGTTTCAAACACTTCCCTGGCAGCTGCAAAGCTGATACGAAGCGGCAAAACTTCCACTGTGGATTATCAGGAACACTACTGAGGCATTGCTTAATGCATCTGATATCTCAGCTTGGATAACAGAAGCCATACAGCCGAGCAAAATAAGATTGGCAGCTATTGCAGGAATTCAGATAGGGGCACCTTGGTAGAGAGTGGGGAGGAATGCGTTTACTTCCATTACAGAGCCTGGGGCTGAGATGGATTCTCTCTCCATCATTGTCCTAAGCACATTATCCCTGAAAGAAAGAGGGTTTCTCTGAATCTGCAATTTTTCTAGGCTTCAGTGTTATTGAAATGAAACTGCTTCAAGGATATCTACATTCTTTACCATCATATGGATTCTCATCTCATGTAAATTATTTGGCCACTTTTCATTTTAATCCTCCACTGTCATTTTCTACAAAAGAGATCATTTGGTTTCTTCATTGAAGGTATTCAGCTGACAGCTGCCCTTTGTCTAGAAAGCAGTGTGCCTTTGCAGGATTTACTTGTGCCTGCTCTTGTTTTTTGTTTTTTTTTCTTCTTTTTAAGTTCATATTGGTTCATATTTTTCAAATGTAGTTTTCAGTAACTTTTCAGATTGTGAACAGTCTGCGGTTTGTAGCTGTGAAGAGAAATTCAGGCATCCCACATTCTTTCCCTGGCCCTTAGCAAGGGTATACCTGGCTGATGATAAACAGAACTGGAGGCAGATTAATTAATTTTCTGCTTGCAAGAAGAACTGTAGTCAAAAAATTCACAGTGTTTTCACAACTTCTACATGAGCAAACCAAAACAGTCAGTGATGAAGTCTTGAATTTTTTTCCATGGCTTCCCTATCTCGAAAACTCAGTTATTCTCACTTACTTTGGAGAAGTGTTAGGAGGCTTTAAATGTTGTGCTTTGTGTCATGGTATATCACCCACAAGTCCCATTAAGACCTTGAAATAAGTGATGAGAACAAAATATGTGTTGCTAAAGTGTGTATATGGAGAATTTGGAGGCTGAGGATAAAAATCAGCTCTTATGGTTGAGGTGGTATTTTTTGGTTACCTGTAGCTATGAGACCATTTCCTTTAAGACTGAGTACTTCTAAGTATAATCTCTTCTCTGATAAAACCAGCTTGCACTTTGTGAAAGGTTAAAAGCACAATATGGTGATGGAGAAGAATATTATCGGGACAAGTTGATGAGAAGATACAGTTTTGGGGAGCACGAGTTGAGGGTTGGACAAGTTTATAGGCAACGTGAATGTGTGGGGGAAGGAGGAGCATGTCATTCATGTGGATAAGGAATAAGCCAGCAGCTGGAAGGAGAGACAGGTTCTAAAATTACTGCGTCAACTGCAGTAACCGAGTTTTAACTACTCCGGTAGTGCCCTTCCAACTCCCCTCTGGTACCCACTTAGCTTTGTGATCTCCATGAAAATGTCTTATTTACCAGGAGAGCTGCCTGAAAACTTGTCAAATTTTTGGTGTTTTTTCATAAAACAGGGTTTCAGGAGGAAAAGAATTTCAGATTTTCAGGTGGGAATCTCTTTTCTTGTAGAAACTTTTAGACATTTACATTAAAAGATAAGAAATTTCTGTTAGAATTTAAACAAATTGTTTCAGAATGATGGAAAATATGTTTTGATCCAATCAAATAAAAATATTTATAGCTTATTCAGTTGTAAAATATGTTAAGAATTACTGTTTCAGCAGCAAGATTTTTCTAAAACACAAAAATGATTGGACTACACAAAGAAAACTACGTTGTTTGCCAGAAGAGGGGTCTTACTGTCCAGTTCTGAAAGTTAGCTCCATCACAGGGAGATTTCCCATTATCCTAGGGAATTGTAAACTTGAGCCTAAGTTTTGTTATTATTAGAAAATATGAGCTTTTTTTGTTGGAGCCAGCAGAAGTTTATGGCAGTCAGTGGCTTACTGACAGGACAGTGTTTAGTTACATGCCAAGAGAAGAATCACTTAGTGGCTCCTGTGTTGTCTTTTCTTCATTAACTGGTGTCTCAGTTTCTTGCATCAACATAAGAATGGGCAGTTCAAGTATGCACTTTCTTTACATCTTTTGTCGTTTCTTCCATAAAGTTAGGCATTGTCTACCAGTTTTGTGACCACAGATAATCATAATATCAGGGTTTCATCTTCTGGTTTTAGTACATCACCATGTAGGTCCATCAGGTTTTCTAATCTTGTGAGGTTTCTTTTGTGGTGTTTGGTTTTGACTTTTAACAAGTATCTATAAACAAGATAATGTTCAGCAAAGGGAGTCCATAAAATAGCCGTTACGGCTACCAAAATTTGCTGAGTTAGTTTTTGTACACATAGTGATGACCTGGATTCCTGATTAGGACTCCAGGTCATACAATATATTCATGTAAATAATAGTACAGTGGTTTTCAGCTGTGATGGCTTGATGTTCCTTTATCTCATGGCACTTAAAAGAGGAAATAGTTCTTGGCTCTGGGCGGAGAGTTAAGTGCTCTGTTTTGTAGGTGGGAGAGCTGAGACACTGTCATAAGGCAGTAGGACTGGGATCCTGAGATCCTACTCCCACCACTAACTACTAGAAAAAGAATTTTCTGATCTGTTTTATAAGCTCTCCATTCTCCAAAAAGACCTTTGTACAGAACATGATCCCTTTGCACAGAAATTTGCAAGTTGATAGACACAAATATCACTTCAAAGGCTGTAATAATAGAAAGGATGATATATCTGGAAGAGGAAAGAATATACTTTAAAAAATACCATGCTCAGAGACTGGGCGTAATGCTGGGAGGGGGAGGAAAAAAAAGAAAATCTCTTGCTGATAATTCAGGGAGCATTCCTGCTGGTGGCAGTGCCAGAGTTGACAGTGCTACATACTTGAAGCTTCCCAGAAAGTTAGTGTAACCAAGTCTCCTCCTCTTCAGATCTAATGGCAAAATCTCAGCCTTTTTTTCAGAGTAGGATCAAGCATAGTGGGAATTGCAGTTATGGTCAGTCTCTCCAGATTTACTTTGTAATAGCAACTCAGAGGTCCAGGGAAGAAGTAGTGTATGTTTATGTGTAAATGTGATTGCCTCCAAAGCCCAAATTGGTAGTATAGACGTAGTCTGCCCTTCATTTAGTGAACATGGAGTTATTTCTGTGGTTTCATTTGCTCTCTAAGCTAGCAAATCAAGTGGCAGTACATCAGCAGTGCAACTAGCTGTGCTAATGTGTGATTTCTCTTAGTCAATGAGTAGTGACTTTGAAATAGGACTCCGGTTGCAGGCGTAGCTGCAACGGTAAATAATGCTGTAAACAATGGGATGAAGAAAGTAGTATGTAAAATTCAAACTGAATGTTCGAAATTTGTATTTACAGTGAATTGAAATAAACTGGAAGGGAAATAGTGAGATCTGCATTAGTACCACTTATTCAAAAGAAGGCTGGACAGAAACAGTTGCTGTATGGAACAGAATGAAGGTTTCCATAGAAAGTAACTGTGCTGGGGCTGATCCACCGAAGGAGAAATACGACCATGGAAAATAATAATTGCTTAAATATGCCTGAATCTCGTACTACCAAATGATCTACAATTAAAGGAAATATCTTATTTTCAAATACAGAGCAGCTGTCCAACAGCTGAACCTGCTGCTGATCAAAGTTGATGAAAGAATTCTTAGGATTATATATTACAGACAATCTACAGAAAAAAATGTAGTAGTCCCTGCTTATGGCATGCTTATCAGAGTCCACTGAAGTAAACAGGCCTTTTTGTTGGTTTTAATGCAAATCTGATAAGCTCTGTAGAATGTAAATCAGTTCATTAAAATTTGTAAAGCACTTAAATGAAATAAGAGAAAACAGTTTAACTTTTATAGGATGTTTACTGCATATAAAGTACAGTAAAATCACAATTATTCAGAAAAAAAATAGTTAAAATATGCTATACTCAATATGTTGTTCTGGGGAAGATTTAAAATCTTTAAATTGTGATTTATTTTTAAAAAAAAAAAACTAGTCTGACTCTAGAAATCTTACTGTATTACTGTGTAATTTTTGTCTGTACAATCTTCATACCATATCTGTCTAAAATACGTAATATTTGTGTGTGTTTGTGCGTAATATATATACAGGTGTGTGTGTATATATTGACCTAAGGATCAAAATAAATATTGAACAGCTCCTTCATTTGTAGGATGCTGCCTAAACTGGGGGTATGTCAGGAGAAAGAATAAGTAAATGATAATAAACAAAGGCAGAGGCTTGGACTATGATGTCTTCTGACGTGATGCTTCACTTGACAGTCTTAACGCTAATGTTCATAGCATTGCCTACTTTGTTGTATTTCCTAGTACAATATTGCGAATGCCAAAGTGACACTGCAAATGCTGAGATAATATTCATTTATCTGAGGCATTTGGGAAATTTTGTCCACTCTGTGTGGATATGAGTGCACGCTGGTATTACCTTACGGGTATACAGATTTATATAACATTTACTGCGTCTGTGTTACCTCTGTAAGAGTGATGCATAAACTAGCAGTTGACACGTTTTAGTGAAGCTGCTTTGGAGCCTTCATGCTCTGATTTCTGAAAAAACTTTTTTTTTTTGCCCCTTGCAGTTACTTCAATGAGAATCAATATCCAGATGAGGCAAAGAGAGAAGAAATTGCAAACGCCTGTAATGCAGTTATACAAAAGCCAGGTGAGGAGCTGATCATGGTGTCCTTTTCAAAGGCAACTGCAATTAGTTTTCAACATCTTCTGCTAAGTTCAGCAAATCTCATTTTACGGCTATTACTAACAAATGCTGTGCTCTCAACTAGTAGTAGATTTCTTCTTGAGCATTTGATAACTCATGTTGTTCAGAGCTGCCATACTTGGATGAACATGACAGTCAGTGCAGTTTTCAAACCTAAATGTTGTTGTCTGTAGCTTAAATTCCCACCATTTGAGATGTGAAGTACAAGTTGTGCATCTGAACATTTCATTTATACAGCTTTGTAAATGGCATTGCTAAGAAGATAAACATGTCTGAAAGGTTTTCATTCTTTATGTTCAGTTATTTCAAAGTACTTACACAAGCACTCAGTAGTGATCTGAGAATTTTATTACACTCCACAAAAGTGGGGGTTACTGGTTATTTTTACAGATGGCAAATCTTAGGTTCACAGACTGAGGCTTGCTGGAGATCGTACAGGAGGTCCTTGGAGGAGTAAGAAGCACACCTTTTCTGTTTCTGTTTTCTTTATGACTTCTAGACAGGGATCTCATATTAAAATCCATTTATTAATGGAGGACTTTGCATTTAGGTCAACAAGTTGTATTTTCCCTGCTCCCAAAGAAGTAATGCTTGGGAGAGAAGTGTGAATATTCAGTGTAGCATTAGTGAGCCCAGACTGGTGGACACACCTGCTTTTGCTTAGTTTTGCTAAACAAACATTTACATAGTTTTCAGAACTTGTATTTTGGGTATATTTAGATTTTATATAGCCAGAATAAAAATGAATGCAAAAGAAAGCCAAGGCATGACTCCTGAACACTGGAACGGTCACAGGATATCACAGAATCATAGAGCAATTTAGGCTGAAAGTGACCTCTGGTCAAGCAGAACCAGCTTAGATTAGGTTGCTCAGGGCTTTACCTCACTCAGTTTTGCGTATCTCCAAAACCAGATGTTTTCCCACCTCTGGGTCCCTGTGCCACAACGCTGAGCAATCTCATGGCAAAATACTTTTTCCTAATGCCTAGTCACATTTTCCCTTGTCGCAACTTTTATGTGTTGCCTCTTGTCTTTTCGTTGTGGAAGCAGGATGATCTAGCGGGTAGAGCACCAGAGAGGTTAGGATTTTATTCCTGGCTGTGCTGCTGGTTGGTTTAGCAACTTTGAACAAACTGCTTAAACACTGTGTCTTGGGATGGGTAAAATACTGTGAGAAGTGCTGATGCAAAGCATTAGGAAACAGCATAGCTAGCTGTTTCCAGATTTTTCTTTCTTTCACTTCTCTCTCCTTACTTCTTTAAGTTTGCAGATTGCTGCAATTACATGAATGTTTTGTATGCTGAATAAATGAACTTTGAGAAACAGTCTGAAGCAGGGGAGTCTCATCCCCATGTAGCCTGCAGAGGACTGAGAATGCAGCTACCCTGAATAGGGTCAAGGCCATGCTGTCCCTGCAATGCTGAATCCCTCCAGTCTTCCCTCTTTTATGCTGGTGATCAGGAGAAGGGATTGTTTCCTGTAGCTGGCTGGTAGCTGTTGGGATTTTATTTGCTGGTTTAAGTGCAAAACTCCAGTGATCCGGTTTCCAACATCTCCCACTTCTCCCAAAAGATTACAAGTGTCCTGGCACAGCTGGGAGGGTGTGATTAGTGCTGTGGGAGCACGATAGCAGCTGATGGTGGAGAGGAAGGAGAGCAGATTTTGGGGGGAAACACAGAATTTCTTCATTCATTTTGCTGCTGAAGAAAACGCATCACTGAACTATATACTTGCGGCACATAGTAAGAGAACTAGCCCAAGGGTATGTGATTTGTGGCAGGGCTGTGAATTGAATTTGAGGTTTTTGAATCTTAGTTTTCTGCTTGAACTGGAAAAGCAGCCCTCTATTCTCCCACAGCTCTGGATCTTGTTGATTGAAGCTGCAAAGAAATTCCTGTATATCAGATTTAAAAAAAAAAAGAAGGGCTACTTTGTTTCTAAAGAGATATTTGGCATTTATTACCACAGCATCTGGGTACAATACCTTGATTCGCATAAAAATCACTTTATTCTCAGTTACAGTAACTTTTCAGTGCTTTCTGTATTTCAGGGGCCTTTCACATTTGTAAGGGTCTTTTGCCTACCTCTGGAACCCAGTGAGTAACAATGCTGTGGGGTTTTTTTTCCCTCTGTTACTTTCATAGGAAAAAAGTTATCAGATTTGGAGCGAGTTACCTCCCTTAAAGTGTACAATTGGTTTGCCAACAGAAGAAAGGAAATCAAGAGAAGAGCCAATATCGGTAATGTATCAGAGAGCCTGCTTTCAAGGTTTAGTATGTGCACTTGCTCAGGAGAGATGGAAATTACGTAAGATTGTATTAATGAAAATACTAGAGGTTCTGACATTCTTAATAGAAATGCAGAGCAATTTTTAAAATTAGTCTCTTGCTGTTCCAGATTTTTTCTAAAATATGGGTAGGAATTTAATTTATGGAATTCCATCATCAATGCAGGAAAATGATACAGTTAAGAAGTTTTACTGGAAGATCAGTTTTAAAAACCAAAGTGAGAATTTTGTTGGCAGAAGGAGAATCATACTTCCCTATGCTCAGGCTCCTTTGGGTATCCAAAATAAAATCTGAAGTAAAACCTCCAACTATCTGCATTGGAAATAAGGGAAATTGAGACGATGGCAAGTTCACAACCTTAGCATGCTATTTAAATGAAAAGTGGCTGTTGTGAAGAGCTTTAATCTGCTTGCAAGTTTCCTTGTGTCTGTGTTCCACTGAAATGTGCTTGTTCTTTCAGCAAAAACCTGGGGGTGTCTTTCTTACTGCCATTCCTGAGACCCCACAGGGATCTAAGAGTCCGGACAAGTTGTTTTATATCTCGATACAGCCACTAGGACCAGAGATTCTGCAAGCGAACTGCTTATTCTGGCTACACCTGTGCTCCTTATTGCTTTCCAAGAGGTTGCACAGTGACAAGTGGCTGGAACAAAGTAATAATTTTTCTTGATGATCAGGATAAAACAAGTCACTTCAGAGTTAGACCTGCAGGTTCTTTGTGTGAGTAGCTGATCGTAAGGAAATTAGAAGTGACTTGAACTTGTGAGAAGTAGATCTTCTAATGTCAATAAACATAAGACATTCTAATGAGAATAAACTCACATTAGTGGCCAGGATTCAGCAAACTTCTGCAGTGCATGCAAAATTTTATGCACTTACTTAGACGCTATGCAGAATTACGTTTGCAGTACGTAGACGAACAGAGATCCATACCTGCCTATTACCAGTATTTTTGCAAGTGTCAAATGTTACGGCCTTTTGCTATCTACTGCTTTTTGCCATATTTGTGAATAAGAAAATTTCTTTGTACGTCATTTAATGTGTTACTAAAATTTAACCTAAATTTACTTTTCTAAAAATGAAATCTGTCTGTTGAAGGGGTGGGGGGGAGCAAAGCAAAGTCAGTCCAAAGTGGGTGGAGTTATAGCTATATCTGTACTGCATGGGGAGGAGGGTTGGAAGGAGATTAAAAAGACCAGAGGGAGATTTAGATGCATGGATCCTACTGGAAGATGAAGATATGTGTGTTTTTAAATCCCTTAAGTGCTTTAAAAAATTTCTCCATCTATTTTCAGACACTCCCCGCCCCCCTCAAGTCCTGCCAGTCCAAACTATGTGGGAAGATCTACAGGGAATGCCTTTGCCACTCCAGTGCATTAGAAATTAAGCTAATTTCTAATAGGACTGGCTGGAAAACAAGGATTCTTACTCGCAAACAAGTCTGTTAGTTGGCAGGGAAGGATTTCAGGCAAACCAGTATCTGTACATGTGCTACCTTCCCAAATACTGGAGAGTGAAGAGGAAGAGGCTAAGAACTAACTGTTCTTCCAGTTATTCTAACTTCTTGAAAAAAAAGTAGTTACTTTTAATTACTCTAATGCATCAGATAAATTAGGGATCCATTTGCTTTTTTCGAAGAAGCAGCAATCCTGGAGAGCCATGGAATAGATGTACAGAGTCCGGGAGGTCATTCCAACAGTGACGACGTTGATGGCAATGACTACTCAGAGCAGGTAAGCATCATGACTGAGCCACATGGCTCAAAGAGGGAGAGTTCACGTGACACATGAAGAGGCCCTGTACCTCTTGCATTATCAGATGTCTCTTGTTTTTGTTTTGCTTTTATGTAATTGTAATGGGGAAGGTGGAAGAGCACAGCTCCCCTATTTGAATGTGTTGAGCAACCAGTATTCACCCACATGGATTTATTGTCATACAACAGGACACTTGGCAAGTACGCAATGGGGAGGAGGAGGGAAGATGTTCAGAGGGAGGCAGAGAAGCAGAGAAGGTAGAAGAAGACAGGAGGATCTGCTCCAAACAAGCAAGTTACACCATTCACGCCACACGCAATGTATGAAAAATGTTAGGAGAGTGTTAACTCACCCAGTGCACCATGCATAACTTGCGCTCTCCTTACCCCGGCACCATTCTAGTTATCCACCCTCCAGAAAAGATATACAGGTCTTTAACAGCTGCTCCTATATATCAGGCACCAACATGCTCCCGTGCAAAACTAGGCATGTGTGTTCCTCTTGCACCTCTTCTTTCTTTCTGCAAGAAATGTCTCCATGATAGCCTGTGCTACAGCTACTGTGAGTTGCTTATCTGGCATCCAGACAAGTACAGCAGTAAGCCCCTGCCCAGTACACTCTATAATCCCTTTTGTCAGCCTTGCCCAGCAAGATACTGAGCACCCTCCTATAAGGTGCTGAGCTTCCTCTGTCTGTGGGAGTACCTTTCAGGAGCATCTCAGGATCTGTCCCTAAGACACTGACAGACAAAGGGTGAAGGGTGGGGGGGGAAGGATTTGATTAACTAAAGTTAGACATTTATTTGGCCCCGTATCTGTTCTGTATTGTTCTGCAACGATGTGCCACTATTTGGATTGTTTACGTATTATCTGTCTTTTTTTTTTTTCTTTTTACATTTTAACTCTTGCCTATTCTCTATTTTCTTCGTTATTTTTAACCCTTGACAGCAACTTCTTTTTTAAATTCTCTAGCAAAAGAATACCCCTTCCCGCACTCTGAGCCCTCACCTACCCTAAAGTTGGTGACCCTTCCTTCACACACCTTCCTGACAGGTATTGCATCCCCTTCCCAATTTTCCTTCAGGTGTCAGTGTTGGCCAAACCCCCCAGGGCTGTGTGTTCTTGGCACCAGTGGACTTGAACGGTTCACTTACTTGGTTCTGGTTTTGATATAAGCTGCGTTCTGTGCTACACCCAACATCTGGGGTGGGCAGATCACTTTTAATTGACTCATTTGGGAGAAGTAGGTAGGTCTCCCCCTCTAAAGGCTGCTGGTGGAGCATAATAGCAACTGAGTGTCCTGGAATGAATTCCTAGCATACTTGGCTGTGGCCCAGTATGACAGATATCTGGCAGAGACATTCCCAGCCGCTCTGCTTCTGATGGATATTAAGGCCCTTTTTATAGGTCATCACCAGCAGATTTGGTGGAACCAACTTCGCTAGCTCTAGATGATGAGAGGCTGCTCTGTGACTGTTGTAAAATATTTTGAAGCTGCTGCCGAGCACAGATAATTCCTTGTCTGTCAGATACAGGACCTGAATACTGAGATGAAGTATTATGTAGGCTCCCAAACTATGTTTTTCATCTGTGTGTTATCCAAAATACTTTGAAAAGATAAATAAATTAGTTATTAAAATTTAAAGATCTTTGTTTAGAGTCCTTAAAAATTACATTTCTCAGTAATCTAGCTGGGCTTTTCTCTGAAGTGTGGTTAGGCATTAGCAGCAAAGCTGGTTAAATGGCAAGCTCTCCTGAAGACCATTTAACATCCCCTAGCTGTTAGAACCATAAATTCTGTTTTCCACAGCGACACTTGAACTCTAGTAAACTTTAAAACACAAAGTTCATCCAAATACTAATGAAGTGCCTAGAACTATAGAAGTCAGGACTTTGTATTTCTTTACTGTGGTAAAGATTACTGAGGGGCCCTTAGAGTGAGTGCACATCACAATATTTGGCTGATGTTTGTTGTAAAGGAATGCATCCTGGCTTTTCTGTCCCCCCTCAGCATTTGCCACCTGTCATCTTAATTTAAAAATGCATAATACACATTTTAAATTTCACAAGTTCATCACTTAAAGGCTGTTGGAAGACTGATAAATGTTTATCATTTCCTTTCTGTCAATAGTAATAATTTTTAAAAATTGTGAGATCATGGTGTGGTAACTATTAGTACCCCATTTTAAAGAGGGGAAAACACCATGATTTTGCCCAGAGTTCCAGAAGAATTTATTTACAGCTGGAATGAGAGTTTGGATATTGCTGATTCCCCTTCTTGTTATTGAAAACCAGGCCCTCTTTATCATGTAGACTGAGAAACGTGCACAACTCACTATAAAATTTGTGCTAGAATTGTCAGACTTTTAGGTCTGCTATTGTATGGCCAATCATGCACCTGTAGCAGGCAGCCCCCAAAATCATTGCACTGTTTCCTGAACAGTCTAGGAGGTTTTCAGCATCTTTTTCCCTATACCTGTGCGAATTCAATGTCTTCACAGGATACTGGTTCACACAGAGGGTTAGTCTAGGTTTGTATCCTGTTTCTGAATGAGGTCGGTAGTAGTATTTAAAGAAAAAGTATTTTTAAAAAATACATAGAATGATTTTGTTATAGTAGCTTCTGGAAGTCAGTAGTTTTGAGAGGCTTCCTGAGCCAGGCAGTGTATCCACTTTCTGTTTTGATAGTTCCTAGTAGAGTCATTTTCCCTGAAGTTGTCTAAGCCCGCCTTTTAAAGCCAATCTTACTTTTATCTCATCTAAAAATCAGTGAATCCTACAACTAGACTGTGATAAGTGAAGCAGTGCTTCCCATTGCAGCTTTGGAATACATTATCATTCCAGTGAGTGCCCTTGATTATTTGATCGTGAGAAGCCGCGAACAATTGTTCTCTATTTACTAATTATTTGTAATAAACATTTACCATATCAACCATCAGCCATTTCTTTTCCAAACTGAAGAACCTGAGTCTATTTAGCCTCTCCTCCTAAGGAAGCCACCCCATGCCTCTCTCCCCCTGTGTTATCGTTCTCTCTACCTTTTCTAGTTCTGTTATGTCCTCTTCAAATGGGATGACCAGAACTGTATATTCAGAATGTAAGCGTAGCATGAATTTGTGCAGTGCATAATGATTCCTGTCTTAGTTTGGTTTCCTGACGTACCTTGTGTATCACTTTTATCTTTATAATTTAATATTTTCTCAGAATACCCACCCCTGCCCAAATTTCTCTCTTGAAAATTGTGTATGCCACTCCTTGCCTTGCTTACCTTTGTCTGCACAGTGAGGGAAATCAGTCCTAAATCAATTTTGTAAATTCCTTTCACGTTCTACCCTGTAACAAATGTGCAATTCACTGCCCCTAGTCCATTACTTTACACACTAGTTTTATCCGCTGGTTTTCTACTTACGGAGTAACAATGCTTCTCTCTTCTCCTTTCTGCGCGCACAGGATGACAGCACTAGCCATAGTGACCATCAAGACCCCATTTCATTAGCCGTGGAAATGGCAGCGGTAAACCACACCATCTTGGCATTGGCCCGGCAAGGAGCCAACGAGATCAAGACAGAGGCTCTAGACGACGACTGATACAAAGAAAGGGGAGGGTCGAAGCAAGAAGTAACTTAGTTTTAGACGTAGCACCTTAGCAGACTTTCCTCGGTCCTTAATATGTGTTCTTACAGTATAACTTTGCAGTTTCTTGTACGTCAGTTAGCTGTTAGGGTCTTGTTCTGTGAAGATGGCATGGTGCCCTCAGCCTTTGCATATACTCTCTCAGTATTAATTCCCAATAAATAATCAACCAACCAACCAACCTCCCTCTCCCAGCCCCAGTGGCTAGAAAAATCTTGCTGCTCTGTCTTAGCATTCAAAGTGCTTCCGGGTATTTTAGACAGCCCTCAATTACAAGTCTTAGGCTACACTTAAAATCTTGGATACCCTTAGAGATTGTGTTAAAAAAATAGTCTGTACGCTTTTCCTTCTCTGAGACTTGAAAGGATGCAAGCTGAGGTAGTGGCACAGGGTCGATGGACACCAGATCGGGAGTATCAACAGAGAGTAAAAAGAACACTAGAAACCCCACTTCAGCATGGGAATAAATGATTTCCAGCTGCAATAAGCCGTGCCTCACTGGTCATACAGTGACTTGATATACTTTTGGGTGCTGTGCTGAGAATGTCCATTGGAAACACATTCACATATTTTGGTTGATGTTCACATATTCAACACAGACATCCTCTGCTCTCACAAGCTGCGTGGCTTAGTGGATAAGTACTGCCTTCTGCCTCTGGGACCATGATTGAAGCCCAGCCTGGGATCATGAGCTGAATGTCTAATGGACAATAGTCCACTTCTCAAAACCACTATTCATTATTTGGCATGGCTAGCAGTGCCTGCTCAGAAGAGGTCTAGACTCTATTGATCTGTCATTAACAATTTCACCTTTTATTCTCTCGCCTTTTCTGTCCCCACCCTACTCCCCTCTCCACTTTGCCACTTTCAAAAGCAATGTTTTCCAGGAAAGTATTAAGGTCGTAAAATGGGTGAGTGGATTTTTACACACCTGTGTAACTAATGCCTATGTCCTGACTAGTCTGAAAGGTTGTTGGAGAACTTTTGCATCTGACCTTTGCTAGATAACCATCGTAGCATAAATATTCTCCTAAACACAAACTTTTTTCATTTGTTTAAAGGCAGGAGGATCTCTTACCTGAGAAATGGGGTGTGAATGTTTTGTGTTCTCTTTACTCTGTCCTTGTTAAGATGTGAGAAAGCTATACTGCTACGAGCAATTTAATTAATAATTGGAAGCCATACTGATAATGGATGTGGTAATATTTGTAAAGCAAACCTACTTTAAGTAGCAGAAACTAATGGAATTGTTTTCCTTGATCATATGTAGCACTTTTGTTACTTTTTTCTTAAAGATATTTATATTTGATAAGTCTTTTTTTTATCATTTGAAAATTCAAAATACCAAACAGCAAACTTGCATTACAGAGTCACCCTGTGATCACCTTGTCATCTAGTATCTAAATGATGAACTGTGTGTGCATCTAAGAAAATTACATCTGTTGGCATTGTTTGGGAATGATCTCCTGGCATCCTGATAAAGTGATATGTTGCTGCCGGTAAGAGGAAACGTTTAAATGGAAACAGCATAGGAAGTGTTAGAGACAGGCAGGACTGTGTTACATTAAAAATAAAAATTAAAAACCTATGTAAATTTTTGTATATAGATATATAAAAATTTGCATAGTGTTTCCTCAACATTCCATTTGTGTCTTCCCCATTTATGTGGGAATAGCTTAAAAAGGGGGAAACAGCTTAGTCTGAAGATGGGTTTCCCTTTTCTCCCCTCCACTTCTAAAGGTGGAGGGAATGAAGGGAAGTTGCTATTACTTGCCTTGTTCTCATCCCTTCCTCACGCTTAACTATCAGATAGCATTGTGAACTCCTAAAATTGTGGCTCCTCGTCAGGTTTTTAGCCAGCCTAAACCCCTTCAAGGCGTAGGCTAACTAGATCATCTTTGCATCTGTTAATCTTGTGAAAATTGCTTAGGTAAGTGTGGAGGAGATTTTGTGCTTTCAGAGGGCACGGAGCTGGCACCTCTTTGTCTCTGTAACTTTGAAGATATATAGGTAGGGCTTGGCCTCGTCTTTCACTTACGGATTTCATTGGAAATTTATGTGCTTTCCTTAGATATAGATCACTGAAGCAGAATGAAGCCGTCTT
The DNA here is from genome assembly GCA_034782735.1 of Sagittarius serpentarius. Taxonomy (NCBI): domain Eukaryota; kingdom Metazoa; phylum Chordata; class Aves; order Accipitriformes; family Sagittariidae; genus Sagittarius; species Sagittarius serpentarius. The sequence goes on along the minus strand of JAVKLA010000017.1, from coordinate 27,710,436 downwards.
TTTTCTGTTTTATTGCATTTCTTGAGTAGGCAAATTCATAAGTAGCATCAGGGCAGACTCAGGAAAGAAAGGAATTGGATCAGTGACCATCGCGCCATTGCAGGTTTTTTTCTTAATGTGTGTATGAATGTTTTGGTATTAAGGAGTGAAAGGACATGGAGAGCTTTTATTTCTATTTTTGCACAGCAGAATGATGGAGCAAACTATAGCCTTAGTGGAATTTTACCTATTTAGTCATTCCACAGTCACACACCAAGCTGACAAGCAACATCCACGATTTATAGTAAGGAGATTTTAATAATCGATGACCTCTTTACGTTGGGCTTGCCACCACCATTTGTTCTGGCTGTTTCATTTTAAAAAGAACAGACTTAAACTGTTGGACAGCTGCAATTTTAAGAGAAATATTGCTTACTATACCATCTTAGGAAAAAAAAAAAAATAATTGTTTCAAGCATTGCCTTTTTGAAGCAACAGGGAAGAATAAAAATAGTACTAGAACTTCATATCCTGATTATAGGTTCATGTGGTGCAGGATTAAAGTAACACCACTAAAACTGTATGTCTGTACCATCTAATGTAGAATAATCTGGTCTCAATTCTGTTTGTCAGTGTCAAGTAGCTGCTGGTCTCATCATGCATCAATATCCTATCTGAAGGTTAAACAGTTAAACCCCTTGTGAACGACTGGATATTGGCCAGTCCTCCTTGTCTGTAGCTTCCTGGTAAATACCATCTTCTCACCAGAGGAAATAACAGATGACTTAGCTGGGGAATCAGACACTTAGTGTCATGGTGTCAGTTTTTGGGTTGCCCCCGTCTATTCTGGTTTTCTTTGACTATCCAGAGGTACGAGGAAAGAGTAAGAGTTCAGCTGTTACCAGGATGCTCACGGCAGTCTATTTCCTTTATTCTGAAATTTCATAATGAACAATTTGCAGTTGGCTAATAACTTTTTGGTTTGGCATGAATTAGCTGAAATGGAACAGACATTGGTGTGATGGTATCAGAAGTGTATGTGATGTGGAATAAGTGAAAGAATTGGTGGAGAGTGCGTCCTGGAATTTAGCCTTTGTTCTAGGGTTTTTTATACAATATGTGTTTCTGTCTCTGGATTTTCTTGAAAATTATGCCTCTTTTTTGTAGCATTGCAATTCACTTGCAATTTATTGTAGCCAATCTGGAATTACTGCAATTTGTTCTTGTGTGGGTTCCCTTGAAGTGGATCTAGTAGCAGACTAGATCTACCTTTTTGTTCTGTGAATAGAGGAGAAATTAAGATGCTTCTCTTCTGTGATGGGCGCGGATTGCTTTTAGCTTTGTCGGGTAAGTTCTGGCTGTTATTTTGTCGCTCATAAAGTCCTTATACTTGAGTTGTTGTCTCTCACCGTCTTCTTAAAACAACAATTTCTACCTCCACTTCTTTTTTCAGCTGTTTTGGGTTTTTTGTTGTGTTTGGTTTGGGGTTTTTTTTAAGTCCACCACCTTTTTCCTGAAGTATGAGATCCCAGACATTTGCAAAAGTATTTTGAGATGATAAAAATAAGTCAACATGAGTAGACACGTTATCCACTGATGCTCTAGCATTATAGAGACATCTTCTAAATTCTGTATAAACATACTTATTGTTTCAGTGTAATTCCATTACTCGTGTTGGATGTGGACAAGTTGGTTGTGAGTCAGCAGTGCACCCTTGCAGCAATTAAGGAATCTCATTAAGAAGAGCCTTCAGCTCAAGGTCAAGGAAAGCAATTAGTCCCCTCTGTTCATCACTTGTGGGATCATGTCTGGAGTACTGTGTGCACTGTTGGGCAGGAGTGAGTCCATCGTAGGGCTGCTGAGACGAGAGGGTTGGAGCTCATGTCATGTGGTGAGAGTTTGCGAGAACTGGGTTTGTTCAAATTTCGTTCTTCAGCTATCTTAGTATGTTCTCAGAGGTGCACAGCAAAAAGGTGAAGGGCAGTGGGCTGAAGTTGTGTTAAAGAAAATCCCAGATAAGTATGAAGAGAAGTATTTTCATACTCAAGAGTGGTAGAACAGTGGCCCAGAAAGGCAGTGGAAACCCCATCCTCGGGGATATTCAGAACTCAACTGGACAAGGTTGGATTAGAGACCTGCAGAAGCCTCTTCTGGCCTAAATTATTCAATGATTCTGTACAAACCTACTCAGGTTGAGGTGTTCCCTAGTTCTGATCTATACATGTTGACTTGCTTAAAGAAATTATCTTAATTTGTTGTTGCCGGTTTTTTTCTGTTTTGCTGTTCATAAAAAGTTATCTTTCCTATTCTACTAATAGAGGGGAGCTTTATTTGCAGGGTCTGGCTCCAGGCTCCAATCAAGCCATAAGTAATAAATTTCATTAATTATTTGCTCTGTTTACACTGTTCTTCAGGGATATTTGAATTACTCTGTTTGTTTCATTGCCTAACATCAGACTGGTAGGTTTTCCCTGTTTTTGTAACATTTGTGCTGTAGAGCAGTTTTTGCCTTCATTTTTGAGGATTTATTGTTGTCTTGCTGCTGTGAGTGCAGGCGAAAAATTTCACATAGCTGAACATATTAGAGGAAAAAACAGAGTTAGCATAAGCCCACTGGTAACTACTATGATAAGCTAGAGATTTTTGGTTCAGTAAATCATTAATTGGTGTTTATCAGAAGCTGAAAGAGTACAACTGGGAAAGAGTCTCATTATGTTCACTCGGATCTTCCTTAAGTGTTTGCTGTTGGCCACTGCTAGGAAAAAAACATGCTTCACTAGGCAGATTTTAGGTCTGATTTGGATGTTATTTGGAAGAGAAATCGTAGTGGTGTTTGCCAGTATGGACTGGCATAGGGTCAGTTAGACTCCCAAGTGTTAATTTCTGCCTCTGCTGCTTGCAAAGAAGTAAAATGAAAAAGCATTGTGCTGGCCTTCCCCCAGAGTAGTTGAGTCACCAGGACATGTGGTAGGTGTAACAGGGTTTCATTAAGGAACAGGTTTTATTTTTCCTGTAGAGAAAACCAGCAAAATTGGTATAAGAGTTTTCAAAACTCAAAATCACTGCCCCTAAAGCACTTAATGCAGGATGTTGCTTCCCTGCGTGTAATCTTAACTCAAATGCAAAGCTGGATTCACACCTTTCTCTGCAAATTGGTAAGATTCAGTGTGAGATTTTGCCCATAGTACTGAGAGCTGTGGATGTTCAGTAGGAGAAGATTTCTCCCCCTTTATCCCTGGAATTCTGCTTATTTTAAATATTAATTTTCTTACCACAAGGTTTATGTTCCTCCTCCACCCCAGCTATGTCATTGTGCAGCCTTCATTCCCCAGTATTCATCAGCTTCTTTCAAGTTCATTGGATAATTACCAGCAAATTCTAGGGTTTTTTTGTCAAAATAAACTTTGCTCTTATTTTAGACAAGGCTTCCCATCCAAGTAGCTCTTGCACTCTTTGAAGTTACTTAACTTGAGAATATTATTTTGATCAAAGTCTTAAGCTTGTAGGCAATAATCTTGAGTTTGGTGTAGCTTTTATTGTTTGGCAGGAACCTTTGTTGGCAAGATTGGCCTTGAAAACTCTGTTATATGTCAGTGACCTAACGTGTTCATTCTTATTAGACAGCTGAAGATTGTGCATGTGTGTGAGTAGCAGTAGTCAGGGTTGTATTGTGATCCCGGCTAATTTAAGAGAGTTTTGTGGAGTCAGGCTTTTTCACTGTGATTTCTTGGAAGGGAAGGTTGATGGCCTGACCAGAAAGTACCTTGCATTTCCCAAGAAGAGTGGCAGAGACATTTCAAAATAAAACACGTTGCCCCTTGGGCTTTTTTGCAGCTGGGATATTTACTCAGGATACTGAATCGGTTATTGGCCAACAGACATTTGGCAAGCTGAAAAGCATAGCCCTAAAACCTTCATTTTAGCGTCTGTTGCTGTCGTCTAATTTATAGGGTTTAAACTGTCCGACTAAAGATGTTGCACATTAATGAAAGATGAGGCATTTGAGAGATGGCAGCTATAAATTCAAATTCAAAATACACAATTATTTTTCTCCTTTGTGAGGAATGTGTTCTAACTAGAAAAGTGGACTTGGTCGTTTTGAGGACTGTCAGTAACATGACAGCATTTTGATGCTGGTTTTTGTCCAACAAATACAAATAAAATCAAATAAATGAAAATAATCTCAGTGGCACCAGTGAAACAGAGATGTGGGGAGAAAAATTCAAACATCTAAGGAGTTGTTCATCACTAACCTTGGCCTTAGGATTTATCACTTAAAAATAGCCTAAAATTGTTTGTTCATGCCCATTTTCATGTAGACATCCATTGAACGTAGGTGATGCTGGAGCTACGGCAGTATTGGCACAATTACAATAATCAGCACAAACTACTCTCTTTTTTTTGTTGAGGTTCTTCTGTCGCACTCTCTTTATGAAAATCCGTATCATACTTTAGCTTGAGCTCGCTGGAAGAAGTAAACAAATACATTTTGCTCTTTCAAGATGCCAAGATACGCTCTGTGATGCCTGCAGTGTGCTTATCAGTGTAGTATCTAGGCGATAATATTGACAGCTTATGTCATGGAGATAGAAGAGGATTTGCCATTTTGGGTGCGGGGGAAAACTTCACAAAGCATATTTTAAATGCCCCTTTTAATCAGGCTGATCAAGAAAACTAACTAATTGGTTTGATTGCTGCAATGTTGCGCTCTTCCCCACTCTTTCCAGTAAGCTTTGGAGTGTTCTGGCCAACAGCTTAAGCACGAGTGAACTAAAACCATTGAACTAGAGTGAACAGCATAATGGGCCTTTGATGTTTCTGTATGTACAGTGCATCTCTCACTCAGATGGCTTGGCAGAAGGCGCTCTCTACCATTTATTCCGTCTCTTCCCTCCGCTGTTAAATGGAAGCGGGTGTATTCTGATGATCAAAACATCCAGCACACTTCTGCTAAATCCTTTCAAACTGCAGCCCGGGTAATTGGGATGGGTAGGATAAATGCACAAGAGTATGGCAGTAAAAGTGATGGCAGTTCTTTTGAATGACTGGGTGTCCTCCTGACATGTAATTAGCTGCTTTAGAAAGATGTGGATTGGCATGGTCATAATTAAAAGGATTTCTGTCTTTTCTGTGAGTGAAAACAGAAGATCTTCCGCCCCCTAATTCTCTTTAATACCAGTGTTATTAGTGACACTTGGAACACAGCTACTTCATAAACTTAAATAATGACCTGTTCCTAATAGTAACTTACAACAGCAGGGACTGAAACCGAGGTTAGTTTTCTATGCAAAGCTGCTTCTCCTCCTTTTATGTTCATCCCCCCACACCACCACCACCCCCGCCCCGGTCATGTATATATTGCTTCTCAGTGAGTTTTAGAAACAAAACAGACATTTAGTTATGTGTGACAGCGTGATTACAGGTTACCCAGGGTTCTGGTTTAGGTCGTCTTGATTTGTTTTAGAGTTGTAGTGTTGTGGAAGTTTAGCCATGGTCCAGGACTTCGGTGAATTACTCATCCTGTGTTTTCACCCTGCCCGCAGGTAGAGGGTACTGATTGCACTGTTGTCCTCCGGTTCCTGAAGCAGGGAATGTTACTCGCTCTTCTGTGCCACTCCAAGTTCTCCTTCGTAGAGTCTCATTTTGGAAGCCTTATCAGCAGTTGTTGCCAAGTATCTAACCGTATTGTCCTCAAGCTGCCTGCCGTCTCCTGTTGCAGGTAGCATGGTGTAATGACATGAACTAACTTACCTTTTTCTAAAGAAATCTCAAAATAGCCTGTAACTGGATAGTTGGCTGGACAGTATGCTTTCCGTTCACAACGGGAGAGGATATATGGTGGTGACCTAAAATAACATCGTAATCTTTCTCTGATATGTCACTAGATTCGCAAAAAGCATCTCTCATAGGGTGTTACGTGCCTTTTTATTCTGTGTTTTTGTGGGAAACATTATCTGTTGACCAGTCTTAAGCACTGCAGAGCCTGTGCTCCATTTTTGCCCTTAAGTTTCTTGACTGTATTTTTCCATAGTGCTGTTCTGCTGCTGTAGTTACTTATCAGACATTTTTCCGGAGTTTTTTGATAGGCAAAAATGCGTATAGAGACTCTTGGTCAAATTTAGAAAAATTAGCAGGTTCCTAACTCCCAACAGATTTAAAGAAGTTAGGAACTTCCTTAGGTTCTTATTTAAATCCTCCAGTTTCTTCTCAGCTTCTTTGTACTGAAATACTTGTGTAAATCTCATCCACTGTCACTGTGGTTAATACCAGACCTGTGGGTCATAGGTACTTCAGTTCTTCCAGCACAGTTACCACTGGTGGTACTACACTCACAGTAGCAATGGTAGCATCTTCTTTTCCAGGACATACGTTTTTAGATGTTAACTTGCTGCTGTCACTGGCCTCAATTCCACTTCCTATGCTCCTCTCCCTACCCCTTCTCCTTAACTAATTAAAGTCTTCCATGTTATGGCAAGATGGCATATGTAGCTTAAATAACCCACCTCTGTAATTAGGAGGTTGACTTTAGCCTTCTGAGATATATTTTACATCATTTGAGATTTAAAAATACATCTTACTTAAAAAGTTTATCTGTCAAATCACTCAAGGAGGGCAAAGAGATAATTAAAATAAATTATTAATATTTCTCACCCAATATATTCCATTCCTCAAAGCGCATTTGACTTTGGATATTATATTTTTTTAAGTCTGCCTGCTGATAAAGTTGCTGCTATCTCTCTTTGACAGGACTGTAGTGACAGTACTGAAAATACCCTTCAGGAGCTAACCAGAGCCAGGAACTCAGAATATCAACTCACTGACCAGTTTTTCCTGTACCAGAGTGCAAGCTATTTCACTTACGCATTATGACAAGTGAGCAGTTCTTTTCAAGACCAAAATGATATAGGCTCTCCCTTGACACGTTCAAGCTGTTCTTCTGCTCAAAAAGTTTGATAGAATTTTGGTGTGGAAAGTAGCAGCAGGAGCATCTCACCTTTCTGCATATTAGATGGAGTGGTCTGAGTTTAGGTGGAGCTATAGTGGGTTCAGAATGGCAAAGAAGAAATTCGGTATGTTGCTGGGAAAGACTGGGCGTATTGCACAAAACCTGTAAGTGCTACTTGAGAAGGGTAAACATCTTGGATGCTTTATTGATGAAATAGTTGAAGCAGTTTATGAAATGCTCCGAAATCTCCAACGTATGTTTTTTTTGTGCCAGGATGTCTTCATGGCACACCATATAGCATTACAAAGTTCATTTAGGAGTTGTTACTGGAATTTGAGACATGCTTTTGTTCAGTCTGTTGCAGAGGTAGTTGCCTATCAGTTTAGCTAAACATTTACATCTTGGCACACGGCTGCTCATTGGGCAGTTACAGTTTAGTTCTGCAACTCTTCCTTCCTTTAGAGCTCTTTGAAGTCGCAGTCCTCTTTCTCCATGTGCTTGGAGAAAATAAATACTACTGAGATGAGGGAATAGATCTACACATTCTGCAGAGCTTATCAGAGTTAACATCAGTTGAGAATCTGCCCCTAGATTTCAACAATACTCACTCACTATTGCTGGGATTTGTAGCAGAGCAAGAATGAAACAGTCCTGAAGTTGCATTGCCAGTAATTCAGTTGAGTGAAGTAGGCTTGAAAATTAGGCATCTGGTTAGGAGTAAAGAGTCAATGAAGTATCCATGGACATTAAGAAGGTATTTGTAAATGTGTTGAGAGAAGAAAAATACTATTCCATTTATGTTTATAAATCCATTGGATACAAATGGTAACATTTGTAGAGTTATGTGGAAAAGGCAGACACTTTCAATTAGGGGAATTTTTTTTAATTTTTTTTTTTTTGATTTGTAAGGGCAGGATGATTTGTTCATCCCGTTGGATGAAGTAGATAGAATAGGGAGTTTGCATCAGGATTGTGTGAGGCCATGTAATATTCAGGGTCTCCTTGTAGGTGATAGACTGGTCCCTTCTGGCCTTAATTGTAAAACTGTGATTCCAAAGAGGTAGACTTGTCTTTTACTCTTACCGTTATAACCTGTTCATAGTATTTAATAATTTATAGAGATTTGAGTACTAGAGGGGTTCTCTTCAGTAAGAACTTCTTTTAGAAAGTATGACTTTCCATCAGAGAACATATGGTGCCTTATGTCTCTAAACCACGTGAAGTTCTAGTTGTGTATGATAAATACCTTTTTACACTTTGTACTTCTGCCATAATGGGAGTCAAACAAACGTAGTTTTGGTAACAGGTGGTTTCTGTATGCTGCCATGTTACTTAGATTTGCTCCGGTATCTTGCAGATTCAGTCTATCTATTCTACTGACACAGCGATGCATACTTTCATATCAGTCAGTGTTGAGCAGCTAAAATAGCTCTGGAACAGCATTATTCTGTTCAACTGTTACTTCTGCTTCTTATTTGAAAATAAAAAAAAAACCCTAACCAAAAGCCCAGGTCAGTCTGAATTTCTAATCCTAAATTCTTTGTTGTTATTCATTTGGGTACATGAATACCAGTTGTTAAGGGTACCTTGCAGTGATTTTTACCATTACCCAAGAACATCCAATGTGAAAAAAATTTGATCAGTCATGACCATTTCCTCTAGCTGCAGTGCCTCAAGCAACTGTTTTTTACAAATCTTCAAAAAATATCACAGCCAGCAGTCCTCTTGCTAAACTGATGTCTCTTCTTATTTCCTACACTGAGCCTATATTTCCTTGAAGGAATTCCAGACCAGTGTTTTGAGCTCTTACCTCCTCCAGCTGCTCTGAGCCATTCACTTTCCTCTGAAGTTGATTCTTTTTGGTACCGCATTTGTCATGCATTATTTTCCCAAATGTCAGTTCTTCTCATAGAGGTCATTTCTTTAAACTTTCATCCAAGCTCCTTCACACCCTGGTAATGCTATTTTACCTGGTTTACCGGTGGTTTTCTCATACTGAAGTGCTCTGACCTGAACCCGTTGTTCTTACGGTCTCTAAATAAGGCATATATATTGTTTCCATCCTAATAAAGAGCAATCCAGTGTAATGCTGAAGCTTGGATTTGGTTCAGCCTCATGAAATCTTCCAAGCTTCCTGCTAGCCAAAAGACGTCGGGTTTTTCTAGCATGGTTAGTTAGCAGCCCTCCTCCCTTCCCTCATTTCAGTTTTGATGCTTAAATTAGAAAATCAGGGAAATAGTAACTTTTAGGTCTAATCTTTTTTTATTACTACTTGGACTGTCCTTTTTTTACTGGGAAGACTGGTACTGGGCTGTGCACTTCAGCAGATACTCCATGTTCTAGGAAATTACTTGCCAAAATAAAGGTATATCTTGGATACAGCAGTGCTTCTAAACAGACTAATTTGAGGTTTCTTGCACACAATTATAGTGCTCAGGTTTATCTCTTCTCTTTAGTTCTTTGTGCTGTTTGTTGTTTGCTGCCTCTCCCACTCCTGTTAGGACTCGCTTCTTGCTCTCTGTGCCCCTTCTCCCCTTTCTCAGTCTTTGGTGACTTTTGCCGTTTTAATTTTGTTCCTTGCTGCTTTCTCTTATTTCTCCTTCTTCTCTTATTCCTGTACAGGCACTTTATTACCTTCATACCTTCTATCAGCATGTTTATGGTTAGACTTTTTTTAATTCCTTTAATACTACTTTAGTCCAAGTCAAGAGGCGTTCACCTTTCCTTTTGCTTATTAGACAGTGCTGTATCAATTGCTTACTTGAAGTCCAAATATATATTGTCCACAGTGTAGTATAAATATGAAAAATTTTGTCTACTCTGACCATTAAAAAAAAAAATTAGCTCATAAATTCAGTCAATTTGCAGCAGGTTGTTCACTTGCAACCTCCTGTGTGAAATAAGGTAGTTCCAAGGTGTTGGACCGTGGTTAACAGAGAGGGACAAGGTAGTCACATTTTTTTCTTTTATTTTGTCTTGCTTGTCCTTTGTGTTGGAAGCTGTCTTAATTGGTGCAGTTTGATCCTCTTGGTTAGCGTGCTGTTGCCTGCTTTTTTCAATGGGAGGGTTTGGGACAGGATGCATGGATTTGCATAGCTTTACTGAAGGAGGCTGTGTACTGGTTCCCCTTGTCACTTCATTCACCCAGGGTTTGGGATCACTTTTTGCAGCCAGAGTAGCTTATAATTACTTTTCTAAAGTTGTTTTAGATTTGAAGATGATTGGAAAAACTTGAAGTTACTTTTCCAAATGAAAAATTATAATGAAAACAGAGTTTGGATTTTGAGCTTCCCATCTTTCAGTATTATCCACTGAATTTTCTCCTTCTCTTTTGACTTCTGCGTAAATTTAGTTGTCATATTGAGACTTGTGCTGAACTGAAGCTTGTGACTTGTTTCTAGTTGCTCTGGGGTCAGAGCCCTCTTTGTTCTCTCAAGAGGGACAGATTTTCCATTTCATCACCCGTTGCAATACAAACTCAAAAGCAAAAACCCTTTCGCCTTGCTTTTGGCTCTAGCTGTACTGTTAGTAATGTCTTTCTGAATCTCGTCAACAGCCGACCCTCCTTAATTTGCTGCCAGAGTTGTTCTTGAGGGTTAGGGGCAGCACTTCTCACACCAGTGCAAACACTCGGCGTGCTGCTGCTGGCTTAAACTGGGAGAGCACCGTGTCTCTTTGGAAGTCAGATGTCAGATCTGATATGATAAAGCGGTATCATTGTGCCACAGAACCACCGTAAGACAGGCTTTTACCTTAAAGATAATACAGGAATAACAAATTTAAACTAGATTTAGTTCAATAGCAGTTCTATCAAAGGGTGACAAATAAAAGTCAGTTGTGTCCACGGGGAGCACTATTTTCTTGACAAATCGCCTTGGCTGTCTCCCTCTTGGTCTTTATGATCTTCCCAAGGCTGACGAAAGCCCAGGAATTGTGAAATATGTGCAGTACTTTTTTAATTTTATTTTTTTTCTTAGTGTCAATTTTAAAAGTGCCTAAGTGAGTAACAGGACTCCAGAGTGAGCTGGAGGAACAGGATTAGACCTCATTTCCCTCTTAAGAAAAGAGCCCTCCCTGCAGTCCCTCCGCACGTACGACTCCAGACGAGCGGTGGGGATCTGAAGCCCTGCAGAATCTGGCTGGAAAGAAATCTCCACTCCTCCCTCATGCTGCCCCCCTCGGTTTTCAATCTGTTGGTGGGGATCTTCTTAACGAATCTTGTTTCTCTGCCAAACTTTAGCAATCTCCGATTTGGGGTGGACGGTAAAGAGGGGGAAAGCTTGGATAGAATTCAGTAGGAAACTGCCTCTGGGTTTGCAGATACAAATAGCTTTGTGCATTAAACATGCACCTCTGGATAACCATACGTCTGAGACTTGGATAGAAAAAGCCAATATGCATATTTAATCACCCCTTTTTGGAATCACAGAGGCAGTTTCTTCCTATATTCTTAATTATTTCTAGGCTTATAATAGTGGCACCTGCTAAACATTTTGTCAAAATAATTGTAACTATTGGCAGGTGGTTATAATTTTGTAAACATACATGAGGATTTTATGTGAGTTTAAAAAAAAGATAGATATCAGTGCTAGTTTAAAAAATTGTGTTAAAGGAGAATTTCTTCTGACCATAGCAACAGGAAATAACAGAACGCTATTAAGATGTATTAGTACCACTTAAGGATTCAGAAAATGAAAGCAGTCCATATGTAGATGTTTTATTTTTCATTAGTAACAAAATGTTGTTTTCACTCTGACAACTTCATAACACATCAGTTGGGAAAGCCTAGGATATTACTATTGGTAAGAAAAGCTATAAGGACATCTCTTTTGCAGAGAACAGAAAATTAGCTTGTAGGATGTTGATGGGTGTTGATACAAGCAATGATCAAATGGGAATCTATTGCTGGGGTACTAATGGAAATAAAGTATTTGTGGAGCCTTTAATACACATGGACCATTCGACGTTGTACCATCACCCTGCTCTAGAGATGCCTTTTTTAACAGTGATTTTTTTTTTTTCTAAACCAAGTGATTGTCAATAACAGTGGTTGTAATTGAAAAAAGATTAATGTAGTAGTGAGTGTTGCAAACCTAGAAGTGAAAAGACAGTGGAACAGTAGCAGAGGCACAAAAAAATTAAGGAAAACCCCCCAAACAAAAACCCTAGCAAAGTGCCGGGGAGTCGTGTTTTTAATTTCAGAATTTTGTGCGTCTTAATTTTGTTCCACTGTCATGTTGACTGGGGGGTGGGGGGTGTTGTATCAACCTTGCATCTCCGGTAAGGGCAAGCGAGCATGACTGTAGTGGTAGTATTGTGTGTGTTGGATGGCTGGCAGTCGCCTACGGTTACTTCATCTGTCTACCAAGTGCATCAGTAATACAGGATGAGCTGTGTCCCATCTCTGCTGGTCACCATAACTCACCAGCGGGTTCTTACGTGTCTGTACGTTCCCCTGTCAGCATCTTCCACTCGTGTATTTGTTTCTCCCGCCATGTGCCCCAACGAAAATGGCACCTGTGTCTCATCTGCTGTAGGTGTTCTGCCTACCTCAAGAGGTAAACATGGTATCCTAGAGTCGTATGTTCACAGTCTGTTCTTTTTTACATGAGCACTAGCGCGTGCGCGCACACACACACACACACACTGGAATGTATATTCTCCTCCCTCCCCCCAATAACCTCTTGACCTGATCCTTGCTGTAGCCACCACCAACTCCTCTTGCAAATTGGATGCTGCTTTAAATGTGAAAACAAATGTTCAAGAAGCTATAAAACCTGAATGAAAGCTAAAGCTGAATTTATAAAGCCTTGTTGCATATGAGCCAAAAGTGCAAAAAGCTCTATATAATGAACTAACCTGCCACTCATATAAATATAAATATATATAAATATATTAAAATCAGACTGTTCTACAAAATTGTGTATTTGTATTTTTGTGTACGTACAATTTTCTGCTAAGCAGAAGGAGGATGTAGTATAGGATGATGTGAGAAGAGATTTTGTTTAATCATATTTCTTTGTTACTTATTTTTGTTAACATCCAGATGCCTGTCTTTGTCTTCTGTGTATGACACTGTTCGAAAGGTGCAGTATCTCTCTCCCGCCCGCATATTAAACCTTTTCCACCGTGAAAGAGTCGGGTAATGCTACACATCATCATCAAAGCCCGCAAATACGCCTAAGTCTTGATCTTCACAAGGGCTGCTTGTTCGGCTTAAAGACTTTATATTTCGCTTTGGCATTTAATGGGCGCGTCGTGTCGTTGCTTCTAATAGTGATGTCAAATATTCATGTGCTGGTTTGTTGCTTTTCACGGAGGTGTTCTCCAAGCACGCTGTCTACACCATCCACGGCCTGTAGTAGCTTTGCTACTGGTCCTCGGCCTGAAATTTCAGCAGTGGCGGGGAAACGAAGTGGGGTAGATTGGGAGGGAAGATGAACAGATCCTTGTGTTCGGACGTTGCTTATGGGAAAAAAGACGCCAGGGAAGCAGTACTGTATGTATATCACAGGGGAGTGAATCTCAGGTAACACCACCATGGAGGAGGGTGGAGGAAGGTGCCACAGGGAGCTCGTGTTCCCCACGGCTGTCTGCACACTGCCGCAGTGTATTTCAGCTTTCAGGAAGGCAAGTTGGCAAGGTAATAGGTTGTCACTTTCCCTGTGCCACTTCAGACACATCCTTCCATCCCTTGCAGGAGTTGCAGGCCAGCCATGCGCATCTCTGTGGCTTTACGACCGTTGGGTGCGTTGCCGTAAGAACGCTTGTAGCAGCCTTGTTAGATGAGGTCCCTCTTCTCGTGGCTTGATGCCCTTCCAGTAAAGATACTGATTTTTAAGAAGAGTGTTCTAAAATCTTCTCCAAATCACTGCGTTTATCTGCAAGATGCCGATGGGTCTGCTCCATCATTTGCCACAAGGAGAATAGTAGTTTTTCTTCCTTGGTGCACTTGGGAATCCTTAGTTATGCGTTATAGAGTGGAGAACTATCTATGGAAAGAGGGGGTCAAAGGAGAAATAGATAAAACAGGATGTAGTGGAAAAAATAACACAAAGCTTTGGGCACAAGGTTATGGATGTTCACCTTCCAGTTCCACCGCAGACTTGCTGCAGACCCTTGAGGCAAACCGGTCCTTTCTGCATGCTTCAGTGTTCCCATCTCCGAAATGCAGGCGAGAGTTAACATCCGTCGCACCTTCCTCAGGCGGCAGGTACTGCGAAAGTACGAACTTCTTCCCTTGCGTCCTTTGCTCCCTTCCTTTCTTTGGTTTTGTTGGGGGGTTTTTTGTTTGTTTTTTAAATTTAATTTCTAACAGTGTTTGAACTGAGTTTTGGCCCAGGGAGAGCGATACTGCATCTTTACATGTAGGGCTCATATTTATAACAATGTGTAATGACTGTAGCAAAAGTCCTTGTTTCTATATGTGAATGGACAGAGAAACAAGTGCTCTATTGTATTGATTAAAATAGTTAAAATGAGTCCTGTATCATTGTATCTCCTATTCTGGATTAGTGCCTTTTGGACAGTAGACTGTTCTGTAATTAAAATGTAGTATAACTGCTTTTTTGTACAGTTTTGTTTTAATAAAACTTTTTTTTAATTTGTGTTTATTTTAGTATTGTACCTATTAGAAAATAAAAATGTATAACTCCACAACGATGCATTTCTTCTATAGTCCTTTTTGTGCAAAGCAGTCTGGGCGTGAAAGCCCGAGGAAGGCCTTGGACACAAGTAAGACCTAAAATGGGTCTTAAGAACTTACTATTAACTCATTTGAGAAAGACTTCCGTCTTTGTGCTTTCCCTTTTTTCTAAGGACGGTCTCTGGGAGGGATGAAGCTGGCGGACGCTTTGGTGGCGCATTTGAAGCGGTGGCATCGCGTCCTTGGAGTTTGAGCTGATGATAGCGGAGGCCTTTGGGGCTTTTTCCACTAAAAAGGAGATCTTAAGAGCAGAGTTTTACCTCCTCCTTAAGAGTGCAGTTCTGTTCATCACAAGTAAAGGTGCTGGTAAGGTACAGTAACGGCGGAGGAGATGGAGCACACGAGGCAAGAGGTACGCTTCTCTTTGGGAACGTGCCCCGCCAGGCTGCCGGAGCCTGGGAAGGGCGGTCTGAGTCCCATCCCAACGCAGATGGGCTCTCGCTGGAGGAGTTGTTGAAGGGCTGCAGGCAGCAGACGTTGGGGCCATTTGGTAATAAAACTGAAAAGAGGTTGAAGTAATGAGTACGAGTGTCATTTTGAGAAGCCAAAGGCAGGAGGATGCGTTGGCTGCCCTTTCATCCTGGCCTGGCTGGGGAAGAGCTTCCTAAAAATGGGAAGGAGTTTCTGCAGCCAGCGTGTATGAATTAGGCAGGTAGCAGGAGAGAGTCTTAATATCACAGAAATGTATTTATTTATTGAAATGGTGTCTGGGTTCTGCAGTACTGGTTAAAATGAGTATGCAGCCGGGGTTTGAGGGTGACTGGGGGCTTTGCTCAGGATTAACACCCCCCAAGGGAAGTGGCAGGACAACTTGCATTGCACTGGAGCTGCAGGTGATGAATAATATGCCTTAGGGGTGGAAGCACCTTTCAAATTGGTGGGGGGGGGGGAGGGTGGGGGGGGGGT
>JAVKLA010000017.1:27679875-27694800 GCA_034782735.1 Sagittarius serpentarius | reverse complement strand
GTGGGGGGGGGTGGGGTATTTACCCCCCCCCGCCATCAGCTGCCAGATCGGCTGTGTTAGCTGGGGGTGTTTTTTCTCCTGGAGGGAGCAGGCTGGGGCTGGGGGACGCAACCTGCAGGGAATGAGGGGCTGTCACCTGGCCCTGCAGCCTCCTCCTGCCTCCCAGCTTTCCAAAGGAAACAGTAAAAATAACAAAAAACAAAACAAAAAAAGGGCCGTGCTGTAAATCAGTGTTGGTTCAATATCCAGAACTGAAGGCTAAGCCCCCAGAACTGTTGGCTTTCGACCATTTTTCTCACTGGGTTTTGTTTCTTTACAAGTTAATCCCCAACACGTTTCATTTCATTCTAATTTCCATCATAAGGGTGACCCACTGGAACAACTCGGCCATTACGGAGGAGTTGATGGTGCTGCCCATGTTCTCCTTCCAGCTCATTTTCTGGGAGGGGAGAGGGGGAATGTGAAAGGACTCGCAAGTAGAGGGCAGGAGGGGTGGGAACGGGGCCTTTCCCAGCGTGACTGGGTGCGCACACAGAGCCCCTTCCCGAGGAGAGCAGTCCCCGTCGCTGCCCTGGGCGGAGGAGGAAGGATGAAGCCCTCTCCCTGCTTTGCAGGGAAAAACCAGGAGTGCAGAAAAGCTCAGGTTAGAAATCTTTTTAAAAAAGAGAAACACACACTGGAAGCCTTGTGCTTTGCAAAAAAAGCTCGGCTTCCAGCCCATTTTGAGCCTTTTTTTCCCTGGGGAACCAGATGGTCAAGGCACATAGTTGGAAAAAAAAAAAAAAAAATTTATTCATCACGGGTTGGTGGCCGGAGGTGAGCGAAATCCCCCTTCGAAACCTCCCCATCTCGTGGCAGAGCGTCTCCTGCATGGCTCAGCCGGGGTGGAGCGAGAAGCCCAGCGCCGTACCCATACTCGCCTCCCTTGGCTGCCGCCTCCTGCTGAAATCCAGCAGCTCCGTTGCCTTCACCACTTGCCTCTTGTGGCAAAGGGCTTGAAGACAAGCGAGGACAATGAAAGTGGTATTAATTTGAAAGAAAGCAGGGGGAAAAGGTGTTCTTTGTGGTTCAGGTTTTTGTTTTATTTTATTTTCCTGCTCGTTTTGATCGGTGCCTTTTAAAAACAGCTTTGGCTGAAGAACAGAAAGTGGAGTGTGGTTGCGGTGCGGGGAAGGTGTTACAACCACCTTCCGGGAAGAGCGAGGTTTGAACAAAGTAACAGCACTTCAAAAGGCTCCTGTGTTTCAGACAAAGATTTTTTTTTTTCAGAAGGTAAAACATAAAAGAGAAGTGGCTTTGAAAAAAAAAAAAGGCAGCAAAAGTATTTTTGTGCACTGATTGCAAGACAACACCGATAAAAATATCCTTTGCTAAATGACTTTCAGCAGGGTTTGTGGAATCAACACAGAGTTTGTTGCTTAAAAAAACACCCCAACAAAATAAAACCACCACAAAAAAAAAAAATCCAAGTCAAACCCAGCCAGTTGTTTCCAACACGGAGCCGTATTCTGGTGAAAAATGTTGCCAAAGAGAAAGAAAATAATGTGACCTGGGGAGGGCATTTCAAGGACGTCTTGCTGCCCTGAAACCTTGGTTGATGCATTGGGTTTCTCATCGCCCCGAGGCCTTTTTGGCTGGCAGGGTTAGCAGTAGCGGGGTTCCCCGCAGCACCAAGCTCCTTGCCTGTGCCTGTACCTACAGAATAACCCCCCAAACCCACAGCAAGGTAGAAAAGTCCCTGGAAGACACCCCCCCCGCCCCCCCCCCCATGCAGGGCCCTGTCGTCCCTTCCCCACCCCCAGGGCTCATTGGTGTGCAAGGCAGCAGCAGGAGGGATACGAGGGCAGACGTTTTCCACCGTGCGCCGGATCAGTTCTGGGAGAGAAGATGTAGAGCCGGGCACGGGGCAGCTGCCAAACGCGGGTTGTTTGGCAGCACTTGTACCTTTGAACAAGGCTCGTGCATATCAAGAGGCTCCATTAAGCCCCTGCGGCAGGTTCCATCACACCACCACGGCCGCTCCTCGGGCACCAGCGGGTGCTTTTAGCACGAAGGGACGACCTGCAGCATCGTCCCAGGCGGCCTGACCCAGGGTGCGAGCAGCGAGGCGAGCAGGCGGTGGCGTGAGGCACCTTTACTGAGTAACGGGCATTTGCTTGGTTTTGCGAGGGCCTGGGAGTGATGCTGCAACGCAAGGGATTTGTAATTTATTTGTCTTGGTGGTTTTTTTTTGTTTCCTGATTCACTTCCATTACATTAATTAGAGACCTTGATAATCTGACAGAGGTGCCTGCTCAGCCTCTCAAGACACTGCCCAAACCCCCAGTCCGTGGCATAACCCAAACAGCAGCCGCCGCTGCTGTCAGTACAAGGAGACTGCAGGAGGGGGATTCCCCGGGGCTGCAGTGGGACGCCATGAGGCAGAAAACCCTGATGGGGAGATGCTTCGTTGCTTCTTTTTGGTTTTGGGTTTTTTGTTTTTTTTTTTTTCCTGAGAGCCAAAGCTTTTACACTCCAGACCTAGGCATGCAACCGTACTACTGGGCTTCCCGACCCGTGTGTCACTGGTCCCTGCAGAAAGTACTTGCAGGCGACAGCCAAGTTTTTAGGCTGTAGGACACAAGCTGCCCTGACCAGGAAGGAAATCAATTAATTAGCAGTTTTCATTCCTCTAGGCTGCACCTCACTCACATCTGGGGGTAACACCAGCAACTGCTGCAATCTTCCACCGCCACGGACAGGCTTTCCTCCAGGAAGCACGTGCCTGCTCAGAGGACATCTCTTACTTTTTTCAGACAGTGGCTGGACCAACCCCAAGACCATCTCATGGCTCTTAATCTGGACACCTGCCCATAAAAGAATTTCCTCAGCCTTACATCTTAGTTCTCATTGCGAATTCAACAACCAGGACAGAGCTCTGGCAGCAGCCGCTGTCCCTTTCCCCTCGTGGCTGGCCAGTGCAAACCAATGCTGAGCTTGGAGCAGCCCCTCTTCTCACCCATTTCTTGCTGCAGCTGTGTAATTTTGGGGAAATCAGGTAACACCAGACTGTAGTCACATTAAAATATATGTTCAGCACTAAGTTTAGGCTGATCTGTTTTTCCAAAAAGAGCCATCCCCGTCCCAGTTCCCTCCCCGCTAACCAGCTCATGGATTTTTAAGCAGTTTCCCAGAAAAACTTGACCCATCCCAGCCGGCATCCACCTTCCCTGCCCCCAGAGCACTGGGGCCATTTGCCCAGTTTTGGGGGGCTACAAGCGGTTGGTTTTTTACAGCCCATAAGGGGAACAAAAGGAGCAGAGGAAAGAAAAATCACTGCAGCGACTAAGGGCAGGGCCGGCAGCAACAACTACCCCTTGCCCAGGCTGATGCCCACCAGCTGGAGAGCAAGGGGGAGCACGACCAGACCTCCATCTGCTTTTATTTAGCATAATGATAGGGAAAACGAGCATTAAATAAAGCTTTCCCCTGGCTCACCATAGCTCCGTAGACCCACGGTCTGTGACAAGGATTCCCACACCTCAACGGCTGTTGGCAAAGGGCTGTCTTCCCGAGCGTCAAAGAGGAGGGAGGAGGGAGGGAAGGTAAAGCTGAGCTCGTCGATGGGAAGGTCCCTAAATTGCAAGGCAAGAGGACAAAAGTCTTGTTTGAAACAGATCTCGGCACCCGCGAGCGATGCTCCTCCAGCATAGGGCTGCGAATTTCATCTAAACATTTTGACGATACGATCTGGATTAACAAAGCGCAGACTTACTGGCTCTAAAGAAGATGTTTATTTAGGTACTGAAGGCTGCATTGCATGTATAATACAATATTACAGTAATTTAGTATTGTACAGAAATAATTAAAAACTTTACAGCTCATTACAAAGTATCTTTGGATTTTAGCTCATTTAAAGTACGCCGATCGACATGTCATACCACAGTGTAAATAGCCACTCTTTATATACAGACCCACTACATTTACAGAAATCAACAGAACGAGGAGCTGGGAAATGCTCTCCCGAGAGACAGCGGACGTTGGCGGTGGTGAAAAAGTGGAACGTACGTCGGCTGCAGTGAGCACACTTGGGGCGTGCGGGGAGGAACGGCACTAAAGACAAGGATGTCTGAAGGGAGGCGGGAACGCGCCAATTCACACCCCACCGGTTATTGCTTGGAGCGCAGCTCTTGTATCAGCTTCCAAACCAGTTTGGCAGGGGAAAGCGAGGGGGAGAGCAGCGGCCTTCTCCTACCGGACAAAGGCACCGCTCCCGTTGAGCGGGTAAGGCCGGTGAAGAGGAAACGTCTTTAACGCATCCCTCCCACTCTGTGCCTGGCACTCCTCACTCTGGCTGGGTTTAAGGAGCCCCAACCCACGTCCTCGCTCTCTCCACTGCGGCATTTGGATGCCAGAGCCAGGACAAGGCTTAGCCAAGCTGCGCCAGGAGGCTCTGCTGCCGGCTGAACCCAGTCTGGCTGGGGGCTCACAGCAGACAGCGGCAGCCAAGCTGTTCTTGGGGCTGAAAACCATGATAGTGGTTTAGGAGGAGGGTGGAGAGCTCAGAAACCAAAGCAAAGATGGATAAAGGAGATCCAGGAACAAGACACTTATTTGTGACCCCAACTCAGGAGTATTTTGTAGCATGACCAGCCTGCACCTCTATTTATCACCATCTTCCTTTCCTAAACGCGGGGCAGCCTTGAGGTCGGTACGAAGCCCGGCCCCTCGCTGCATTAGTTGCTGACCCAGGGATAAGGCACTGCAAAAACTGAACTTCTTGTGCAAAGAACTGGCAGTTCCAGCACAAGGACAACACAAGCACCAACACAGAAAAGACTCTTCGACAGCTTCGTTATCGTACAAACAGGTCTGTACAACACCCAAGCTCATTTCGTACAGGTTTTCACGTCTGATAGGTAGGAACGAGGGGGAGGTCTTGGTTCGTAGGAGAGCAAAGGGGTGTCGAACGTGCTGCCTCGCAGGCAGCAGCAGGGAACTTCCATCTCAGCCACTGACAAAACTCTCTTCTTAAGGACTTGGGCAGTATTACCACACAGAACTTGTTTCTGTTAGCTTTCCTCAACTGAACTAAATCATTAAAGAGCAAATAGCCAAGGCCCTCGACCTAAAAAGGTATTGTTTTGGACATAAGAGACAAAAACACCATGAGAGAGCTGAACATAACACAGGAAGAAGTCTTGGCTTGGTTTGAGAAAACCCAAATAAATCTCTCCGAAAAGCATCCTCTTGGCTGACCCGGAGCAAACGACGCAACGCTTCAGAACCCTGCACCCCGTGCGGAGGAAGGGACCTGCGGAACTGCGGGGACAGCTTCGGACCGTTACGTTTCCTACCCACCAACACAACTTTCTACGCCCAGAATCCGAGACCCATCCACGGTTCAGGGATACAGAAAGCAAGCGTGCACCACCGAGCGGACACAGGAGATGAGACACTCGCTACAAATTACAGTTCCTGCATTAAATATTCTTCTTCCCTGTATAAAGTGCATGAAAATCTTGGAAAATATGCATAGCTATTAACACGCCAGCCTCAGCTGCTGGGCGGTTCCAGTTAAGAGCACCTCCCCCTTTATGCCGAGTGTAGAGTTTTTCTAATTTTATCAATTTAAAAAATATATATATATGTATTACCTTCATTATGGTTTTAAACTGCTTTCTGGTTACTTGGCTTAGCTGGTGCAAAGTAACAGATGGCTTTGAGTCGAGGGATGTGCGCTCACTGTGCCAGAATCTTGGAAAATTTCTTTAGACGAAACCTCACGTGCCCAGGAAAGCTGGGGTGAGCAGGAGGGAAGCAGAGAAGTCCTCTAAGAACACCCTCACGGCCGAATTTGGCTTGTTTGGCTTTCTGGAGCTTGTGATTCGGTTAGGGTGGCTTCATTTTGGGGGCAGGTGTCAGGGTGGAATTTGAGGAGAGGTTTAGTTTTGAAAGTCAAACGAGATGGTAAAAACCAAGAGAGCTAGAAGTAAAATCCTTCCTCCACCAGAGTCAACAAGGCGCTCTGTTAACAGAGCCACTTCATCACGCCTGATGTTTGAAAACATACCAGCCATTTTTCAGATGTTTGCTCCAGGACAAGTTATCCTAGAGGAGGCAGCAAGTATGTTCTATTCAAACCGTGTTTCATACCCCTCTAAATACTCACAGCATGGTTTTGTAACACGACCGAGGGCAGGTGGAAGAGGAAATCCACCCCATATCAGTCGGTTGCAGCCTCTGACCACGTGCCCCAGACATGCAAACACTGAAATACGTCTTTACGCGGTCAGAGCTGTAGTACAAATACGGCCGGAGGAATTTATAGTGGGCAGTGTAAATAGTGAACTATTAACCCAACCGCCTTCTGCTTGACCCTTTCACTCCTGCAACCTTTACATCAGTCCCGCAGAACTCCCGTCTTCAGAGACGGCGGTGCAAGAAAAGAGGCTTCAAAAGGACTTGGGCAGGTTCTTCCCTTCAGATCTCCCCCAAAGGGGCCACCGAGCAAACATCAAGAAGTTTTAAAGATATCTCTAAACGCAGTAAATGAAATGCTGAGACTAAAAAACATAACTGTCGGTTAGGGGGCTGTTTCACATTAGGTAACTTTCTGCAGCACATCAGAACAAAGTGCAATTAGAAAAACGGTAAAGATGGATTTTAGAAAACTTACAAGGCAGTATAAGAGGCATCACGTTAATTAGCGGGTGGCCTTTCATCAGCAAGACTTGTCATACTCCAAAACGAAACGTCGTTTTATTGCATCAATCACATCTATAAAAACAGTTACGATTTTAAAAACCAGGCTTTTAGCATCTGAGTTCTTTATTACTAAATTTCTCCCATCGTCTTAGCCTGAATGGACAGGAGCTTCGTGCAAAGGAAAAGGAGGAAAAACTGTACATTAAAAATATCTTTAAAAGCTGGTCTGTACATTTTATATTAAGATTTCTTTACGAAAATTTAGGAAACACTGAAACTAGTTACACAAAGCTGAAAGGATATACAAATCCCTGGCAGTACTATGCATGCTGCATTGTAACCCATCCCACTTATTTCTGCTACAGATTAGTTTCTATTTTAATTTTATTCCTTCTGCATAAATGATATTAATTACAGTAAATCAGCATAATTATCTCCTTCGCTAAGCATCCCTATCTCCTTTGATGACAATGTATCTTTCCCTTGGACCTCTGAACCAGATGGCTAAGGCACTTAGATACCCACGTGCAGCACGGGCAGTGACTAGATACATATTAAAGTTTAATCACTAATTTAGCATCCCAAATATTCCCCACGTAGATGAAACGTCTATTGCTCAAGCTGTCCAATCCCCCCGTGATGACTAAACAAGATATAAACAACTCAGAATATAAAAGTCTGTGGCCTTTCTTGATTTGTTAGAAAATGAGTGTGTACGTCGATATGTGCACAGCTATATATACACACACGTACAGCAATATATAATTTGTACCACAGACAGTTAAAAACTAGCGAGGGTTACCAAAAATAAAATCAAGTTTTAAAAAAGCCAGCCCAAACCTCCCACTTTCAAGAGAGAGATTAGTTTTGGGGACGACTCCTCAGCTGTTCAGCCGGGTTTGCTTTCGCGTGCCGCTGGGACGGTTTAGCTGGCGACGGAGGCACCTCCTCTTTGGATCGACGCTCGGTATGGTGCTAGCAGAGCTCCTCTGTGCAACATCAGGCGGTGGATGATTGTAAAGCGCAAATATTTCATATTTTAAAATAATAAATAAAAATAAATAGACTGGATTAATCCCATTACAAGGACAGCGACCCTCTGCTTTGCATAACTGGTAAAAATCCAAGTGTCTCCAGAGGCTGGGTGCGAACATCGAAGCACTTAAATGCTGATATCTCTGCAAAAATCCTCTTGGCCCACAGGGCAGAACTAATGAGAAGAAGGTCCTGCCACTTTGGGACAAGTGAGAGAGGGGATCCTGTCATGGTGAGAGCGCACGTTAAATAGATTAGACAGCAAGTTTGCTCAACTCCCCTCTTTCCTTAAAAGAAGGGATCAAAAATATTGCAGAGCAGGTGACGGGCCTTCTCCTGTTCCCAACAAATCAGTAGAAAGACTGTGCTGATTTCCACAGAAGGAGAGACGGACAACAGGACAGTAATGAAAATGGGCACTGGTCCCAGGTCACGTAACCAGAAAGCTGTTGCTTTTTTAAACAAAGGGGCTTTTGGGGGTCTTTATTTCCCAATGAAGTTTTACATTTGCTCCTCTGCCTGCCTGTAATCATTATAACCTTGCCCTTTCACCATGTATTAAGCAATATGGACACAGCTTTTACAAAATTAGAACAGAACTGTTATTTTAGGGAGGTTTTTGGGTTGGGTTTTTTTTTTGTTTTTTAGAATTGCCAGTCACACCGAAAGAAGCACTGGTGCATGGGTAGTATTTTGTAGCTAATGGAAAGCCATGCCCTAATCTGAACGATGTATGTGGCTCTTCCTTCTCTGAAAGGTGGAAGAGAGCAGAGCTTACACCCACCCACCGCCACGAGCTTTCACCGGCTGCCATCAGTCATACCCTGAAGCGCCACAATTTGTAACAGGAAACGATGTAGATCCAGCACCATGACAAGGCAAAGAATTAACATGTCAATCACCAAAAACAGAGAAAAAAAAAACCTTCATTAGTGTTTGCCGCAAACTAGACGTTCACATGGTTGGTTTAGCTTCCCGAAGCTAGAAGACCTGCTCCCCCGGCTGCGTTGCACGGTGTTTGCTGTGGCGGGCAGGGCTGTCTCAGTTTGCCCAGGATTTCCTGTTCTCCGCATTTTTCTGGCTCTTCTCCAGTCGCAGCGTGGAGCCTCCTTCTGATTTCGCCAGGGCTGTGAGCGAGGCCAGGTTGGAGGCTGAACTGGAGAAGCTGCCACTCTTTCTGTTCTCAGCGGCGGCTCCTCCTTGCAACCTCAGTCCGGTGCTCCGTCGCCTTGCTGGTCCCGTGGCCTTTTTAACTCTGCCTGGTTTCACAAGCAATCCGTAGCCTGGGTTGCATCTGAAATACTGCTTCCCTCCAATCGAGCCATCATTCTTACCTTTGACAAGAAGAGAAAGGAAGATGATAGACAAAATGGCTTTTATTCTGTGCATACAGTGTGCTACTAGGAGGACACCAGAAGAATAAAGCAAGAAGAAAATGGTGAGAGGGAAAACAACTGTTCCCTATAAATACACTGTGAAGGTAAACACCCAGGAGGAGAGAGTACTACGGGCACTAGAGGACAAAGCTGGTACGAGAGCAAACAAATCTGAAGATTGACACACTTACTGATATAAAAACAAGTCTTCCAACTACCAGAGAAGTGGGAGTAGCCTTCTCACCAGAGTGAAGGTAAAAAAACCATCAGCTGGTTTTATAGCTGAACTTGGTAAAATTGAAAGATTAGAGGAAGCAGCTGCCTGCGACAGCAGAAGGCTGGACTTGAATCGGGTGGCTCCTAGCTGCAGGCTTGTGCTGCAGCGACACCAGTTTAGTTCACTGCCAAACACCAGCAAAGCCATTGCGTGGAGACAGTTACTCTGAGTGGGACACTCCACCTTCTTCTTCCTCCCTGCTTTCTTATCAGGGCAATTCTTTAATTTCACCAAAAATGTTAAGTAATCAGTTCAGCAACAGATGCATTAGCAAACTATCAAGAAGGAAGGAAAAAAAGACATTTAAAAGAGCTTTTGGTTTTCTAAGCTGGTATGAGTCTGAAGTTGAGAAGAGTTACTGTTTCCATGTCATAAAACCTCCACAGAACAGAAAGAATAATTCCTTTATGCTGATGTTGTTGAGATCTTTCTATTTCTCCCTTTAGATCATTTAAAATTCTCATGATCACTGTTCTGGGTACCAGGACAGAGACCACTCCTGTCTGTAAAGGGAATGCAAAAAGATACAACAGCTCTTTAAATGACATAAGGTCACCCCTTTTGTTTTACGTGTTGTTTCCTTCTCTCTACCACCATTACCGTACTGGGTCCAATATACCCTTACGTGGCCAAGGACTTGGACTTCTACCCCTCATTGTAGTGTGACAAAGATACAAGTTTGTGACCGTATTTCCCAAGTGAAGCTCCAGATGTGCTAGAAGCCAGTTATCCTCCAACAAATCAGGGACTTAATCCTTGTGGAAACAGAAGGGAAAAAAAGTAGCCAGTAACATCAGCATTGAAGTTCTCAACAGACCAAAAATCTCGTAGCTGTTCAACCCTTCCACAGACAGTGAAGCTGATGCCTACTGGGTATGTGCAAACAGATTAACAGAATCAGCACTGTGGACTAGACTAGCCAGACAGGGAGGGAAGGTGACCTTCCAAAATCAAAATGAATCTGTAAAAACATTTATTTATTTTTTTTAAATAAGGCATGTATTCAGGACTGAGAATCAGGTCTACAACTTTCAAACGGACGAGAGCTACAGTTTGCTTTCCAGGACTGCAAACTCCAGAGAGTTTTCTGAAACCAGCTGAAAACACACCGTCCAGTTTAGCTTTTACGAGCACACCATGCGCAGGGAAGATAACCGCTCATTTAATGGGAGTTCTGGATCCTTGACACAGTATTTATCTTGGTGAGCGGCTCCAATCCCAGGGATGCGTGCAGCAGAGACGAGCGTGGGCAACTCCCTGGGACGTGCTGATTCACCAAACACAGGCTGCACTGCAAGACTTGGAATGCTACAGCTTGGGTAAAAGAATTTAAATAAGGAGCTTTACGTGCCCTTGGTAAACCAAAACCTGTTACTATCAAAGGCAGCGGTATCTACTGCTCGTGTCTTGAATTTTCTACTAGCACGCCCTGCCTTCCCCCAATCCTGCCTACTCGTGGGGAAAACGAGTCCCATGGAAGTGGACATGAACCTGCAGAGGAAAGGAATTATGAAGCCTGGGGCTCCAGCAGAGAACAAATGCCAACCGTCATCTTTCTTTCGTCTTGTGCTGAAGTCACTGTTTTTCTGCATCATGCTACAATGGCACGGATGAACAGAGCCTCCCCAGGAACAGCACCCTGGTTTCCAATAAGTATGTATTAGAGCCTAAATTCTGGGAAGTCTACAGTTGCACAGGTAAGTGTCAGACAGGAACGACAAATGAGAAGCTGAAAGAAACGTTATGTCATCTGTATGTCCTGGTGGTCTATGTATGATTATTTCCTACTGGTTTTCACACATATAGGTATACACACACACACACACACACACACACACACACAAATAGTCTTTTGCAATTTTACAGCTTATTTTAAAGTAGCTTGCAAGAGACTAGGTAACCTGTAAAGAGACTTTGCAACTTATTTAGCCTCATTTGAATCCCACAACTCCTGTTGCACTTTGGACACCCTTATCCTCAGAGCAGAAGCCCAGAAAAGAACCCTTTGGACACGAGGCTTGCCCCCTACAACTACGTACTTACCGAGCTGCATTGTAAAAGCAATCCTGCTTCCTACCTCCATTGTAAGAAGCCAATGAAATAACTGCAAAGGGACACAATTCAGTCAGAGGTCAGTGAGACCAGGTTTGCAAAGGCAGACTGGAAAAAAATTACAGTAGGGAAAGATCTTCTGTGTTTCCCTTCTCAAAATACACCCAGTAATGGCTAACAAAACCCCCTTCATTAAAAAGCGGCATTAAAATGAACACTGCAAATCCTGACGTGCTGTCTGCTTTATACCCGGTCTAGATCATATTTTACCTGAAGGTAAATCCAGTTCAACACCAACCCATGTGCCCTCTTGAAAGTCTGTGGGCCCAATATATCTAACGGTGCCCGTCTTATTTGCGCCAACTGTGACATATTCTCCCTCTTTCAGCCACTCAGGAATTTCATTGGCATCTTCGGAGTCAGAAGTCACCTCTAGTTTTTCTTCTGCCATCTCTGAGCCATTATGGTTCCGTCCACGGGCAGTGGACATGCTCTTTTCTCCTTCTTGCTGCTCTTCTGTGTTTAGTGAACACATGGGATCTGATCCCAGCATGCTTGTAAAGGACTTCAGCTCTGATGTCTTGACTTTCTGGATTTTGAAGGGCGAGGCTGCAATGCTGGGCTGGGACAATTGTTCAGGATGAATCTGTGGTTTGGGAAACTCCAGTTCTGAAGCCCCAGAAGCCATTTCTTTTTCCCTAGCTTGTCCTGCTGAGTCCATTGATTGTCTGGATAACAACTCCTTCTTTGGAGTGGAGGTAGAAGGAAAGGGTTTTGCATCGGTGGCTACAGAGGCATCATTTGCCTGCTCACTTTGAGTCATAGGAGACGTACAAGGTTTTGATTTCAAAGCATCATTTCCATTCACTTCAGTGCTGTCTTTAGGTCTTGCGTGAGCACTTTGAAGGCTGAAGGCGGACAGACTCTCTCTCTTCGTACCCAGACAGCTTTCTGAAGAACTGTCTGAGTGCCCTGGCATGTCAGAAGAAGAGACCTGAGCCACAGCATCACCTCCTGCTGCAAGGGCTTCAGAGAGGGTGGCTGTTGAGACACTATGAGAAAAGTACCCACTGGAGGCTTCACTCAGAGGACTTGGAGGTCCTTCCTGGGAGTCCTGTGCCTGGGTGTCTCCTGTGGGCGGCTGCAAAGGCACTTTGGGTGTCTTCTCCAGACTCTTGTCCACCTCAGATGTCTGCACTGCAGTTTCGAATGGCTGTTTCCCTACTTCCTCTTGGTTAATCTGAAACAGAAGAGGATAGGGACCATGGAACTCTGTTATCCACAACATCTGCGCTAAAAGCATAGATACAAGGCCTCTGGGAAGTACTATGGCCTTCAGCTTATCTAAATCCCTGTGTAGCTGCAATCTCCAAAAGATGCAACCTGATCCGAAGTCAGCTTTGCAAACCAGGTAGGACTGTCAGCTCATTTCTTCCATTAATAAGAAAAGTGTCAACTAAAAGAAATACGTTCCCCAATATTTACTGAAAAATTATTTATATTACAGGAATGGTCATTTGCTGTTTGAATAGCAGGATTTATATGAAATGTGAAACAGCCATGATCTATAAGTCTCTCACAGTTATTTGGCTTAACTCTCAGGATTGATAAATCATGCCTCTCCAACTAAACTGTCATTTATGTCCCCGTTTCCAAATGCCATTCCCACCTCAATGCCGCCAGCACCACACACTTTCAGAGTATGAAATTAACTGCACCTCATGAGATTAACAGCCCATTTTAGTGATGTATTTCTTGGCTGTAAAGTTTACTAAATCTGATAGATCAATATCTTTTGCCAGCACATGTACTCTAAAAGATTAGGATGTCTCTAAATCTCTTTGGGAGGGAGGGAGGGAGGGAGGGAGGAGGCTGCTAATATGAAGGGGAAAAAAAACTGGTTGGAGGACGGCAGATTTGTACATAACCTGTCTTAACTCTCAGGTGTACATCTTTGTTCACTGTTCAAAATTTTGCAGTTTATCCCATCTAGTGGTTAAGTGTCCCAAACTACAGGATTTTCACCTTATTCTGAAGTGCCTTTTCCACTGGAAATGCAAGCGGCGTTTGAAGAAAGAGGGATTTGATTGAATTACAGGAATCTGAGAACCAAAGGCTAGCTTGCTATTACTAAGTGAAATGTAATACAGAAAAGTTTTTTGAAAGATTGCTGCAGATTAAAGACATATTTTTAGCCTTTCTCTGGAGAGGGTGGTGTACACATGGACTCTAGAGCTCTGCTCTTTCTTTGGGTTTTCCCTTTTAAGCGTTCAGATAACACATGTTTTGCTAAAACAATAAAAGCACAGTGGGAGAAAGCTGATTTGCTATTCATAAGACTGAAGTTCTGCTGAACTGTGGGAGATCACAGGGTCTATTTTCTCTCCAGCTTAGCGAGAGTCTTTTTTTCACGCCGATATCATTAATTGGCTTGAAATGTAAAATCGAGAATTAAGCTCAACACTCAGAATAACAGACACATTCTGTTTACAGAAAGCATCAGAGCCTAGCAATTTGCCTTTTAAGAGCAGCAAACCAGCTAAATTTTAGCTAGTTAACTGCTAATGCAATCACATGATTAACCAGGCTTTCAAATATAAATGTGTAACCAGCGATATAAGGGGAGATTTTACCAGTACCTGAGAGAACACAGCAACACACACTGCTTTTAATTGTGTCACAGTGAAGCAACAGTAGAATCGCAACAGGTTTTAAGTAGCTAACCCAGCAGTTGCTTTTGCCAGCTCTGTTTCCAGGCATGTGAATATGAAAATCGTATCATCACATCCTGGGATGTGCTTACCTGTTTTATCTTCGCAGCACTGGCATCAATGCTGGCAGACTGAACCATAATTCGTGGGACGGCCTGCAGGAATGAAAAAAAAAAAATCAGAGCATCGTTCACTTAAAGGATTAAATATTGTCAAACTGGTAAAGATTAAAACTTGTATTTGAAATTTTGGAATCACAAACAAAGCTTTGTCACGAAAGGACGGAGCACTGCTATTTTATCGCCTTGTGATGACAAACTCTGAAGGTGTAAAAGCCTTAACCAAGGCATCCCTGAATTTTAAAACATAAACAGCTACATGTACAAATTCATAGGGTACAAAGTTTTGTTTTATGCAAAGACAGACCACTGAGCAATCAGATGACAAAGAGATCTGAGCTTGTGCTGGTCTGGCTAGTGAAATCCTCAGCTTCAGTCCCTCTCCAAAACTCTTTCTCCATCTCCAGTATCTTAATTTAGTTTAGCTTTTAGCATTGTTTGCTTTAACTCAGACAGGAAGCCAGAAACAAGATCTGTGCATCCTCTCTTCAAAGAGGGCATCACCACTGCCTGCTAGAGTGAACACTACACATGCCATTTGCTAATCACAATATACTGGTCCTGTGCCAGAAAAATCACTTCTGTGTTTGTCCTGGTTTTGGCTGGGATAGAGTTAATTGTCTTCCCAGTAGCTGGTACAGTGCTGTGTTTTGGGTTTAGTATGAGAA
>JAVKLA010000017.1:27607832-27679775 GCA_034782735.1 Sagittarius serpentarius | reverse complement strand
AGCTGCCCCAAACTGGCCAAAGGGGTATTCCATACCATGGGATGTCATGCCCAGTATATAAACTGGGGGAGTTGGCCCAGTGGGGGATTGCTGCTCGGGCATTGCTCAGTGAGTGGTGAGCAATTGCATTGTGCATCACTTGGTTTGTGTACTCCAATCCTTTTGTTATTATTGTCCCTTTCTTGTTGTTATTAGTGTCATTGCTGGTTTCTTCCTTTCTGTTCTATTAAATGGTTCTTATCTCAACCCACGAGTTCTACTTTCTTCAGATTCTCTCCCCCATCCCACTGGGTGGGGGGGAAGTGAGGGAGCAGCTGCGGGGTGCTGAGTTGCTGGCTGGGGATAAACCATTACAGTGTTTCAACAGTATCTTCTCTTTTATAGCACAGGGCTTGATATGAAGGCATTGACAATAAATGTCCCTCACTTTCTCTGTATTCAGGTTTTTATGTAGAAGATTTGAAATAATCACTCTCCTAAGACTGTAACAACAAATTGTGACACTTGCAGGGGGGTTGGACTCGATGACCTTTGATGGTCCCTTCCAACCCAACCCATTCTATGATTCTATGCTCTCAGGCTAAGCTGCCAACCTGGGCTATCATGCACTGTTGACACAGGAGGGAAAGGGACCACCAGTTCAGTGGAGAACCTTGGGAAAGGGAAGCATGAAGAAAAGGAGAGAGGAGAAAAAGGCAGAAACATCTCTCTCTAGCATTGCTAAATAACATACTGCAAGTGCAGGTTCATACTTTCAGGGAAAGAGCTCTTTAAGGGCGACATATTATACAATTTGGGAGCAGTCTGCTTTTTTCTTTTTTCTCCATGGGACTTGAGAACTCCTTCTGTAGAAATAAGGCGGCAGTGCTCATCTCCAAGACAGCTATTTCCAGAATTCAACAATCTGTTTAAAGAACTGAAACTTTCCAGCTAAAGAGTAAAGTACTCTTCTCTTGCATCCCTTCTAAGTACAGTAAAGCAGGAATATAACTAATCCTGTCCCCAAAAGAAATAAACGTGGGAGAAAAGAACAGCTATTACTTATACAGATTGCCAGAGACTAAATAAAAACACGGTTGTTCAAGGTAAAAAATAAAAAGACGAAAGACAGAGAAAACCCCCCAACAGGTTCACAGTGGACCAAAATAAATTTTTTTTAGACATTAAACCTTCAGTTCAATAAGAGAAAGCAGGAGAGGAGGGGTTTGCTTGTCATTAAACCTGCGAATGGAAAGTACACCACTGAAGAGGGGTTCAGAGCAAACCAGCTCTATTTCGGGTGCATAAGCTATTGGCATTTTAAGATCCTTACTAGGACATGCACTGGGGCTCCAGAAAGCAGATGGTGACCCGAATCAGAACAAATCAATGAAGCCTAAAAATAAACACAGCTTTATGGCTCGTGATCCAGTGGTTTTCAGACACCTCGTACTACAGAACTTCAGCTTCCTTTGGAATAAAGTGGCAGTGTTTTAAGACAAAAGTATAAACCTGAAAACAACTGTAGTACTGACTTGTGACCAAGTCCAGAGATAGCTTAAAGCAATGAAGTGCGTGAGTACTCCGAGTCGTCCCAAGTATTAACTCAGACATGCAAGGATAACTTGACTGTCGTAACAGTCAAGTGTTTCACTTTAACAAAGACTAAAGAGGAGAGGGATTAACATTCTTATGAGAAAACCCCGCAAATTTTAGGTTTAACAGAAGCTTATCATGGTGTTAAAGGGAGCAGAGTATTTGGCAGAACACTTACTCACTCCTCTTCAACCATCTTTGAACCATGGGTTGGTCCATCTAGGGAGTGCAAAGCCAAGCTATTAAATATCACCTTTTAATAAAAAAAAAATAAAAAAAAATCTGTAGTTACAAAGCATTAGGGCTAATCCCTAGGCAGGCACTTACATAGCACTTTAAACCTTTTGCAGAGATGCAGCTGAACCTCAGTGAGAAGTCAAGGCTCTTGAATTCAAATTATCCTAGTTAAATATCTCCATGCTCCAATGCTAAAAGCACTGTGTTTTGGCATCTCAGAAAGGTTGTGCGAAGGAAAAACACTGTCCTCGTTGCTTCCACACTACTGTTTGTGATCTCATATAGGAGCAGAAACAGCCTTTTTCAGCAGACCTTGTGTCAAGATCTAAAGCCAGCTCCAGGCTCTTGCGCTGGCACCGTAACACAACTTGATCCTTTGGCCCCATTTTCTCCCAGTATACATGCCATCTCTGGGCGCTGCTCTGAGTCTAGCCTTATTATCCAGAGATAAGCACTCAGAATTGGAATAAGAAAAAGTATTTAAAGATATTTCTCAGTTCCTTTGATTTCCTTTTCTCCCTTTAAAACAAACAAACAGAGGAAAGTGTTTGTTTGGGTTTTTTATCTCTCAAAACCCTTCAGTCTTACAGCCTGTAAATCCATGAAATCTAAAAATCTAGTTGATATCAAATAGCAAAAGAAAGAAAACCGTTACACTTTAATCATTCCTCATCAAGTTCTCCTCCTGAAAGGATGACAAATCTCAAAACTACAATAACTTTGCCAAGCAATGTTTAGAAAAACATGGAGAAAAAAGCAGTTATGAGAAGTGGCACTTGCCCAACTTTGGTGCTGACAAGAAACAGATGGGCAGAAACGCCCTCACTGGGGTAGCAAGGGTACTAAAACAAATCTTTGTTATGAAATGTAGTCAAGTTACTTGGGGGGGGATACTGAAAACAATGTGATTGACTATCTGTGAAGACATTTACTGGATGAAAAATATTTCTGAATCAAGAGCCAAATTCTGTCAATAAATGTTTGTAGATAGTGACTGCTAAACCAGACATATATATTTACCCAATGGCAAAACATGACCCTTTTACAGTGATAATTTTTGGCACAATTTCTTCAACCAAGCTCACAAAATATGGAGTAAGAGAGAACATCAAAGCAATTCACTTTAAAGCATCTTTGAATCTTTGTAGAACAAAAATTGTCTGTTTCCTGAGAGCTGCTACTCTGTGCAGTGAGTTTATAAGGATTTCTAAGAGTGCGTATTTTCTGGTCAGATGAGAGGTCAGTTTGCACATACTTTGAGGTGACCAAAAGCCATGTAGTTACTAATGGTTAGCGTAATCTGGACCCCAACCTGGTACGTTGGTGAGCTTGAACAGGAAAAGCAAATGTGTATCTCACCCCACTTACAGAGGCACCAAAATTAATCCTAAATGAACTCTTTTTCATACCATTTATTACATATATATAATGGCAGTCTCTTCAATGAGCTCAGAAAAACACATTTGGTATTTCTATGTCATTAAACATTTTGTAAAATGCCTCTGACAATGGTGACTGATGACTTCAGTACAAAGCCTTTTGACTTCATGTCACTGGATGAAAATCCTTCAGTGTTAACACCCAATAAGCAGAAAGTTCAGTGGCAGTTAAGAGAACAGACTGGGCCAGCGTGTACAAGAATTATCCTCCAAGCTCCACAAATGGGCTAGCCAAGGTTATAGCTGATGCAATCCTAAAAGGGCATTATCAGAAAACTTCCATTGCTCCTGTCTATGCTTTACCATCCGCAGATAGGAATGACTGAGCTCAAGGACTGTCACACTGCAGCATTATGCTCACACCACCATTTAAAAGGAGCTATTGGAAACTTCTGCAGCAGGGCATAACAGTTGCTTCATTAAATGTAGATTTAAATCACTTCTGAGCACTCGGGATACAATACTTTCACAAGACATACACAGCAATGCAGTGAGAATTCTGAATCCCCTGGTACATAGCCAAAAAAGTTGAATCCATTTTAAAAAGGTCCCCATTTTAAAAAGGTCTCCCCCCAACAATATTCCTCTCTGCCCTCAATTTTAAAATAATTTTAAAGTCATTAATCATTCAAATAGAAAATCTCCTGCATTCCAAAAGGAGATCTGAAACCCAGTACAAGTTTGTTTTCTTGGTGTTTGTTTTCTTCTCTAAAGACACTCTGCATTTAAATATTAACCCAAACAAAACCCTCTTATTCCACCTTCAATATGTGGAACATCGCAGCCTGTAGTAATAATACTTCTGAATTCCACATTTCTAATATACTTTATGCAAAATTAACCATACCGTTTTCTGTGCAGTTAAATTACTTCATTCCTAGGTCCAGGCAGATTAAAAGTGTAATTCATAACCATTTTCAAGTTAGTTCATAAAGAAGTTTCAGTGGTTTGCTCTAAGAACTTTAAAAGCCAGTTTTCCATATTCATTCTCATTAAAAACTATTTGTATGAGGATGATGGGGAAAACTGAACTCGGAAAGAAATCAAAACACTAACAACTCAGTCACAAGTAGACACATATGAGCTCAGCTGGCCACAGAGGATTGGTTGAGCTATGCTGATTATAGCATCCAAATGAATCTTTATTTGAAACTCTGAAGAAAGCCTTCGAGATTTTAAAGAAGGTTCTCCGAGGCCACATTATTTACATTTGATTAAGGAATGTCAGTTCTAGCAATTACACTATGCACCATGCACATCCATGAAACTGTTATTTTTTTAATGCACTGCCAGAAAAAGGCTTTTGTCTATTTAGATAGCTTTTCATTAACTGCATTTCATTATTTTTTAAGATTAATTACTACTTCTGCATCAGAAGGCGAAAGAGAAAAAATTGAAAGCTGCCCTTCTTCATGTGTCACGTTTGCATTTCTATACCACAAAACAAAAATGAATTATATTAGCACGTGGAAATTCAAAGAGCTTATTATTTTTTCTTAAGATAGCTGTTACTCAAGAGCTCTCATTTAAGCCATGTGCTAACAAAAAGACATCTGAGCATCCAACAAGGCTCTCGAGTATGAAGGTGACCAAAATCCACTTACCAAATGCACACTGGTCAGAGGAATGTGCTTCTGCCACAGCAATGTCAAAAAACAGAAACTGAAATTTAATATGTACATTTCTAATGTCAGCACCCAATGATGCCCTAAAATGTAATTACACGGGCAGTTCCTGGAGATCAACAGGGTCATAAGGTAAAGAACAGTAATTCTGCTTGGTGCACACTATGAAAGCCTCAGCATGTTAATAAAAAAGACAAGCTTCAAGAGCATGTACATAATATAATTAAGCACAGATAGATGAAACTCTGATTCTCCAACCACCTGCATATTTTACACAAGTATTTTAAACTTTTCCCCATCAGCAATAAGGTTTGGTAAGGCTTTAAATCTTGCACACTGCAGTACTAAGCTTTTTAAAGAATAGACTGGGAAAATAAAAAGCAACTCCAGCAATCCAAAAGGGTTTAAATTGTTGGCTTTTTTTATTTACAGACTACTGGCAATTCATTTAAAGACATCAGATAATGGAGAAAATAGGCATTTCTAACTTAAAAGTATATAAACAGCTTCATCAGAAACCAATCTTTTAGGTACATAAACAGCTTCATCGGAAGCCGTTCTGCTAGTTACATAAAGAATCCTATTATGCCAAATTAATTCAATCTAACTAATTAGAGAGCAGGAAGTTCTTTCAATTATTTTATGTGCTGTCTGAGAAACACACTTGAATACGAGAGCAGATTTCATTAATTGCGGTTCATTATTCTCCAGATTAGTTACTAAACTTGCATCAGAAGGTCAAAGACAGCAATTTTGTTAGCTGCCACCACCTTAACTGGAATGTCTCTGCATTTTTGAAACTCAGGCAACCACTGATTATAAACAAAAACAGCACTGGGAAAGACCATTCTGTTAAGATAACTTCTGTGTGTGCTCCCTTCCTTTAAGGCTGATGCCAGCCTAAGCAACGGTGTGTGATTGAAATAAAAAGCTGCTAGAATAAAAAAGGCATGTTCAGAACGAGTGATCAGAACTCCATCTTCTGTTTACTTGCACAGAATCAGAGATTCAGTAGTGCATCCACTCAGAGGGCTGCTCCGACATGATGAACTTAACTTCAGTTATAAACTTGGAAAAAGGTTAAGTACTGCTCCCTTGGAAATCAACTTAGCCATAAGACTCTGCTTACAAGGTGCAACAAAACAAATCTGATGCTTTCTGCAGCCATCCAACCCTGATAATTGAACTATAACATATTGGAGATTTAATACAACAGCTGGGCCGGCCATGTAGCTCAAGGTGGTTCACCAGCATTTTTCCAGAACGGGTTTTAATGACATGAGATAATTAAGTACTCTCAAATAATGCAACAGATATGCACCAAAAAGGGAGCTTGACAAGAACTTTGCAAATTCTCTTTCACTGAAGTTGTTCAATGAACCAGGAGAAGGTAATAAACTGATCCACTTAGCTTTTTGGTATTTATGTTCAAAAACCTGTTATTACATATCTGCTCATTTGCTTTTAGCCAGGAAAGGATGATTTAGATCTTTCCATTTTATTTGTAAAGCATTCCTTTATTCATTTCTATTCCTGAACGTAGCTCTCCCAATTTGTTGTTTACGGCAACAGAAGTCCATCAATTCCCGGTTAGGGGTCAGATTCCTTTGCAATTACAGCCGAAAAATCCTTTTGGCTTCGCTTTCCCCTTACACTTTTTGTAGTTTGCCACCTACTCTCACCTTGCACGTTCATTTATGTCCCCTGCCACTGTGTATCGAAGTTTCATTCTTCCACAGAACTAAGATGTATTGTTCTGTATTTTTTGAGACTCAGAAATACTGTGTTTTGTGTCCTCTCCATTGCGTAGTTTACTACAGTTACGCAAGAATTACTAAGCTTGCTGTCTCACTCTGGCAGGTTAGTGATAAGGTGCTAAAGCTGATTGCCAAACACTGACCCCCATAGCAGCCCCATCATCCACTGAGTACAACAGCCATTCATCACTGCCACCATTTAAATTCTTCTGGCCACATTTGCATCATCTGGCTATTATGAAGAAACAGGAAGAAAGATTACGAGACATGGTATTTATGATCTTAAACCCAGTCTTGCTACAACAGCATGTATTTATTTTTTTGTGCTGCACAGAAGAAGCTGTAGCTAATTCTGTAGCCATTCCTTCAATTTTTGCTCTCTCTTCTGTGCAGTGTGATTGCTAACGGGAGTGAAGCAGCCCTGTTTCCTTACTGATAGAGCTGCAAAGAATATCTATAAACCTCTCAAAACAGTGAAGTGTATTTTTAATACAATTAACTTGTTCTATTACAAAACTAAAAGTAGCAAATAATTTTAAGATTTCATTTTATTATACAGATGCAGGGGTCATGGAAAAACTTTGGTTGCTCTCCAGTGCAACCAAGCATTAAAACATCACACGCTCCTGTTTCTGTATTAGCTTTTTTTTTTTTTTTTAAACAAAGCAGAAATAGCACTCTCTCCTATTAAAAATTGTTGTGATCATATGATTACTTGAGTTTCCATAGTAATCCATAATATAAATTAAAATCTCTTAAAAGAGATGTCTTTGTAGTTTAAAAAAGGACTTCAAGACTAATAATGCAAGACTGATCTTGAACAGTAGGAAGGAGTGGGAACAGGTGGTTAGACTAGAGACAGGAAATTAGGCCTCGCTTCTAATCTCAGCTCTCACTGATTCGGTAAGAATTCAAGAAGTTGTGAAAGGCTCTCACTGCAATTGTAAAGAGCACCTATTTGCATCTTTTGATACCCAAATACCTTTAAAGAAACCCACTGTCTTAATTTTAATTCTCTCAGTTTCATAGATGAGTAAGTTTATACAATTCCAGTCTCAACACTAAGGCTGTTATAAGCAAAAGGCAACATGAAAATGTAAAGCGTTAAATTAGATGATATATGGGACTAAAATCTGCTCCTTTTATTACTTTGTAGAGAATAAAACCACAGTCAAACTAAAAATACTTTAAATCTGCTGTATTTTTATTTGTGCTATGTCTGTCATAAATTACTTTAAAAAATATTTAAGTGTTAGCGTATTTGTTTTTACTCTATTTATTTATTTAATATTTCACTGTACTTCTACAATGACAAAACAACTTCCTGTAGTCCTGGGACATTCTTGTAACAGCAAGTTTAGCTGTAGCAAACAACGGAACAAAATGTCTGGATCCAACCACAAAAAATAGTTGCTTGGGGATTTTAGGGTTCATTTTGCTTTGTTTTGAGAAAGATATCCTATAAAACATTTGTCGGCATGTCAAGAGGTGAGGAAAGGTCTAAGGTTAACAGGTAATGTGCTTCCAGAACTCCAGACAAGTGAACAAGGCGACAGCAGAGTTAGCTGGATGGTTAACAAAGCACGGACAGAATGGACTTCCACTACTGTAACAAGTGAGATCTGGCTCCAGATTTACCTTCATAAGTTTGTTATATCTTCCAGACTTACACTATAGAGGACCATTGCTTCATAAATAAACTACAGCCTCTCAAATAAAGGAGATAATATTATTTATAACGGGATTCTGTATTTCATGTTTTCTTTAAAAGAGAGTAGCTTTTTCTAGTCTGCTTCACCATGCGTTAGCTACTGCTCAGAGCACAGAAGCCACCTCTGGAGCAGGTGGAGTTTTGCAGCACAGCATCCCCCCCCAAAAAAGAAAATCAAATGCTTCTCTGACATGTGGAATAGATAAGAGAATGAACAAAAGCAACTGTCCAAAGTACATAGTAGAAGAGGGTAAAAGGTGACATGAGCTGGGGTGAGGGGTGGGAGGGAATGGTATATGAAATAATAAATTAAAAATAGAATTACATTTTCTACTTGGCAATACACAAACAACACTAAGTGCACTTCATAAATTTTACTATTGTTGCTGCAAGTGGTATTACCATAAATCACGCTGGTAGTGTACTTGGCACTTCTAAAAAGCCAAGTGGGATGAGTGTATCAATAAGTTTAAACAGCTCCACTATCTCTGGACAGAATGGAGGGGAAATGCATCATAAGGCTTTACTATGACTAAAAGCTTGGTTTGCACTGCAACAACATATAAAATAGCACTTTACCAGCAAGTCTAACAGCACTCGCCAATATTACGGCATAGCCTATTTTGATTCAATTTTTTACCTGCTGTACAAGAGGAGAGGTCTGCCTGCCCTTTTTCTCATCTCTAACGGGAAAGAGAGACTTCAGCAGCTTTGGCATCTGAGGCACAAAAGACTTCACAGGATTCAGATAGGAAGCAGCAAGGCTACCAATACCTGTTAGAAAAATTAAAAAATGAGAACAGTTAAGCTTTGAGGAAAGGAAAAGGAAGAAACCAAAACGAACCCAACCCCCCCTAAAAATATATTACAAAACTGTTATCATTTTAGTCTAAGATGACATCTTCTGGTGGTCAATGCATTAGCCAAGGAAATGCATTGAGTGCTCGCTCCTCCTTTGAAAGGGGCATATGTATTTGGGGAGGTCTTAATCTGTGGCCCCAGTATACAGAAAATTTTTTTCATCGCATGTTGTGAAAAGGCTTGTTGTTTGCAACTGGAAACATAAATGCTTTATAACTTGCAGAAGCAGAACCCCCCCCCCCCCCAAAGTAAGAAGCAAAATCAAAAAAGAATGTCCATACAACACACAAATTTAACAATTACAAAACTTACTAGAAGTAAAAGATGAGAAGATCCAAGTTAAGAAAAAAAATGTTAAGGGCGTTCAAATCTCCTTACTCACACTGCCAACTTTTTCTACACTACTCCCCTTGAGAAAACCTAGGTAGACATACAAAACATCACTACCATATATCTCTGTGCTCTCAGTGATATACTAGGCACATCAGCTGCAAAATATCCACCTAATTCCAGTGCTGCTTGTTTTCTAGAACACTAGTAGCCTTACTGTCTGTGCTGTTTTACTCCTGTAACTGATAGCATGTTCTGAGCCAGGCTAACTTTTGGCTTTAGAAATTGAACTAGTAAAATAAAGACTGCATCTTCAGACAACTTTAAACACGTGACATTTGCCTCTTAGCAGAACTAGTATCAGATTTCAAGGAAAGGCTAGTTAGAGTTGCCTAGAGTCTGAGTAGCTTAGCCACAACTGCTAAATGATCACAGAGAGGGAACTGCATAGACATTGCTCTGGAGAGAAATTTCTCTGCATCTCTGAAAGCAACTCGGCTTTATCTGACATTCAGGAGCTGTGGTAACTTCACTCCATTTTTAGGAAAGTTGTCTGAGCTTTAAGAAAGCCCTTACCTGGATCAGGAGAGTGGTTTTGCTGCCCAGAGCCCGGCAGAGAGGTACGAGATGGACTAATGCCTCTACTGGAATTTGTGGCACCTTGGGATACATCTTGCTGACTCTCCCATCGGCCCTAGAGAAAAAAAAGTTTTATTTTTCAAAGCACACCAGCAAGGGTACAGCAGTACTTACATACCCTGCCAGCCTGCACAGCCCCTTTGCAAAATTCAGAATGCATGAAACATGATGATTTTCAGACCCGCAAGAGCCCGAGTGTAGATGAGGTAGATAGAAAGAGCAACCGAGAAGGTGGTAGGCGTCTGCCCTCCCAAGGTCCCAGGATTCTCTAGCTGGGTTTTCACATGGATCCCAAGGGAGATACACACCATTCTGCACATGGGGTGTGATTTCTCACACTTGTACAAAGGTCCACTGTGGTTTTGCATCTTTCATCTCAACCTTACAGGTCAGAAACTGGCTCAATGCCAAAGTCTCTTGGCTAACAGAGAGAATCTCCAAGCTAGTATTTCACACCAGTGGGAGTGTCAAGAATCGGGTGGCCAAATTGTTTTTTTTTCCTAACTCTGTCATCTTGATATGGAAAATTGTTTACAGATTTGTCTGCAATGATTACACTAAGTGACTGGCCAGAGGGTGTCTCTGCTGAAAGTTTCATGTGGATACAAGACAGTATATTGCTTCATCAACCTGAGCACCATGTTAGGTGTGCAGAGCTGAGAGGTAGGCACCGAAATCCATGTGGTTGTCCTGCAAACCTCTCATATGGGCACACTTGCAATGCCTGTCAAAGCAGTTCCTTTGAACTGCTAAAGAGTAGACCGTATCGTGCTAATTTACTTAATTCATAGGAGATCTTAAAGCAATGCAATAACCATTTAAAAGTCTATGAATCAAAAGAATCTGGTCTCAAATGCTGCAAGAAGCCTCAACGTGTTGTGGAAAAATGTTTTCCTGTTCAGGTAGCAGAGTGCCCTCAGGGCTACAAGCTTGCAAAGTTTCACCTTTCCAGAAATAGAGGTTGTAAAGACAGGATGGTGCAGCCAAACCAATACAAATTGAAGTCTGATCCCAATTCTCGTAGAGTTATGCTATGGCTGATACAATATCTGTACTTGTTGGAATTATATTGCATCTATACCTCAATCTTGCTTGTTCTTTTAAAAGACATAACAGAAAGAGAAATACTTTCACAATGAGATGGTACAATGAACGTACTAGAAAGGAGTCATAAGGGATGGATAAGACCTGCTACATCCCAGACCACACGTTTCATGTATTTTTCCTGGAGGAAGAGGAGGGAAATGTGCCTTTTCAAGAAGCTTCACGCCGTTGGATGCAAGGAAATAATCTGACCTTGAACAGAAAAATGACAGGCAGCTAAACTAATCTTAACTGTAACTTGAAGTCATGAATGTTTCACAAATAATAAATAAGCCTGGATAGGAGGAATAGATTTCTCCAATGGGTTGAAGGTCACACTAAGCAGCCCAGAGCAAAAATCGTTTCTATTTGGATCTATAAGTTAGTCCCATAGAAGCTCTCCTGCTTTGAATAGCAAGTAACTTGCACTTTTGCAGAGCAGCACCCGTCTTCAGACATCTACTAGCTAACATCTGTATTATTAGATGCAGAGACAACAGGCGCTGTTTCTGTGAAGTAACATTCGAGATACCTAAAGACTAATGGATGTCTGAGTTCACTGGAGACAGCCATCCTGAATGTCAAAACTGATATAACCCAGGCTGGGACTAGCAGTAACACCAGGAGTTTGTTTAGTCTTGTATTTTTGAGAACTTCGGTGTTTAAGCCCTTCTTGAAAGCTTTCTGCTCTATCAGCATGGATGATAGAGCTGTTCTACCCATTCCTTAAGCCCCCAACTTAAGCATTATCTTTGACCTGCAACTCATTTATGTCTTACACACATCAAAAAGTCATGCCTATGTCTGGAAAATTCTTTCCATAAAATGCTTCTATGAAACACTCTTTCCTATTCCACTCCCCAGAAACTCTTATTCAGGCTTTTGCAGTCTTGTGTTTCAACTTGTGCAGATTTCTTTCTGGTGGCCTTACCGCATGCAGTCTTGCCCCACTTATATCCATTCAAAATACTGCTTCAGAGACTGCTTTCTTATCCTGCCAGTTTGATTGTTCCTCGCGCTGCAGCAGACATTGAAAGCCAGCATGGAAACAGCCAACAACTTCAGACTATGCTCAAACTGTCTTCCCCTTTGGGATGTGAAGATGTGAAACGTTTCCTGAAGTCTCCTTCTCTGGCTTCCACTGACGAGTTAGTTTGCAGGAGAAGAGCCAAAACATGAGAAAAGCGTTCATACTCTATCCAGATGGGGAAAATATCTCAGTGTAATTCAGTATTTTTTGGATGCACCAGCTCAGTGGTGCTAAAGGAGTTAAAAAAAAAAAAGAAAACTTTTTGGTGGGAAGTCATCACAAGACTCAATCTTGAAATATTGTTTGGTTTTGTTGCCTTCTGGTCTGGTCTGCCATCAGCCTGGTAAGATGTTGGCATTAGGTTACAAAAAAGAGCTATGGAAGAGTGCAAAGCATCTGAAGGCTTCTTTTTTGGAGGACATAAAAAAGCTTGATTAGTGTTACTTTTGGATCCACTGGACAATGATCCACTTACTAAAGACAAATGGATAAAAGGTGACATGTCTTAATAATTTTCTATCTATAGGCCAAGTCTAAGTGCTTCTGGAGACCAGAGACATAAGAAACAGAAAGACTACTATGGGAAAGTTTTCTAGCTTACTAGAACACCAACTCAACGCAGGTAAGGAGCAACTGAATCATTTTCTGAATCACGATTTGTTCAGTCAGAGCTGCCCTTAATTGACTGTGCCAACAAAAATAATTTCAGGCAAGTATCTTGATTTCCTAGACCTGTTTGGAGAATGATGAAAAAAAATGGAGTAGGTAAGAAACAGAGCAAAACAGTTTCAGAATATTTATCTTGTACAGAAAGAATGGCAATGTTTAGTGACTTTTTCCTTAGGAAAAGCCTTTTTTTCTTAGGATCTTCAGGAAATTTTGCTTCAGCCTTGATATTACGGATGACTACATCTACATAACTCTAAATATTTTGCCAGGTTAAATAAAATGAAGCTCCTGAGAACAGGAATGTGCTCTTAAGAAAAGGATTTGTCTAGCCATATACTTAAGGTGTGTTGGGTTTTTGTGTAACACTTGCTTTGGAGAGAGCGGAAAGATCATAATTTTAGACTGAAGGTCAGATTTGTTAGGGGTAATGTGAGCCTCAACTCTGAGATGAAGCAAACCATTTAAAAGTAGGTAAATCAGGGCAACAGGTGGAGAAACATTTGCAAAAGAAAATACTGGAGACAACTGAAAGTGTCAACTGTTGTGCAAAGAATCTGCAGAGGCAAAAGGTAGTTCATGAATGACTGATTTTACTAAGCTGGATTGAAAGATAACCCATCTCAATCTCACAAAAAGAAAAAATATAAGAATTATTAACTATATTAACTTGAAGAAGTTCCCAAGTTTCACATATGCATGTTACATAGCACTCTCACATGACTGCTTTGTGCATTCACTAACTGAAATACTTAAACTTTAAGTCTAAGCAATTGGTATTATTTAAGTGCTGTGAATCTTTCCTCTATCAAGAAGGGCG
Organism: Sagittarius serpentarius; assembly: GCA_034782735.1. NCBI lineage: Eukaryota > Metazoa > Chordata > Aves > Accipitriformes > Sagittariidae > Sagittarius > Sagittarius serpentarius. The sequence goes on along the minus strand of JAVKLA010000017.1, from coordinate 27,666,002 downwards.
GTGAGAGAAAGGAAGGAAGCTTGTAAATCATTTGCCCAGAGGAGCCATCATTTCATGAATATATTTGGTCTCTGCCAAGTGACCAAACAGAGGTCAAGTGACTTAATTTAACAAATCAAAAATAGCCACCGGAAGAATGCGTGTCCCTTGATGTATTTTAATACAGAGCTGTTTATAAAGTGTTTTATTTCTATAATACCTTCTCCTTCTTCTCCTCTGTCTTCCCTTCTCTCACACATCCTCCATGAAAAACACCAGGGAATTTATTTCAGGTCAGCACCGACATGCACAAAATCTTTACAGCAAATATGGGTGATCACTACCTAAGTCATCTGTAGGCTTTACCTGACAACAATTCTTTTCTTGAAGTTGACAGACCATTAAAATGCTGCCACTGGGTAAGAGAAATGAATAGTTCTTGTGTTTTATTATTTTAGCAGTTCAGAAAAGGCTTAGGAAAAAGTGACCATGTAGCACTTACATATAAGCATTCAGCTGGGACAAAAGGCACTTGTTCTCATGAACAGCAAGATTATTCAAATTGATCTACATGGTATCAATTTGGTAAGAAAACTCTGGATCCCAGTAAAACCTGAAGGTTACGTGGCACAATATTCTCTTACTTGGCTTTTGGATATAAGGCTTTTGAGCTACAAACTACTGGACTTTCAGGAAAGGAAGGATGACTGTCAGAACGGCTGTTGTGCAAAGGTATTTTAAGAACAACTCAGTCAGTATGTGATCACAGTCTGAAGACCTGTAAAACAAGTCAGAGGTGCCTTCCGTTCTTTGTGCATCTGATTCATCCAGTTTAAGTCAACTGAATTTTTAAACTTCCAATACAAGCACCCTGGAATGTAAAAATTCAGCTCTGTATCTTACATCACCACTAAGAGACTCTATACTCCTGCATTACCCGGCATGGGTTGATGTGCAAGGTGAAATAAAATTCATCTCACTCCCATAACCGTATCTGTAGTGGTAACAGGAGTAAAAATTGGCTTTTTCTCATTTAAGCAATCAGATATAGCTTAGAGGTGAGACCAAATGCAGTCCTGTTAACCTAATACGAAACATCCCTAAGACTGTCTTCTGAAGTAAATTTAGAAGGTGTCTCCTTGCCTTCTCAGCCAGCTAGGTAGCTTAATTTTATGAGTTATTATTAAAACCAGTGGTGACTTAAATATTTCACATGAACGCATATCTCAGTGTGAGAGTCATCATGCTCTTTGACAGCTCTCTGTGGTGTCAATACACAGAGATATTCTTTAATGTTTGTTCAAAATGTGCCAAACCCACACCTCTGCTCCAGTCCTGGAGAAGGGCTTTTCTAGCTCTTCATGAGGGTGTGACCACCCATCCATGTTTGTAGTAACAAAGATTCAACTATGGCTGCAAGATGAATCCGAGTCCTAATTCTGGAAACTTCTGATCTGCCCGTTTTACTTGCACCAACATAATCTTTACTTCTTATTTGAACTTGCTTAATATTCTTGTTTACAGGGGAATGAGTCCTGGCTATTCATAACTTGACCAATATGAATGGTGCTTTACATTGAGGAATGAGACTCAAGAGCCCTTTCCACAAAGCTAAAAATCTATGGTAAAGACAGCAGGAATGCAAGGAATAATAATGTTAAAATTAGAAAGAAAAATGAAGTAATGGAATAAAAGCTAAGGAGAGGAATATTCTGAAATATGTCAAGAGCTTCCACTAATACTAAAGTACGCAGGCTTAACAGAGTAGTTCTGCACCCAATTCAGGATGCCGTTACTATCCTGTGACTGATGTTTCTTATGATATAATAAACCACTTGTTTGAGATTAGCTTAGTATAGTCACTTGTAAACAAAACCAAATTCCTAGTAAAATGACGATATATGACTACTGGACAAGGCTTCTTTCTCACTAAATTTCTCTCCAAGTGACAAGGATGTCTAACTTAGCTGAAACTCCGCATATCAGGACATTCTCAGATCCTTTATGCTAAAAAAGAGGACTGATATCACCAGTGTGCTTTATGATGTCTGTGTGCTATAGGAACATTTAAGAATTTGTTTAACATTTCATTGTGATTACAAAAGCTTTCGTTCATCTCCCTGTGGAAACTGAACCAGAGATCCATTTGAAACCAGAAATTGCTAACAAGGGAGTTTCTATCCCCCATGTCCTGAGTAACAAGTGCCTTGAAATGAAGCACGCTGCAAGCAAGGAGGTAAGCTACACAATCTCAGCTCCACGTTACAGTAGTACAGTGTGTTTGTCAGCAGCTACGTCAACCATGGCGAAGAGCGGCAAAACCCCATGCAAACCACTACCCATTAACTCTGCTTAACCAAAGCTTGGTGCAACTAAGGGGACAAACAGTCATTCCTCTGAGATTGTTAGCACGATACTAAGGATAAACATGTTTTCCATTGGCCCAGTATTACTTTAAAATCATTCTTTCATAGAAATCAAGAGTTGTTAACACTGAACTATCTGAAGCCATAAAGCCTGAGAAAGATTTGGAAGAAACTCTCAACTTTTATCTCATCTCCAGGCTAATGTACACAACTGGCATATATTTGCTTGCTTTCATCTCTCTCTCTCTCTCTCTCTCTCTCTCTTTTTTTTTAGCTGAGATGGGGCCATTTCTGAAATAAATTCACCCTGTCCACAGAACTGTGAGAAATGGCGTTAAATAGCTATAGCTCTGTAACAAACCATAAGATGAACCCAAGAAGGAGAAACTTCTCTGATTTGTACCAGTTTCACACTGCATTAATGACAGGCTTTTCAATGGAAAAACACATTCGCTGTGTACTATGCAAATGAGACACCACCAGCAGCATCTTCAAAGCAGTAAGTAAAAGCATGTAAGTGAGCAAAATAAACTTCATAGTGAGATAAAATTATTATCCCACTCATTAGGTGGACCTAATGCATTACCTCTGCTGGGACCTTTGGACTCTGAAACATGCAATGAGAGAAATCATTGAGGGGAAGGGAGAAGAAACACAGAAATCATTAAGAACTCTGGTCTTTAATTTTTGCTTTAAAAACCTATATATTGAAACATCCCACAGTTCTCTCCAAATAGAAGTTGCTATGAGCACTTTATCACCTGCACATATTTTAGCATTCTCTACACAGAACAGATGTAGCAGATTTAGCAACCAATGCTAGAGCACTACATCAAAATTCTATTATTCCGTGCAACTGCATTACGCATTAAAATGCCTTGCACCACTAGATTCTCCCTTTTAAAATGACTACACGCTCACTGGGCAGAATATCTATCAGAAGACCCTTCAGTTTATCTAGGATTTGGAAAATAAGTTTAAATTTAATCTTTCACTTTTTAAAGAAATACTTTTGACATATACTGTTGTTTTTAAGGAGTGTAATGGGCTGAATTATCACCCACCACAAGCTTAAGGCTGCTGGTTTCCCTCAGAAAGTCAGAGACTCTCTTTTCATAGGCCTCTATTCTGTCCTACAGGTGGACCTGAACTTACACATGAACCCAAATTTGTCCCTTACCCAGAAGGTTTGCATCCACCCAGGTGAAAACTTTGGAAGAGCTCTGAAGCTTGACAATGAGAAAACTTCCCCTGATAAATGCACTCCTGTGTGATGGACGGCTGCGTTTAATCTCGTCTGCCCAACTCAGGTCTGCCATCGTACACCCCACAGTGGCTGGCAGCAGTGCTACGTGACTGATGAAGGCCTGGGAACTTTCACAGAAAGGTCAAGTGTAGCACATCCAAGGCTAGTTACGTCCTAGGAACAGTCCCAATGATAGAAGGAGCACATGGGCGTACCCCATCTTTTAAAGGTGGTTTCCCACTTCTGCTGCTGTAAGTGGTATAGTGTAGTCACTGTAGCCACCTTTTTTCTACAGAGCATTTTCCAGGAGACCTTCAGATACTTACCCGGTTACTGCTAAGGTTATAAGGGGGTGCTAAATCTTGGCGGCTTCCAGAAAGCTGAAATAGTTAAGACAAGCAGAATTATTTCTTAACAAAAACTTAAAACAACTGATAAATACACCTCTTGACAAACAGAAGGAAGGGTGAAAAGAAATAGTTTTGTGGTTAAAGCAGAACTGAAATCCAAGAGATGAAAGGTGAAATCCCGATTATTGACCTGGAAGGAGCCAGAATTTGACAAGTTTGATTACCAGTTCTATCAAAGGATTTCTTTCCAAATTTTGGACAACAGAAGTCTCATCTTTCTTATGCACAATATTGTTACAAAGTCTAAGTTCAGTAAACTTGCGTTCAAATCCTCTGAAGAAAAAAAAAAAATCTTCAACTTGATAGCTAAATGAAAAAACCTCGAGTGTTCAGGAAAAAAAAAAAAAAAAGCAAAAGTTCTTTTTATGTTGCTTTTTCAAATAGTCGGGATTTATCGGGGTGCTTTCAAGCATACTAGCCTGTATGATGAAAGCATGAAAATGTGCAGATTTTGTCTCCACTTCGCAGTTTATTTACATGCTTACAAATAGCACAGACAAACAGAAGGGTCAAATGGAAGGAAATTTATTGCTATTTTCTGGCATCATAGTGATCTGTAATTGAAAGAATGGACTTGCTGCCCTCAATATGCTGCAGATGCCAGCACGGAATACTCACCCGATTCACATTGGGAGAGCTCAGGCTCCTGCGGCAGAGTTTTCCTTTTCCCATTAGCTGCTCTTTTACAGCAACTTCCTGCCAATCGTAGAGAAGCAAAACAAAGAAAACATGCCCATTTGGCAATAATCCAAGCTCCAATCATCCCAGGACAGTTTAGTCTATACAAGAAAAATGTTTCTAAACAGCCTTATTGCACAGGCTCCTGTCTGCAAAGTCTACTGAACTCAAACTTGCACGTAACATGGCTAGAAGCGTAAGAGTGGATAAACTTCAACATCTAGTATACTGCTGATTGGCACACGTAGGATTTTACAGCTAGTTCTGATTCTAGGAGACGACTGTTAGGGTTGCGAAGACTAAGACTCACTTTCCTAGCTGAGCTCCTATTTTAATCCTTTAAGCTAATTATATATGACAGGGAACTTGCTTTCAATACTTAGCGTGCATCCCACTTCACCATTAATTTATAGTGGACAGGCACATACTCTAGCTTGTTTTGCATAACTTTTGTGCATGCATAACTTATATCCAGAAGAACAATTTTCAATAAATGTTTCTCTCTCCTGTATTTTTCCTAGTAAACAGGTCAAGTTATAGTACTTAAGGTTAACTCAATCAACATCTTATTTATTGACAGAAAGGGTTTGGTTACTTCAAGGTAGGATATGGGAAAATGACAAGAATTCTGTTAGCAACCTCGGAAACTATTACTAAAGCCCAAGCTTCAGAAAGCAAAAGCTAATGCCACACAACTACTTTTTCTGAACCATAATTAGCCATGCACGGTCTTAAAAACAAACAAAGGCTCCCATAATAGTGCATTTAATATAAAGCTCCCAGTCCCATCCATCCATATTGCAGGTAAGTGAGTGAGAACATCTCTGTAAAGAGAGCTGCATTTGCTTCTTTGGATGTTTGCCACACACACACTTTGTAAAGCTGATGCATGCACTGAAGTGGTGGTTTTGGTTTGTTAGCCATTGTATGCTATTTCATGTCTTATGAGAACTTTTGCGTTGCTGTACACTGTTCTCAGTAAGTGTCTTCTCTGCTGTCTGCTACAGCCTTAAAAACAGACCTGGCGCAGACGATCCAAGGTGAGAATGTTCTCCACAGCCAGCACACTCCGCAAGTACTTCTCAATATAGGCTTCAGAGTCAGCTGAAGCTGCATCTTCAACATTTGCTGCCATTCTGGCGAGTGCCTCCCGCTCTTCAGCTCCTTGAGCATCCTAGGAAGACAAAAAGAAATTACATCCTTTTAAAATAAAATAAAAAATCTCCCACATCAGTCCTGAAAAAAAAGCATTTTTAAAACATGCAGGACAGATTTAACATTGTTTTCCCTTAAGCTCAGGGGCAGATTCAGATGTCTTGTTGGAGATTTCTAAATATAAGCCTCATTACATTGAAGGAACTCGTGCCATGCCAACTGCATGGGTGCTCCTACCACTGTCACAGACATCTCAAGCTTTACATGGTTATTTTTCTTTTTTGTTTTTGAGAGTCTACAGTGAGACATTGACATTGATTAGCAAAAGGGCTGCATTCAGATATTTTGTAATTAAAAACACATTCGGGGCGTTATCTATTCTGTGAGGAAAACAAAATTTCAAGTCACTTGCAAAGAAAAAATAGAACATTGCTTGAGAAACATTTCAACACAGACTGCTAAATAGAGCAGAACATAAAAGACAGAATCAGGCAGCAATCAGACTTTTGGCTCTTCAGGTGTTAATGTTTTTACAAGTGCTCTGATAGAGTATCTGTTTGGAAGGAAAGGATTATCATCTAACTACGAACATGCTCAGGAATCAAGAGTTGCATAAAGACATTACTTTAAAAATGCCAATTTGTTATTTTTTACATATTCTCATGCTCCCTACATTAGGCACTTCACCTTCCAATCTTTATTCCCCTTTTTCTCTCTCTTTAAAATGTTTCTTCAAGGACCCGAGCAAATAGATGCTCACTCAACAAAATATATAGTGACACTGATAAGATATAGGTTGCTGCTAAGTCACAGCATGTAAACGAATATGGTTAATCTTTTATAAGAACCATAGTTTATGCTTGCAGTGGCAAGAGCTAGCATGCTCAAAATAAGGGAAAAATCAGAAAGGCAGAGACTCTTAGCCAATTTCAGATACTCTGATTTCTTATTCACCTCTGGAATATTTGAGACTATCTCAAAAGTGACACCACAGCCAGGAATGGAACTTCGGTGAGACATTCTTCGGAGGAAACTCTGTGCAAAACCCTGTGGGGAGGCAAAAAAAAAGAAAATATTTCTTGCTTTAAGGAAAACATGGTTTAACATATTTCAACTGAAGTAAATACAGTTTACAAAGAAAGAATTCCAAACCCAAGAGAGTAGCCAATAAATATGTAAGAGTCAAAGAGTTTTAACTCGGAGACAAATCATTTGCTCATCTGTATTTCAGATACAGAGAAAGGATTAACTTCCTTCATTGCAAGGTGACCGCTTAACTAGCACACAAAGCATTTGCTAGTTCTAGAAGTGTTGTGGTTTTTTTTATGGTAGAGCCCTAGGTGACTTGTCTTGAATATTGACAAGTACGGGCATTACATTCTTGACCAGAGAGATCGTTATGAAGAATGATTTAAGGGGGCATGGTCATTGTTTATGCTGACTTGGCGCCTTGCAGGGTTAAGAACTAGACTGTTGAATTAATGCAGAGATGAGTCATTCAAAGATGCTGCTGAGACGAACACCAAGGAAAGGTTATTGATGAGGATTTTTAGAAACCTAGCAAGAAAGCCAAAAATTCTGTGTCAAATAAAAGTAAAAAACACCATTGACTAAATCTGTAGAAAACAGAACCGACGAAGACAACACTATTGTAATTATTGGCACACTCAATTTATCTATTGAATACACTCTTGCATTCTATATGACAAGAAATTCACTGTTCCCTTTCCGAGAAAAAGCTCTTCCCTGATCGAAGCACCAAGAACCATAGTTCGTCTATTCCTAGCACTACGAGCAGTTCAGAGTTGCCTACAGGGTTTCTGGATGTGACCACACCTCTTCTGCTCGTTTCAGATTTTAACTACAGATGTGCAAACAGAATAACAATTCAGGCTTTCTGCTTTGTCATTATCACTGCTGGGGGAAGCTGGATTCTAAGACAATGCTGAACTAACTCTTCCTCACCATCTCTCTCAAGAATGAAATATTCTTCAGGACATGATTCTGCAAGTGGAATGACAACCTTCTGCTTTCCGTTTATCAAACATCCTACTCTCATCTACACATTATTGCAAAAACATAAGCCAGCTGGAAAACATAAAAGACCAAGAGTGATTAACTTTGATAAATTACACAAGGGGACCTCTGCTTCAACTACTGCTAGTTTATCTCTAAATATCTGGATGCATAAATAGAAATGGTTAGCAGTAATGTATGAACATACTATAGGAGTAGGGAAACACACACGTTTCTGATGCACAGTTTTTGCAAACCATGAACTCCAAGCTCATGGAAGTTAACTCTTTCTACATTTTCCAGTGATTGGAGATAAAGCACTAAGTAGTTAATACAAATAATACTGAATCTCTCATACTTAGATGCCATTGAGCCTTTAAAAAAAAGCTGCATTATCATCCACAATATACAAGATACTATGAAAATTACTTGGCAGCTTAAAGTCTCGATGCATGCCATTGATATAGTGCTTCCATTCAGGCAGAGACTAAGGTAGACACAAGAAAATAAGAGAGTCATAGCAGCAGCAGACTGCACAAATCACATCCTTCCCCTTTTCAAGCCGTGATAAACATGGGGCAGAGTGAAAGTGTGAAGGATTATAAGAGAGATACCTGTCTGCCATACACATTAACACAAATGCGTTTGCGTAACACTAATTGCATTTCTGCAGGATGGCTGAGCTGGACAGTGGCTCTCACAATAAGGTAAACTCTTTCATCTGCCGCTGTTCCTTTACTGAGCTGGATACAGTCGTGGACTGTGGAATCCCATGAGGCTTCTGCTTTCACCTGCAAAGGAAAAAAATGTATCCTCTAATAAGCATAATTAGGTGTATAATTAACTGTAATTAATTAAGCATAATTAACAAAAATACATAATACATACATTTTGAGAGTCAGCTTCTCCATTTCACTCACTATGAAGAAAAATCCCTGCACTTTAGAAGAGGCCATTTAAAAATCAAGATCAGTTTGCCAAATGAAGACGTTGGGATTAAAAATGCCAACTTGCTCAAACTCTGGAACATTTCCTCTTGAAAAAAAGATCTTTGAATACCCAGGATCATTGCAAATAAACTATAAAATATGCAGAACCACAGGACCATTTGGCCTAATTTATTAAGATAAACCAGAGAGCAACAGAGATTGCAGTGAAAAATCTTCCATCACACCACATAAACTCTCTTGTCTGTATTTAAGAAATAACTTTGCTGAAACATTTCTAGCAATACAGCAAAAGCTGGAATTTCTCTTCTTGAATGTTAAACTGTAAGTATGACTGAAGATCTAAATGGTTTATCTTCGAGCCGTAAGAAAAACAGCCTGGTAGCCATCTTTCCAGGTTTTAAAAACAAAACAGAACAAAAAACCTACCAAAACCATCAGGAATAAAGCTCCTCTAAAAATATAAAAATAAATAAGTTTCAGAGTAAGGAGCAAAGTTTTAAGTTAAAAAAATAAATCAGAGATTCTAAACCTAATAGCAAAAATTATAAACCAGCAATTGTCAAGTTGTAAAACTATGAGTTATGAGGCTAAATGGAGTATAATGAAGGTAACAATGCAGAGGTATATATGTTAATTGTAGCAACAGTTAAGATTGTTTGGTTTTTCAGCTGGGGGCTTTTGTACTCTAATTTGCTCAGGGGTTTGTTTTGTTTTTTAAACTCAAACTTAGAATCTCAGGCTTTTGTAATGCTTGGATTTAGATGAAGGAAGATCCTTGAGTTTTATTGTTTTTCAAATCATGGTTATATTCCTAGCAAATGCTCCTTGAAAACTCAAAGTCAGTCATATAAGAAACAAGTGGTGTATCCTTTGTATGCCGTCTTTGATGAGTTATTTTCACATCTGAATATATAAAGAGAACAATTAAAAGACTCCTAAATATACTGGTGTGCATCTCTGCTTACCTCACTATCGTGATGCTTCACAATCTGCAGTTCAAAGAATTCCTCCTCCTCTTCTGCAACAAGAGTAGCATCCCACCCGCCCGCTTCTGGGTCATCAAGGTTATCTTGGGAACTGAAGTCATCAGCTAGAAAGAAAAGTGAATGCAGAACGTGAGGAGACACAAAGCAATTCTCCTTTTTAAAAACATCCAGTAAGTCACGAATTCACATTTTCATCACTAACTCCCCAGCTTGGCTACTTACACTCTGCCTACAAAAGAAAAGCATTGTTCCACTTCAGAAAGAATCCCATTTCTATACAGAAAGTGTGCACAAACATTTGGGGACACGGACTCAAGCATGCCTTATAAAATCTTCAATTGTGCCGGTATCTCCCCCAGTTGTAAACATCCCCTCCCTGCCCACAGGTATATTTCAGCACTACTGCCCAATCACACTAAGTACATTGCTATTTGGCATTAGTTAGGTGCTGTGTTGTTTTTTTTTTAAATAAAGATAAGCTGCTGGTTGAACAAGTAAAAATACAGTACTTTTAGATCATGATTAAACAAACCCTTAATCTAGTTTTTGAGAAGAAGCTCAACCTGTTCTGGCTCGAGTCCCTCACCATGAATGAATTATTAACTAGCTCCTCTCTGAAGCCATTTGATATCAGTGCACTTTTTGAGGTGAACAAACCATAATTGTAAACAGCATTGCAGCAAAGACCTCCTCACAACAGGCAGAATGCCACCTCCCCACTCTCCGCTGATGCTTCTAATCCAAGCGTTAACCCTCTTTTAAACATCTTAACAAGGATTTGTTCAACTTATTAGGCACTGTTGGCTCCCTGGACTACTTTGGGGTTGCCGCTTTCTTGGCTACAATTCCCATCTGTGGTAGAAGTACCTGACAAACACATGATTCAAACTGGATCTTGTATTTGGATGTATTGAAACATACATTGCTTAAAGAAACATACACAACCACACTCTGTAAAACTAACTTGAGCTTATTGTGCCATGTTTTTTTGATATGCAGATGTTATTACCAGTGACTTCACATTTTCTTCTAAGTTATCAGTAAAGGAATTACAGGATATAGCATCAGTGCTATATCCTTGTGAGACCTCAGAAGGAACATTCCCAACAGTAATTTTTTCTTTACACTGGCTTTTGCTGCTCACTCCCTTAGGTGTACTCATTTTACTATTTCTATTTTACTTATTAAATATCTGCAAAACATTGGGATTACTAAAACCTTCCATATATAATGGTGTGTATTTTGAAACATTAAGAGTATGTTTCAGTGAAAAATGTGCACTCTCAAATTAATCTACCTGCCATTCCAGGCCTTTCTTCATTTTATTAGCTTGGTTAAATTCTGTAATGTCATTGGTTGTACAAAGTTTGTTTCAAAGTACTTTGTCATTTTAAGAACCACTTACCATTCAAGTCAAGGAAAATAACAGGAATGTGAGTTTCCATACCAGGCACAGGAGTCCTAAAATGTAAGACAGGGACAATAGTGGCATTTAAACTAACGCAGATTTACCTAGCACACGTACCTTATGATACAAGCCCGCAGTACATTACATTCAGTACAACTCCAATTTTAAGCCAGACCATTGATAACCTCGTCAAACGGCTTTATTTTAATTTAACTGTTGCAGATTCCAAGAGACTCAACTAAACTGGTATTTCTTTTATACCAGCTCTCTTAGAAGTATTATATTCTTTGACCTCTGCTTTTAGAAATGTTTTCTCCCTCTCAAATCCTAATAGAAAAATTAAGTTTATTTACTCTGACACACACATTTATTAAATGCAAACCCCTCTGCATTAGTGATGGAAGTGAAGACAGCAGAGTGAGAATCAAAAAATCCAGTGTCAAAGTTTTTAAACTAACATTGATGCTGCCACACTACACAGTTACTACTCTTTCTTACAAAACACATATATTTAATGGTCAAAGCTGCCATTTAAGGCATCTTTCTTGTTACGGAAGAAAGGGTAACATAGGTGGTGTTTTCTTTGTTTTTAAAATGAAATATTCCATGGCCTGGCACTTTTAAGCTACACGACATTAATAAGGTACTAAAAATGTGACATGAAGCATGAAAGACTAAGACTCCTTGTTGCAGTCTTAGCAGTAAAAAGGGCTGTAGCCATCTCATGCACACTTGGACTTGATGAACTCTACAGTGAGCAAGAGCAGGCTGGAGTCTTATGTAATATATATGGTGCTTGAATCATACTAAACATTTCCTCTGGTGCAAATGTGTTCAAAACAGATTCTTCCTCAAGTAAGTTTCCTGCAGCTCCGCTGTTTTCAAACCTAGTCAAACACTTTGATGTGAAAGTTGATGTGTTTCCAACAAGCATTTGCCATTTTTATGTTTCAGAAGTACTAGCTTTAATGAACTTCAGCTTAAAACTCCATGACACTCAATTCCATCAATAAATACTGTTAGAGGATTGTCAGAAAAAATTTCAGAAAGCTGAAAGCAACTGAAGACAAGAGGTTTGAAGCAAAACAACCTTGCTTCCTTATCTGCAGTTGTTACTCACAGCTGCTACAGTATGGCGATCTCAGTCTAGTGTAGTTTACTGGTTTTAATGTTCAGAAAATTACATGGAACACTTGCTGGCTAAACAGACTTTGTGCTCAAAACCAGGAGCACAACAAAATGCTCCTGTAGATGCAGTTTTATTATGATGGAGCAGCCTTTTAAGTGAATGAACTAGGTAATTAACATATTAGCTAATTTTTTTAAATGGTAAGTGCAGTGGTAATGAATATTGATTCTGTTTTTTCAGAAGGTCATAATTACACTCTGATCAATAATAGTATCGTTTACTAAATAGCATTTCTGGATTTCATATACACAGTCTAATAAAATAATGTAAGCAAGAGGCCTAATTTTAACAACTTTGCTCACACAGTGTACAGAGGCCAGATTAAGGAAAGCAAAAAATGGCAATAATCCATGCCAGGAACAGGCGATGCATCATTTTTACATTCGTTCTTGCATATAGCAATGTATGTTCATACCACTCTGCTGGAGCTCCAGGGATCCCACTGCCAGCAGAAGGAACCATTACAGCATTCCTTTCTTCCGTGAGTGTTAGCCTCATCTCTAAAAGCTGCGCCTCCCGATCTGCATCATCTTCTGTTTTATCTGGAGAATCAGGATGTCAGTCAGGACAACTGAGAGCATTTCTTACTCAGTGCCTTTATCATGTGTCAATGATAAATAGATCCATAATAGAATAAAACCCACTCTGCTCAGAAGTTCAGCACACAAAGAAGAAACTCACAGTATACATGAACAACGAACAATTTTATATAGGCTTCTCTAACTTTAGTTTCACTGAAAGCAAATTACTGGTGAGGTCAGAGATTGAACTCTCCATTAACTTCTTTTCTAAATTTTACAATATATTAAGATAAAAAGTGTATGCATGCCTCTCAATCTATCACTATTGTTACCTTTAATAGTATTTTGCTTACCAGGCTTCCCAACGAGTTTTTGCAATTGCTGATCAAGATACTCCTGACGCTTTGTTAAGGCACACAGCCATTTCCGACGGAGCCTCTCCAAATCCCTATCCTGTAAAGAGGAAGGCAGGTGTGTTAAATATTGACCCAGGAAAGCCAAGGTTTCCTATTTGTGGCTTACACATTTCCCCAACCCTTCTGCTCATCCTGAACCAAAGGAGCAGCTAAGAAAGACAGCGTAGACCTCCAAAGAATCACTTAGCTCTTTATTTTCTTTTGCACGGGTCAACTTGAATAGAAACACAGAATAGCTGAGGTTGGGTCTCCGGAGATTGTCTAGTCCAACTCTGCTCTGTGCCCAAAGCAGGGTCAACCATGACAGCTTGCTCGGGGCTATGTCCAGTTGGGATCTGAGTATCTCCAAGGATGGAAACTCCACAACCTCTCTGGGCAACCTGTTCCAGTGTTTGACCACCACCATGATAAAAAAAAACCCAACATTTTTTTTTGTGGAGTGGAGACTCACTGCCTCTTGTCTGTTCACTGGATACCACTGAAAAGAGCCTGGCTCTTGCCTTCTTTACCCCTTCCCATTCACATACATTGACAAGATCTCAACTGAGCCTCCTCTTCTCCATGAGGCTAAACAACCTCAGTTCTCTTAGCCTTTCTTCACAGGTCCAAACCCTTAACATTCCCCATCTTATTTGAAGTATTTTTGCTTGCCAGCCTGAAGCATCTCTTTCCCTCGCTGTTATTCTGTACTACCCAGCTAAACAAACTTCACTTTACACATCTCCTTTGCCCCCAAACTAGTCTAAAACTCACTAACCACTACCTTGTGGCAAAGCTGGAAACCCCAGTCCTTATCCATGACTCACCATTCACACTCAGTGTTTAGCAGCCTCGTATTAGGAATCCATCCCTGCCCCGCATCATGCCACTGTCCCTAGTTATGGCATTTGCAACTGAGCCTTTAAAAATATTTTTTTAAGTGCTCATGTCCTTCAAAAAAACCACCTCAGTATCCTTAAGAACATTCAGTTCATTTGTCTCTGGTGTAGAAATGCTCAGAAATGATGAATGATACTCTACATGCAGCATGTCGTGTGCCACAAAGATGAGCTATCCGCTCTGGGATGCCTTCAGGCAAGCCTCCTTTATGGCCACAGCCGTTCAGATTCATTCCATATCAAACTATAACAAATACTTTGTCAAAAAAAATGGGTGGATGCAAGACCATAAACTACAGTTGTATTACTCACCCGCAGATACCCCCCAAGCATGCCGGAATCTGTCAGAGAGCATTAAACCTAAATCTCTGGTTGAGATCTATAATGATGATGATGTGCTTTTGTTAAAGTTATTCACAAGAAGATGAAAAATATATCACAGATATTGTACCTCATCAGTTCCTCTTTAAGGCTTATGTTACTGTGACATTATATACAAAAAAAATAGTGTGCTGATTTCAGTAGTTTTATCACTGCTGCCGTAGGGCTCCAGGAACAGAATCCCCGTTGCTTGCCCAAGGGTTGATTACTGTGCAGCATACTCCAGCTCTCATACACATAGCACACTGATAATATGAAACAGCAAGAAATAAATATTTTGACTGCATCTTTCAACACTGCCATGCCTATTCTTGTTCTTAATGAGGACAATCTCAATCTAACCATAGTTTGTCAAGGAAGACTCCTTCCCCCAAAACACCAAAACTGAAAAACAACTGGATCTTGTTTTAGAAATACACATTAAGGCACCATGTTCTTTCCCCTTCACCTCTCTAATCCACCATATGGCTCTGTAGCATAACAATCTATGCAATTCTTAAGCTTTTAGTCTCTTCAGAAGACAGACTCTCTGCATATCCAACTGGTACAGCAAAGATGAAATGCTGATCCTCCTCTAACATGTTTTAATCTGAAAATGTGTGAGTTTGTAAAAAGAGAGAATTAAAAATTTTTACCTGATAACTGTCCATTTCATCCTCTTCTTCCTAGGCCAAAACAAGCAAAACCATGCCATTAAATCTTTTTGATAGTAGGGAACACATTGAATGCAAAAGGTGTAACTATTTTAAGCAAAATTAGCGGTCTTACATAAAAGTCTGAGCTTAGTAATGGTATGGTCATAGAATTAAAACACACTGACATCACAAAGATTTGCTATCAGCTCATCTGAACACAAACTAGAACAATCCAACAATTATAATGGAGAAAATTCACAGAAATACAGCCATTAGAAGTCTTCATAACTGGAAACTAGTGGAACACTTATATTGCCCTAAGAAAGAAATAGGAGTTATACCGAAACAACTTGAAACCTGTTGATCCTGAACAGCAAAGAAAAATATGCTGGTTTACCTGTAAGAGTCAAGTATGAATGTTACAGCAAGCACTGGGGCGAGGGAAAAAAACACCACCAAAGCCTGGCATAAAGGATTTGAGGTAAGCTAGCTGTAGCATTTAGAGTAGAAAAACTGTAAATGTCTAAGCCAATTGTTAGGGAGTTAGAATAACATTGTCTGCCACACCAGGAGTCGCAATGTAGACCTTTGACATTTTTATTTCCATTATTTTCTGATGGGAGACACCACTTTTCATTCTCGACATTCATCACAAGCAGAACCGCTTGCAATGAGCGTAAGCACAACTGCCACTCCTGCACAGTGAATGGAAATGCAATGAGGACTCCAATACTCACTGAGTTACTACTTACCTATTTAAGTAATAACAAGCCACTGGAGTCTACTTTTGTGTCTTAATAATGAAAGCAAAAACTTAGCTAAGCTAAAATTAAAAAGCCATACAGAAGAGGCTTTTTCTTAGTTCAAGGTCTTTAGAAAATCCCTCATATTCCGTAGATACTGATTTACTTGAGATAAATGCTAATAAGGGAACGAAAAATCCAGGTGCTCAAGTCAGAAGGCTATTGTAAGCAACAGGACTAATAAAACATGGTTTTCAATAGCCCTTTCCCACGTGGGTTATCAGTGTCAGACACAACTCACTAGCCTCTCTCTCAAGCGGAGCTTAAGTCTTCTTGAAAGAACGTACTATTTTGTGGATTGCCAGCTCTGTCAGATACAGTTGAAACTGGTCCACAGATTAGAAATTCACTGGGGAAGAAACAGGGCGAGACAGACAGGATGCTCACCTGGGACTTGTCCCCTTACAAAACAGGCTAAAAGGGGCATTTGTATGTTGGAGGTGTGTAATAGCTTTCAAGTAAAATTTGCGAGAATCAATCATTTTGTCTCAGGAGAGAAGAGTCCCTTAAGAAACTTGCTCCATTCAGGAGCAGGAGAGAAACAACAGTTTACTTGCTCTATAGGACATGGGTACTGGGGACTGCTGTGACAGAAGGGCAGCTAGAAAGCCTGCAGGCAGAGTCACTAGCAGAAGCATAACGGGGAATAAGAGCAATAATCTGCCTCGGCTGCTGCTGAAACGTGAGATTTCTGCAAAGGTGGAAAAAAATTCCCCTTTTTGTATCCCTGACATACAAGGGGCAAGGGACTGCTAAGGTTAGGAGACAACAAAAAATCCAACTACTTCAGACCTCAAAGGGAAAAACAATACTGATTATGCAAAAATGGGGAGCAGACACACATTGAATCATACTCTGTCAAAAGGGTAAACATTATGGAAAGCTGAGAGATGTCCCCAAAACTACCTGACATATAGCTGGCCTTGTCTCAAGCAGGGCAGCTAATCAAGGAAGTCCAGAGATGTGCTGCTTCTGTTGCACCAGATTTTGGCTTGCTAACTTAGAGAAGTGACTAAATTTTAATTTAGCTGTTGGGGTAAAAAGCCAAACTGCACTAGAGACTGACAGAAGCATCTCAGAAAGACAATCCTTAAAAAACGATTGATACACTTGCAGTTTAAGATGAGATGCAGTGCTTCGGAGGTTGTCAAACAACTGGACAACACATACTACGGGCCAACAACTGGCTCATATAATTCTAACATTTGTAACTAAACACTATTTGAATATATGTTCCATTGATTTATTTTATTTTGAATACTTATTTAAAATTGCTGCCATATCTAATATTTGAAATAAAATCTACTGAAAAAAATCCTAATGAATTTTAGAAACTCCTTTTCTTCTTTGAATGGTGTGTTAAGGCTGTGGTGCTTTTAAGGATAGGGAAAAAAAACCAAAACCAGAAGAAACATGGAAGGTAGTCTTACAAATATTTTTGCCACGGAAAATTATTTTTGATTAAGAGGAAGATCTTCCACAACATTTTCTGAACAACAAAGGTTTAGATTTAAGCTATCCTGAATAATCCCTAAGACCACCATCAAAGCAATTATGACAATTCTTCTTGACGTTGCTTTATATGTTTAAGAAGTAGGTTCAAAAAATATCCCCCAAGACCAAACTAAAACTTGAAACGAATGGTGTTGCCACCAACTGCAACAAACTTAGGACATCACTTTATGCTTTTACGTGTCTTGGAAATAGCAACAGCTGACAGGAAATATTCAGACTCTTACCTGATAATTTTCAGGTACTTTTTGTGACTTGACATGTTTTATTTGAACACAGCCAATGCCAACAGATAATATTGATTCCTCCATCAGTGGCAAGGTTCCAGATTCCTGTACAGATCTCACTTCAACCTGAATTCGTCGGGATTGCCCCTGCCCAAAAGAACAATTTGAAATGCTTGGAAAAAAGAATATAAAATGCTGAAAGCTTAATGACAGAGAGACCTCTACTGGCAGTCGTTTGCAAGCAACATTATATTTTATCTTGTGAAGAACAAAGTGGTGAGTACTGCAATCACAATGACCCAGTGTTCAAGAGATACTCGCTTCTGTCTAAAGGATTTACGTTTACCGGATTTATGCATTTACAGAAAAAAAAAGTTCAGCATTCAGCAACTCCCCAGTTTACTCTTCTGGAGGGTTTTCAAAACATACACTTATAGGATTTTATTTTTAATACTTCTGAAGGAGGAAAATAGGATCTCTTCACCACCTACAAAAGAGGAGAGAAAATAGTCTAATTTGGTGAGCTACTGGAATTTCAGTTAACTCTTCCTGACTCTGGTGTCCTTGACTGAAAATTCTTACCCGCTGGTGTTATCAGTGCAGCAAAGTAACTGTTCTTTAGTAGGGAAAAAAAAAATTAAAAAAAAATAAAATCAAAGGAGTTGGGGAGTTCAGAGGTACAGCCTGTATCTAACTTTTACTAATTCCTAGTGTTCTCTGGGCAACAGCTTATCACTTAAAAATGTTAACTACTCAGTTACGCATTAACAATTTAATGCATGTAGGATTCAAAGAACAAAGGAGTGGTTGGCTGGAAGGATCAAATAAAGAGGAACTCTGGACCTCTTTAGAAAATAATTAAGTTCAGTCGAGACTGATGTCCTTTCTACCAGGTGCTATCACAGAACAAGGAACAGAACATAGCAAAAAGATTACAGGTAAGCCTTTGATCACCTTTACATCTGAGCTTACGCACACTGGCAGTTGCACAAAACACAGAGGGACTCCACTTTCTTCCATTTTGTGTCTGTTTTATGCAGTATCATATTTTGTGTCTAAGCTTGACAGTTCCTTGGGCACCATCCCTTTACCATACAAAATAGAAGCTTCTTAACTTTCCGCAGGCTCTTTTCACAGCCGAAATCCTGCACATCACCTTACCTGTCTGAGCTGGAAGATGCCTCCTGTGCAGACATCCTTGGCAGGAGTCACCTCAACTGGGCAGTATTCTCCATTCTCATTCAGCTCTAGAATCTGAACCCAGAGTTCTACTTTTCGGGTTACTTCACTCCACCTGCAAAACATGTCAAATACTGTTTCTTTTTTTCCCCCCACCAAAGAAAAAGAAAGAAAAAATCCCAAAGCATTAGCTCAGACTGCAGACTGAAGAAGCAAAGGAACACTTCAATAGATACACCATTTGTGAGTATATAGGGTTACTAATTGTGCAGTGCTTATAAATTTTACTGACAGCTCTTTCAGTCAAACATCAAAAATAAGCCTTTTCTTGATTCCAATACAAAAACCAGTTCCACTATATTCTATCATTTAAGCTCTGGTCTCAACTACTGCCACAGAAGCCCAGTATTGTCAGTGCAATCAGATTCACACGGAAGACAGCAGAATGAAATACGACATTGTCTCAAAAGCTTTCAAGATTCAGGGCACTTCCCTCAACTTCATCATACTATTGCCTTCTCTCCAATTCTTCCAAGAGCCTAAATAAGAAACAGTCACTTTTGTAGTACTTCAAAATTAAAAAGGAAGGAGGTACTTACTACTCAGCTACCAAATGTAACCCTCTATTTTATAGCATTCTTTTTCCACCTCCTCTTTGCCATATTTTCCTGACTTTTCTTTTAAACTTCCCTGTATATAGCTTAGTAATCAACATGCTGAACACAAGCTTAGGCTGGAAGTAAAAAGAGAAATAACTGCCAATAAATTAAGGTGCAGGGCTGCCTTCTAATTGGAGAGGCAAAACAACTTACATTTAAGAAAATGCTACTACGCTTACTTTGGGGACAACAAACGGCTGCCAGCAAAAAAGCGACCCCCTTCAGTCTGAATTACCACACTTGCATATTTACTCCAATTGAAGTAATTAGCAATACAGCTCTTCTAATGGAAGCATTACGGTGATGACATTTCATGGCCAAGAATGAATTGGAGTCAAACCTTGAATAAACATATCAGCGTACAGTCAGAACAACATCTTGCCGTTTTGGACTTGATCGCTCTTTCTGGCGCAGAATAGCGTAACAATATAAAGGAAAATAATCAGCTTGCTCTTTTGTAAAACACTAATGCACTTGAGTTTGCCTAAATAAAAGGGACTTCAAACTCTTTCAAGTTTTACCACTTTTAATTTGAAACAGAGATAGGTGTTTCTCCTCTTTCACTTTTTTAAAGCCCATTGACACACTGCACCCTGTTTTTCCAATAGACAGAGTCTATTTATAACAGTCTAATAGAAAGAGTCTCAAACACATGTTCAGTTGTCTTCAGTTCAAAATTTGACTACTTATGCCAAACCTGCTTCAAAATTGGGCGCCTCACACAGTGATTTTCCAAAATTCTAAACCAAGGATCTATTTTCCATATTTACCTGTCACGAAGGCTGCGTGTTTTGGCTTGAATTATTCCCAGATCCCACAAGGCTGGATTTTTGCGGTCACCACTCTGCTTGTGCCCATATACTTCAATTGCCAAAGCACCATCATAAAGATGTTCCATGAAGTCTTCAGAAATATTTACAGAAACTTCCTGTATGTAAGCGACAAGCTGATTGATTACTGTGACTACATGATGACTTAGGCCTAGAGATTTACTGTCTTGACTTTCATATAAGCATGTAGTAAAGCCACTGTGGTCCCCAAGATACAACAGAGGAAAGGAAGAACTGTCACCTTGGTTTGTAAAATCAGGGGGCAAGGCAAAGATACATGATTTGCTGAAGATTATAGCCTATAAAGAGCTGAAAAATTACTGCAAGCTGTTCCAAGTCCTGATCCAATGGTTCAAAAAAAAAAAAAAAATTCTATGTTCTAATGTTCAGAATCAGAAAATCAAAACTCATCAGAAGGTATTATATCTATTTTACAAATGATAAGTGGAATAAATTGCTCAGTGTAATGACAAATGATAGAAAGAACAAGATGAGAACTCAGGTGATTGGCTGGCATTCATCTAAGCCGACGTAAGCTATCTCTACTAAAGATGGCTCCACTCAGACACTTGTTTGAACGTCAACAGGAAGAAATAGTCTGTTCTAAAATACATGACCTAAATTCAACATCTACATTAGGGTAACAGGCATTATGTCCCAGGAGCGGGACACTTGTCTCCACTACATCAGAGTGCACAGTGATCAGTTCAGATACGGACATCGAATCTACTCAGATGAATACCACTCTTCCATTCACACTCAGCAGCATTTTTACTGTGGGGAAATTCCAACATAGGTCTCCCTACAGAACAGATTGTTTTCCTTTATCAATCCACTTCTTTATCTTCTGTGATTTTGTACAAGTGAACAGTGTAGTATAATCAAACTTATACGGACTCTGAAGATGTTTCAAGTTCTTTTCAAAAATGAAATTAGTGTATCAGCCTCACAAAGTACAGTAAAGAGAGCAAAGAGGCAACTGTTGTGCAAGCATAAACCTGCTTTTTCTGCCTACAGTTTCATTAATAAAATAGAAAAAAATTTACATTGCAGTGATCGAAGACAACCATGCACCGTGGCTCCTTGCTGATGGAAGATAAGGAAGGATCCACCTCAGGTGCAACATTAACTGGCTCCAGTTGATCCCAGAATGTATATTTGCAGAACACAAAGTTGGAGAGGTGCTGTGGCAAACCTGTAGCCTGAAGTATTTTAATCTAGAAAAGAGATGAGAAGCAAAGGAAAAGCACTTATTCATTTGGCATAGAATTAAAAATATATTCTGTTAGAACAATGTTATTCTGTTCCACTGCAAAGGATTAAAAAAAAAAAAAAAACCAACCCAAAAAACTTTACAAAATACGAATTTGTGTTGATATACATCGGAGACAATATTTTGCACACCTCAGCTGAACATCGCCACTAGATGTCACCAGGCATATATTTCTTGGGAGTAAAAGCTCAATCTATTAATTTTACAAACACACCAAAACATTTTCTTAATTTTTAATAGTGAGATGTACCAAAAACATTGTAGTTAAAGAGGAATACAATAAAAATCTCATACTTCTACCAAAACTGGCTCCTTTATTCTGCAAAATCCTTAAGATACTACTTGTCCTTATTCTGTGATGCTAGAAACAACACAAAAATAACCCCCAAAATACAAAAGTAGCCTGTCCCCTCTTTTTCAAAATCAAAGCCAAATAGAAACAAAATGTTTTGAATACACCTTCTGAACTAAACAAAGCCATCATATTAAACATACTATTTAATAAACTTTTATTCTCCATTTGTCAAATTAAGATCAAATTAGACTTCTATAGTAACACAGCACTCAAGATCCTCAGGAGAGTATGCTTCCTGCAACAATGCCCCACACCGCTTGCAAGCACATGGAGCTCTATGGGACAGGATAAAAAGCTAAAAAGAGTACAATTGCCCCTAAACTGTTCATATTGTCCAGACGCCAGAAAAGTTGGAAACCGGTCCCTCTAGTGCTTTTTGCCTTCCTCTCCTTATCTGTATCTTGGCCTATCTTGCGTTTTACTACAACACAGAACTGCTAGTAAATACTTCCTTCTAACTTTCTTTTTATTATTAGCAATAACAATTAACACACCTGTATATATTTCACAAAATCTTGAATATTTAGAGAGAGAAACATTGAGCGAGAATGATTCACAGAACAACGGGATTTTATCAGATTCTGTGACTTTTTTTGAATTAGATATTGTAGATCTGATCCTAATGCACAGATTTGCCATGTCTTCCAAGACTACAATAAACTTTCTGGGGTAAGACTGTATGTATACAAATACAGTTTAATGAATATCTTGCAGACTTAAAATAAAATTATGGAGATTGAAAGGAACAAAACCCATCTAGTTAATTTGTATTATTTCAGCCACTCCAGAAACAAAATACTCTGAGAAAAGACCACCCAGCAGCACTTCAGGACAAATGCTGGGCACCAGGACATTAGATAAGGCCATGAAACACATACAGCAAAAGTATTAAACTCTGTACATACAACTGAATGATTAGGTACAGTTAAATTATTTGCCTTTTTTTTTTTTTTTTTTTTTTGGAAATCCTGAAACATCAATACAGTTTCATATAGTCAATCAACGAGTTTAAAGACAGGACTCTGCCTGCATAGCTGCATACTGGAAGCAAATAGAGTGCATGAGGTTATGAAGAGACATCTAATGTCCAGAAGCCAATGCACCAGGGACTTCTTTAAGACTTGGGATGCAAAGAGAGAAGGTTATTCTCAGAGGCAGGGATATATCTGGAACTCACCCGGCAGACAAGTTTTCTCTCCTGAGTGTCATTTTCATTTGAATAGTCTGGACTATCCTCACCTCCAACCAACCTATCATCTATTTCTCCACTCACTCGAACAACTTCAACGTGGAGACGACCTGATACCTGACAAGAAAGGAATAAGAATTACTTGTGTACAAGAAAACAGTGACAGGTTCATCCCTTTTCAGGTAACTACAAGTACTGCTTTTTCCAGTCTGTAAGCAGACCAACATTTTATTCCTTTCTGTTGTTTTGCACTGTGCATTTGTTGCACCAGATGAAGAATGCTTTGAAGCAAGACTCAAAGAGCCTTAGCTGTGAAATCATAAAGAAATCAGCCACTAGAGTGACTTTGGGAACACCATACTGCAATCTCACTCACCTTCACTCCAGTCTCCAGAGAGTCTGCAAAGTCCACGTGACATGCAGAGCACAGGGAACGTTGCCTAGTATGCTCTAGCTGCCTTTCCAGTTGTTCCTACTGTATATATTCAAGAACCTGTTCTTGATAGTAGTCAGGGAAAGCCAGTGGAGCTATAGCTCATATTCATTCTACTAAGTATTTATTTTGTGCTGCTTTGTTCAGAAAGGTGCTCACAAAGCTTTCTGCTTTCACAATCACTATGCTGGAATTCAGAGCTGTCTAAACAACTCCAGTAAGGTATTATAGGATTTGCATAATTCCAAATTGTTAGCAAAGAGCTTGTGCACATGAAACTGGAAAATATCTACTATATACTGGTAAGAAGATCCATGGGCTGCAATTAAACAGTTGAGTAAGGATAGATTATAAAAGAATGACAAACCTCTCCCTTCTGATTGATGATTGGAACAGCATATTGTAGCTTCACATCATAGAACAGGCACTCAAGAAAAACATTGGCTACTCCAATAAGGCTGTGGTTTTCCTGCTCATCGTAGAATGGATCAGCTCGCCTGAAGTAAGCTCTCATCACCTTCAATCAAATTCAGAATAATGTAAGAAAAACAAACTTTTCATAAAACATCTTCCCAAGTGTTGCGCAACCAGCCTAATGAAAGAAAAATGGACTCAAGCAAGAGGCTAGATTAGACCACAAGAAGAACGGAAGCTTGAATTTTACTTCAGACCAAGCATAAGGCCTGTCCTCAGCAAGTTCTCTTTAATTTTGTCAGATTCAGAGAAGTCAGCCTGAACGTCAAGTTTTGTTGTGTTTACTTACTGCCGCTTACGAGCACAGACCAAATCTATGCTCGATTTAGTCATCAAACCATACATGCAAACAAGCATCAAAGTGACAAGATGAGGGTTAATGAAATGCTGAAGATCTGCTTCAGTACTAGGAAAAGAAAAGGCTCAGGAAAACGCACCGCTTTGCATATCCCCCCCACCCACCCCCATGAAGACTGAAGATTTTCTCACATTTAACAGGGATGTAATTCTATCAGCACAATACTGGAGTAATTTTTACTTACTGGGTTATCGTCCTCACAGTCTTTCCACTCCTGGTAAAGATCCCTCATATCTACCAATCGATTCTCCAGCTTTTCCAGTGACCAAATCTGTTTGCCTTTCCCCTTCCTTCTCACCTGAATAGCAGGCTCGCTGAGAATTGCACCTCTCTGTGAAACAATTAAAGAGATATCAATAAGGAATTCGTGTTACAACAATGAAAAAATAAGTTTAAAAACAATACAAAACTGAGAACATCTTTGGGAAAAGTCTGGATTTTGTTCTTTTTTATTCTACCTTGAGCACCCAAATTCAAGCATGACAGGATCTGAATTCAGCTGTCACAGTATATTTGTGTTCCGTTTCACTACGAAGTCTAATCACAGCTATGGGCACTAGTTTCTATGGATTTCACCTTACATAAGTGTCAGAAATAGGAACATTTAAGGATTTCACAAATATCCTCAAGTTACAGCAGGCCTAGACTTCCAGCTAAGGTTACTACTGTCTGCAACTTTCAACTAGTGCAGACACTTAACCCTCTTTACCATCCTGTCTTCTAGATGTACCAGAAGACTGCAAGAAAAACAAGCAGACGAGAGAAACTTCTAAAGCAATTGATAAAAATTCTAATCCTGGAATAAAATACAGCTACTATATTAACGACAGCCTGAGTATCACCAAAATATTGAGCTGTCCTCAAGAACAGAAATAACACCAGCTTGAGAGGTAGCCAGCTTGAGACAGGGAAGTCTGGGTTCAGTTCCCTCCTTCCAAAATTTCTAAGATGCCTGGAACAAATAATTCAAATCCTCTTTGCACCAGTTCCTCCCTGCACAATGGAGATGACAGCATTTTCTCAGCTCACTAGGATGATGTAAAGCCAAACATCCACAAGGTGATGGTAAATACTTGAAATAGATTTTACCTAACCTGCACAGGTTTTATCACTCTGCAACAGAAGCAAGTGTGAACTTCAACACCAAAGGAAAGGTCTTGCACCAAAACATTTATCAGTAAGCTAGCACATTGTAAGATTTTCATGGTAACAACATAAGATAAGGATGTAACATGCGTTAACAGAGCCATATTTAATGCACATGAATAGACTGGCAAACTATTTAGACCATTAAAGCCAGAATACAATAAATATGAATGCTGAAGGGCAAACTCACTGAACAATGACTTAGTTCCATTAGGGCTACCTTACCTTACTGTTAGCATTAAGGCTTGAAGCTGGGATCTGGAGGGTAACTTTATACTCTGTCCTCTTGTCCAACTCCTCTCCGATAAAATTGGCTTCTCTCACATACAAATTGGCTTTAACAATCTGCTCTCGCAGCTTTCTCAGGCTGTGGGTCAACATTTCTTCTCTAAAAGAAGGGAATTTGGAGGAGATGGGAAAAATCATGGCATGTAAGTATTGAAACTGAGGGCAAAACAAATGAAATGATCACTTGACAGGAAGAAGTCTTAACATTCAGCTTTTTAACACAAAAATCAGGTAAATTAAATTGCATTTATTCTGGGGAAAAAAAAATATTATCTGTATGAATTTAGCAGTAGGAACATTAGCATACTGCTGGGTTTGGAGACTTCTCCATGTATCCGCTGAAAAGACAGCTCTTGTGTGGCTAATTCCAGAGTTTCCCCACTACAGATGTGGATGTTCCATCTTACAGAGAAAGGTTTATTCAGACACCATGACCCACTTGCTCACTGGCCTTCCTGGCAAGTGTGAGAGAGCACCAACTGTGCAGCACGGGAATCTGGTACCACAAAATATTCCAGACACACAGCTAACGCCTTGTTAGACTGTCTCAATATTTTCTATTTCAAAAGTTGGTTCTCTAGCCATATAAATTAGATTTGTATTTTCTCATTACAATGTCTTCACTATACTCATTGTTTTAGGGTAAGTTTTATCTTCCACCTGCAGCTGCTCTTTTTGAAAGTAATACTGGAAAAGATCATGTAGAGGCTGAAGTGAACAACCTCAGTGCAATTGCCTGAGGCAAAGAGGACGGTGGTCCCTCTGTGGTTAATAAACAGTTTTTGCAATCAAAATTCTTTGTATCATCCTCTTACTCCCTTTTCTTTCTGAACTCTTCTGGTTGCCAGAACCTGCCTGGGTCAGACAGATGGATGTGAGTCAAGAGGAAAAACAACCTGCCAGCAGCTGAGTCATGATACACAGAAGAACAAAATGACATAGAAGTCCCAAAATTTCTTCCACTCACCTCATCTTTAGTCAAATTTGTTGCTGATCAGAATAGAGTTTCTCCTTAACAACAAAGCAGGCACTCATTCTTTCTCATCTTTTCTAGCATTATAGGTCTGATTGTTCTTAGACTAATATTTCCGCCGTGTCCTCCCCAGCCCCCCACAGGAGTCCTCTCAGAAATTTGGCAGATGCGTGCAATGCAATTAAAATCTTGCAAAATTCAGTAGCACTGAAGAACTTTACATGAACACTCCTGATGGTCAGATTTGGTCACCCACCTCTCCTCCGCCCACTGCCGTAAGCGCTGCTGCGCACTGGGAGAATGAAAGGAGAACCTGTCCAT
This sequence comes from Sagittarius serpentarius, assembly GCA_034782735.1. Taxonomy (NCBI): domain Eukaryota; kingdom Metazoa; phylum Chordata; class Aves; order Accipitriformes; family Sagittariidae; genus Sagittarius; species Sagittarius serpentarius. Next base: position 27,638,768 of record JAVKLA010000017.1, on the reverse strand, counting down.
GCTGCGGAAATGCTGCTTCTCTGGCGACAATCGCCTTCGTAATTGCTCCAGTTCATGTTCGTACATCAGTCTCTGTCGTTCAAGCGCAGATCTCTTCTCCTCTTCATGTTGCTGCTCCAGGCTTTGCAAGATAGACTGCATTGGATCTAAGCAGATGTTGAAAACAAAGAAGCTAGTACTTCTGGGGGTCAAATACCTGGTAACCATAAAATTAAATGGAAACAGTCATGTAATGAATATGGGGCAGAGACAGGGGACTCGGAAACATGAGATCTTTCCCACATTCTGCTACAGATATGCTGTACGACCTCGGGCAAGGCACAAATTACTGTGATTTGGTACTTCCCTTCCCCATTCTATATCTGCAGTTATCCATGTTAGGGCCTGCAGTAGCCACTGAAATCCATGGTGAGGAACGTCCCAGGCAATGAACACAGTTATCATGTAAAAGGATAAAGAGATTATATTTTTGTTGTAATGCACATTAAAAAAACGCTGCCTAACTGTGGAGCAAAATAAACATCTACAGAACAGACTGGATGGATGATTTAAGAGAACTGAGAAAAGGGAAAGACCAAGCTGAGAAAAACTTCCTCCTGTATCCCAAAATAATGTCATTCTGGGACAGCCACATATGACCACAAAAACTAAAGAACATGGTTTACAGAGACAAAAATCACTACAGTTAATTCCTGAGTGAGACATAACACAAGAAAAATAAACAACAAAGTGAAAACACTTTGATTTGAGGCTGCAGTTCCACCAATATTCCAGTTTTGGCTTTTTCCTCAATGAGAACTGCCAAGCAAAACAGTCTGCAATGGTTTTTTTCCCCCCTTAAAGTGCAAAAATGGCTATGATGATTCATTCACAAGAAAAATTCTCCAGCAGGAAGTTGTAAGGGAACAAGCCTGTGGTTGAGAGTCCCTGAAGATGTAACCTCATATTCTGTACATATTTCCAATAATTTCTGTTGTTTCTTACCATTACTACCAAGTGCCTTCATAGTAACTTCCATCTGGGCATATTCATAGCTGAAGTTAATCTCACTAGACACTTCACTGGAATTGTCTCCATCTATGTCCAGCTGCTCAACACTATTACTGCACTTCATAGAGTTGTCTCGCTCTTCATCCTCATGATCTGCCTTCTTTTTCTTTTTTGGCAAATTCAGCCTTCAAATAAGAGGGAAATTTTTAAAGAACTATTAATTGCTCAACTCTGAAACAAAGAGTTGCTTTCAAAGATTATTAGAATTAAGTAGATTATTCAAATCAGTAGATTTTTTTCCCTTTCAAAAATTGTTGATCTCCTGCGAGTATTGTTTTCTTCAGGGTAAACAGGGGAGTTCAAGGCAAACTAACTAATCCATTCCACATTCTAATAATAGAGAGTACCTGATACTACTAATCATATAGTTTAGATAACCATGATTTTTTTTTCAGTCATCCCATATCCAAATAACTTAAAGGCAATAATGAAATTATAACCCACTTTTTATGCAGATTCTTCTTTCAAGCATAAGAGAAAAAAAATAAATTCTAGATTATCATTTAAATCCACAGATCTTTAAGGTATTTCAGACCAGCCACAGAGGGTTTCAAGAATACAGTATTTCACAGAAAACTTCTACCAGTGATCCTGTCTGATACAAGAAGGTAGTAAGTATGGCTGGAGCTGGAACTCGGGGGAACAGAGAACACAGTGACCTTGTAAGACCCAGATCACTGTATAACATAGGTCAAAAATCTAACACCTTATCTGCAAAATCCAAAAGGCAACCTATCCAAGTCAAAGCTTGGGTACAATATTTTCACCATGGAAGAGAGAGTACTGAGCATTAATGTGGTACCAAACCATATTAAAGTTACCAGCTCAAAAATTAAAACTCTTCAGTGAGATAACAGTACTGATAACTACAGCAAGGTCCTCATCAGCAAGGTTACAGTCCCCTGAAAATACAAGAAGTTAAGTCAACCCAGGGCTCTGAAATTAAAATCATGCACAGTTGCTATAACATTTACCGTTCAAGAACAGTCATCACCACTGCCTTTATAATCCCAATGAAAAAGAAATCACCTCCTCCTGCAGCTTGAATGCTCCACTGACATCTGTCCTTATACCTTAAGATAAAACAAAGTTGGCGCAAACTTACAACTTCTTTAATATCTTTTGTACCTGAAGAAATGGTTGTTTCCCCACAGTATTCTGTCTCCATGATGTAGCTGGATAGGACACATGACAGCAGAACCATTTACGAATGTCCTGTGAAAAGGCAAAAATCTAAAGCAAATGCACCTACATAAGGCTTAATTTTTTTTCCCCAGTACTACCTTCTTGATTTTAACTAGTTAAGGTAGGAGAACAGGTTTATGGATTGCAAACAGGCAAAATATCCCCAGAAACTTCATTGATCTCCCCTGTGCTGTTTCATAAACTGCTCAAACTCAGCTTCTTTTGATTGCTTAAGCTTGTAGAGTTCAGGACTTTTGGATAGATACTATGACAGCTATGTCTGGGGAGCATAATTAGAGTTTAAAATTGAGGGGACTGAAAAAAAGATGTCACTGGAAATAAACACTTTTCACACTACTTTGAAATACAGACACAAAATAGAAACATTCGAATAATGTTCAGAGGTCTTCATCAGAGACCTTTGCTATATAAATAGCTTGAAGACAATAAACTAATTAGAATAATCAGAAACTTTTATTTCAGAGTCGGATTAAGTCTGAAAACAGGATCATAGGATAACTCAAATTTAAAGGGAATCTCAGGACGTCATCCAGTCCAATCTTCTGCTCAAAGCAGGATGAACTTTTGTAGTTTTTTTTTACCACAATGTAAATGTGAAATTGTTGAATTTTGTGTATCTAACAAAAAGTTATTGGAGATGCTGATGATGCATGTCATTTTGTGATCAATTTGAATACACCACCTGCTTTTCAAGTACTGCTACTTAATCAAATAAAACAACAAATGCTTCAGCAGCTCTTTGCATATCAACAGATTTCCTAGAAAATTAATTCAAATTTTGATAGTTACATCTACACAGCTGCAAATCAGTGAGTATCTACTTGCTGAAAGCATAGGCAATTTACTCATCCTCTCTTTGAAAACTTAGACTACAAACACCAACACTGAGAGAAATCTCATTAGAACGGAAGATATGAGTCGACAGAGGGGTAGATGACAATTAAAACAAAATGTGAAAGGAGGATACAAGAAGTAGAATTTTCTTACCTCAGAATACATAGAAAAGTTTATTTTTTAATTATCTTTTTGCACCACTAGTCATAAAATACTAGATAAAACTACAATTATTATAGAACTGGAGCTGTAGTTTATTCCTTTACCTAGTATTTTTTTGAGGTGTTAACATAACCTGTCCTTCTGGGGTGATGTCTATAATGCAGTGTTCAGGAAGAATTCCCATTCCACACAGCTGGATATCTTGAGAGTTGTCCGAGCCTATTAACGTGTGCTCCTGGGGAAAATTAATTCAGATGTTAGCAAGGGACTGCAAAAGTTCACTAGTTCTAACTCATCCATTCTGCTTCTGGATGTATCTTGTCATCTAGTTCCAAAATTTGAAAGCTGTTCAACACTTCCCTTAGAGGGGAAAAAGGAGAATGAAACATTGCAAGCAAATCCTCGCTTTCTCTTACAGTAACGAGTAGGGAGCACTCAGGAAAGTTTACAGGCAACAGTTAAATCCAAAGATGAAGAGGCTTCTATAACTTGTGGAATTCAGTGCCTTGCGATATTGTAGAAGCCAAAAGTATAAAGGAGTTCAAAGAGGAATTAAGACAGGTTCATGGTGCTTAGATCCATGGCTGTTATGCAGGTTCCGTCTAGATCATCCAACAGCTTAGGAAATTCCTGAAGTACTCAAGGCATGAGGGATTTGGCAGATGAAGGATCACTCCACACATGCCCCAATTCATCAATTTCTTTTTTAAGCATCTCCAAGCAATTTTTGAGGAACAGATACAATAGTTTAGGTAAGTCAGATCAGGTTGTTCTTCAGTACTTTTAACATCTAGTACATATGCAGCTCAGCATTAAAGAGAATGTGGGCAATATATTTACTCTAAGAAGCAAGAATTTAATCTCAGGATTTTAGGCAAAACAGGTGTAAGTCATTTTATCGAAAGAATTTCAAAGCACAGGGATTTCTCCACCAAAATTTTCAACCAACAGAACAAATTTATGTTATTAAAAAAAATGGTGATTAAAGACTGAAACACACAAAACCTACCCTATGCAACGGCGTTTTCTCTAGAAAAGGAATGTAGTGCAGTACCACCTGAGACTTTTCTGCTGGTACTGATGGGCCAAGGCCTGTTTTCTGAGTAGGCTTTGGCTTCACTGTACTCTTGTCACATGTTGACAACACCACAGAAGATGGCCCTGCTTCAATAGCTGTCAGTGTTGAGGCTGATTTAGCAGCTTGAGTCACACTCTGGACACCTATGTGCAAGGTGTCTGGAAAGGATTCAATTCTTCTCCCAAAACCTCAACTCAGCTCTTTTGTCCTTTTTAATGATTTTTAGCAGAAACAACATTGAAAAAGTTCTTTCCCTTGCTTTCATTGAGATATCACAGAGCAACGATGATTGATACAAAAGAGGATCAAGTATTTCCTAAGACCGACTAAATCAAAAACATCTTTCACCCTAATTTTTAATTTTGTGGCTGTTTTGAGAATTACTACAGACCACTTCAAAGGGAAGAGAATGATTTAACGTGAAGTTCAAAGTGCCAACGCTGTTACACTGCTAAATTATTAGAACTTGTACTCTAAAATGTGACTTAAAAATGGTTGTACCTCATTTCTCCTCCTGACTCCAGATCACATCTACAGTTTGTTAAACTGGAACAAACTGCCCAAATGTTTCAGCACAGAGTCTAAAAGTCCCATAACGTGTTTTACATTTAATATCAGTAATGGGGACTGCACGTCAGCAGAAGTGCTAAGGCAGAACAGAACTTGATTTTTACTCCTGGCAAGTTGCATGAAGAGCAATAAAAATGTATTTTATAAACCAAAGACAGTAGGCAGAATTTGGACTACACATGCAGAAGCAAGCTGAGGACAGATATGCCCAATCCTTATAAAACAATTTTCTGGGTAAAACTTTGCTGAAGATGGCATAAAAATCCCAAACAAACAAAGAAAAAAACTGAACCAAAACCAGGAGGCAGTTTCTCAAAAAACCTCTAAATTTCTTTCAAAAAAACCCCAAAACATTAGATCCCCAAATCTTCCTCTGCTATGAAGAACTAAATTTGAAACAAAAAGATTGTACTCATATTATTTTTAATAAAGCAGTAAATATCAGAGAATGCTTTAGATATGCAGTTTTTATAAAATTTTCTAAGTACACCTCTGCCAATGGCATTAGAAGCCCACTTATATTTAAAAAAAAAAAATGTATATTGATATTTATTTTTACCTTTAAATAGTATACCAGAAGTTCATTGAGAGCTGGATCTGCATTCAAATTAACCAGGAAGCACTTATTATCCCCAACTTTTATTCCAGAAGACTGAAGAGATATGCCAAGGCTTTCCAACTGTTTCTGACGCTCCTGCAAGAGGGTAGCCATCAAAATTAAGCTGATTGACGTACAGCCCTTCCGAAATGCATTCCTATCTGCCAAATCCACAATACAAAATGATGGACTGCTACTTCTGAAAAAGATAACTCTTTTTTCTGCAATAGATTAGACACAAAAGCCTTAGTTATATCAAGCTTTGATCAGGATATCTGTAATTTCTCTTGTCCTTCCACCTCTGGTCTCAGAGGGCTACGTGCTATCATCTCAGAGTGTTGCATCTTCCTAGTGAAAAATGAAAACAGCTGAGAGTAGCACACTGCAGTACTGTAGGAGCTTCTCCATGACCTCACTGGAACAGCAAAATGCTACCACAAAGACATCTCTAGAGCCCTCTATTTTCTCTTTTGAGCTAAAAAGCAAAAAGTTAAATCCCTGCCAAGTCAAGCTCCATGTCTATCTTTTATTCCAGAGCAATCAAAATGACAAAAAACTGGCAACCTGCTATTTAAGTGATGCAAATAACACTTCCTGCTGAACAAGAATAGTAGCATTTTGGATGGTGTTTTGTTCTTGTCAATAGACTTCATAGAATTCAACAACAAAGCATTACTGTGCAAAAACGTACATCTTTCAAAGGGAAGTGTTTGGGTGAAGGCTAGAGCAGTGAAAGACGAACACTAAACATTTCTGACTTAAGAACAGAAAGGGATTCTTCTACGAAAAAAAACTGAGATAGAAATGTTGAGGATTGTTCCCAGGATCATACATAAACTGAAATGAGACTCACTATCCACAACAGCAAAGAAAATTTTAAAAATTAACACGGGAGGTCTCTCACAGAATTACTAGGGGGAAGCAGAAACAGGAGAGGGTAAAACAAGTAAGTAAAAAAATACAAGAGACCTACAGTGCTTTCCCTGTGATGCTGAGACTTAAAAGATCAAAAAAAATTAGCAGAAATTATGTAGGAATAATGCTGGAACGTTTATTAAGGTTCTGATCTTTACCTACTAGTTTGCTTTGTATTTAAAAACTTAGTATGTCATACTATTCGGTATAATTCTCCGTTCAGCACTGGAGTTGTATCAGCTCTAATCAAGATTAAAATTGCAAACAATAGCAAGCACAACTAGCTCTTGATTTTCTCTACCCTGTCTCCCCCCACACTTACAAAACCAACATAATGTTCTTGTAAGGAAAAGTCATGTGTGTGAGAGAAAGAGAGAGAGAGAACAAAGAACAGAGGAAAAACTGCAGTGTGATGTCAAAGATCTCTCTTCCGATCATCAGTGCCAGGCTCTGAAGTTCACATAATTTCTTATTATCTACAGAGATAAAGAACGTGTTGCCCAAAGAAGGACTTGGCCCACAGTCTAAATCTCATAGGACTAATTTAAAGAAAATGAGACAGTTTCTGTTAACTTTTGCTCAAGACCTAATGTTAATTAACTTAAACATTCAAAATACATTAAAAATACGTCAAATACTCACTGAAAACGTGAAAAATTGCCTATGCACATAGTCTTTAAGGCTTTGAACCCTTATTGCCGCTCCATCTCTACAAAATGCCTCTTCGATGGCCCTCATTCTTTATGAGGAATCGACCTTTCCTCAAAGATTTACAATTATCTCTCCATCCTACCTGCCTACCCTGCTACAACTTGACAGAAAGATGTAGGTGGAAACTGGCCCAAAATAAAATCACTTGACAAGGCACAATATAAATGCCTTTAACCTTGGGCCTCCGTCAGCCTGCTGAAGATGGCAAAAGGTTCTTTTCACTGGCTTCCAAGTGGTCCTGAAACAGCCTTATACTGCACAAACACTAGTCCTTATCTGCCCTCTGAAAAAAAAAAAAAAATCACTTTTTCTACAGTTGCAAGGTTCATGAAACTCCAGCTCCAAAACATCGTAACACACTGAGAATTTAGAGACAAAGAGGAAGAGAGCTAAAGCAAGCAGCTATATGCAAGCATCAGGGCAGATTTAGTCTGCAGAGTTGAGCCCATTACTGCAGTTTTTCAACCTCCTCGCACACTCAGGGTTTCTATGCCTAGAAACTATTGTGTAGGATGACAGCAGAAATTATTATTATTATCATCATCATCATAATCCCTTATACATAGGGAGGAAAATCCATGGTACGAATCTGCGTTGAAAGCCAGGAAGCCCTCGTAGTCACAAGCAGCATTTCTGACAATGGATCTTTAAAACTACAGCCAACACGGTCTATTCTGTGTCATCTACAAGAAGGCTTTGCATTGGAGGCTCTGTTTTCTTCTTATTTATTACATCCTATTCATCACCTTTCAATAGTCCTCCCCCTCAAAAGCTCCCTACTGCAAATATATACATCAGTATTTATGTGGTAAGAATTGGAAGTGTCATGCAATAATCATGGTGACCTGCACAACTTTTCAACGTAACCATCATATTCAATTACGGTCTGAGGCCCTAAATATCAGTGTAAGAGGTATTAAAATACACAGGGATCCTGAGCAGTTCTATTTTTTAATATTCTGAATGCCCTTTGCCTTGTGTACTGAGGCACTCTGTGCATAACCTTGCATTTAATGCTCTCAATGCTCTATCTTTCATCACAAAAAACAATTTTACTGTCTGAAGAATATAAAATCCCTGTAATCCTCTCATCCATGGATTATTATTTCTCAAAATAACTTCTCCATTTGCATACAGTAACAATTTATTATCGTCACTGGAATAGTGATCTGGGAGGCACCCAGCTATCACAGGAATTAAGTGAAGCTTTTCAAAAGGGCACTGAGCTTGACCTACTTACCCACAAATGTGGGAGAATTTCAGACAATCTCTATGAACTGACAGACAAAGGAAACAAATCTATTTTTCATAAAAAATGGAGGGCGGGGGTGCAGAGAAGAAAGCAGCAAACCTGTGCTATCTCCTCAGTTTTTCTTAATTTTTCTTCCCAGGTCACAGTCATTTCCTGAATCAACTTTTCTGATTCCTCCAATCGTTCTTTTAGTTCTGGTGATTTCATAGCCTGTAGAAATAAAAGGAAATAAAACAGGAAAGCTCGTTGTGTTTTGTTTTTTTCACGTCACTGTCACACAGATGAGGAAAAAAGGAAACATAACTTTACTCATTTTCCAAGGCATACTTACCAGTAAGTAAAGGGTTTTTTAAAATACATATTGCATATAAATGCAGAATCCATCAAAAAGTTAATTAGTTTCAAGTGCAGATGCTAAAGTGGAGTTTATATACTTCAATGCAAACCAATTACATGATACTGGCAGATTTGCACAAAGATATTCAAACGCAAACTAATCTCATTTCTATACCAATACAAGTATCCCAAATGACTCATATCTAAACCAATCTTGTTTCTCAAGATACTGCTGATCTGGCGAGCCACTATCGTCTCAGCTGGCACTTAACATCTCAGTCACTTAAACTGTCATGCCACCAAAATATTTTTATTGTTCATTTTGATATGGCCTGATGGATGTGACTTTTTCTTTCTATAGCAAATATCAAGGCATCCGAGGTGTTCTGGTTATCCACCTCTACTTATGCATTTTACAGACCGGCTATCAAAAGAAGCCTTACAATGTGTTTCTGGACACTGGAATTTTCTTGCTAATCTATCACAGCAATAATTTTATTTTGTGAAATAGTCAAAGGCCCATGTTCCATCCAAGGACTTGAGAATAAGAAGATACCCCCACCACCACCAATCAGATACTCCAAAAACTGAAAGGACATCAACGTTTTTATACTACATACATTTACTTCCTTCAGTCTCGGTATTGGCATATTCCTCCTCTACTACCTTAAACAGAAAGCCTGTGGACTTCCTCATGTCATTATTTCATTACTGCTAACAAGAAGAAAATGGTTTTGTCTGGTAGGTATTTATGCAATGCCAATTAAACAATGCAAGCACCATGTTCCATCAGATATTCCCTCACCACAAAACCAAAACTCCTCACAGGAATCCAAATCAGAGTGGCCTCATTACAGTGCAGTTCATTCAAGAAAAGGAGCAAGTGCCAGGAGTGGAAAATCCTGTTTTAAGACAGGAGTTTCCTCTGCCTCAAGACACAACAGTCTAGGAACTGTCAGCTGATGCGTCCTGTGTAGTCTTTTTCTGGTTGAATATCTCAAATACCTAAATACAGGGTAAAAGGGAACATGAATTCCACCCAGGAAGGAAAGTGAAGCCAAGGCAATCTCCTGAGCAAAGATTTATTGTGACTGATAAAACATGATTAGTGCAAAGGTGGTGGATGCTAAGGAGCAAGACAGGAAGATGAAGCCCAGTTACTCTCAAGATCTGTCTTGTTTGTCCATTTATTTGGACCTGGGGCAAAATTATTCAACATTTTCATGTGCTTCAACTGCAAAATGAGCTAGGTAATTCTCCTCACTCCCTACAATGCTTATATAAACAACAGATATATGGGTCAGATTCACACCAGACCAGCAAGTGTGCTTCTCTGCTTAAAGCGGTTAGTTTAAATTCCCATCTTAGAAAGGACAAGCTGGTGGTCTTGGCACAGACAAATTAAACCATGTGATATTAATTCTGACATGAAAAGATCAAAATGTGTGGATTAAAAAAAAAGGGCAAAAGAGGATAATGCCTTAGTCTTCGGGGGGGGGGGGGCGGGTGGGAAAAAACTGTCAAGTTCTGTTCTGTCTCTGCTGTTTAGGAGCAAAAAGGATACTGATACCAAAAGATAAAAAAAACAAACCCACAACCTGGTAACCTCTATATTTGGAAATGAGCTTTGAAAATGTAACTTGACTGTCATAAGGAGTCAGTGTTTTGTTTGCTTAAAAAGTTATTTATGCACAATTCTGTAAGAACAATTAGATGGGCTACAAATGTAGTAAACTGAAAGGAGTACAAGACAATGAACGTAGTTTTTGACCTTTAGTGTGTAGCCTCTTAATAGCAAACTACACCATTTTTTCCATGCTCTTTGTCAATGCCACTGAGATAACAACTAGGGTGGGATTTTAACACTTGGGAAAAGAAATATTTATTACTTCATATTTAGGAAACACTACTTCATTGCTTTGGAAAGCTGCCACTATTTTGGCATTCATGCTCACAAATGAAACAAACAGGGAGTACCTGCATCTCTCAGAGTACTGTTAAGTCTGCGGTTCATATTTTAGAGGAATTTTTAGATATTTAACTTGAGATACCTTAAAGAAACTGATATACACTTATTGGATGCTTAGCATATCAGGCAGCTCAAACGAGAACAGTCCAAAATTCACTAGTCATTTCTAATATCACAGCCAGCATTCCCTGCATACCTCATGAGGCAAATACTGTAATCATAATTTTTCTGAATTGCAAAACAGACGGATTATATGACCATTGCTTTGCCACATTTGAGAACAGAACTCAGAATTACACTAGTTCATGGCCTTCATCTGACATTCAGACTATGCACCTTTCACAATTCCACTGAGGTAGCTATGCAGGTATTCATAATATTATGTAGCGCCTCTAACAGATCTCAACCGAGAACAGTTAAAGCTTGTAAGCAAGCAAGCATTATTTAACCAAATTCACATCTCGCAGGATGTAGCCACACTGAATTCTTAAAATACACGGGCAAAGCTCTGCCTGTAAGCTGCACAATCTTAAGACGCCACCCCTACTCCTGCCTCCATGTCCTCTTACTTTTGATCTGTATCTTGCAATAAAAACAAGATTGCTCAACAAGGTGTTCAGGCAGAACCTGGTATGTCATGTTAGCACCCATGTTTCAAGACTGATGTACAGAAAAATGGAAAGAAGTGATATAAAGGGAGATTGCTCACAGATACCATGTGGTAATTCTTTGTGGCATTCATTTTCCAGAGCCAAGTAAGAAAGTCCTGACAACGGGGTTTACAGGACTTACCGGCTAGTCAAGACTAAAATGTGTACCTCTGCTTTTGTGAGCTGTTCTCTCAGCTTCTCCACTTCCTCACGGAGCTCCCGAATAATGCGAGCATTGGGGTCTTCATTCACCACGGCATGATTAACGATGTTCTTGGCCCTGTCTGCATACCTCAGTGTTGAAAGGGTCTCATCATAGTTGTCTGCTGCCGGGCTTACTGTTGCTACCATGGCAGTCTTGCTGTTACCACCAAGGCTATCCTGGAAAGTGGCAGAGGTTATAAAATTAAAACAGAAGGTTTCTTTCGTTTTACCCAGTCAATGAACTTAGGCAGCAAATAATAACCTAGGGTTGGGAGTATATGGGGGCAATTAATAACAGAAACAATTTTGTCAGAGCTCCTCAAAATAAATATTTTAAGATGTGTAAATCAATGAAAGTTGTTATTGTCAGTCTTTTTTTTTTTTTAGCACATTTAGGAAACATTCTTGGCTTTCAGAATCAGTTTTAGTTTTAACAGGAATGAAAAAAGTCCCTTTTTTGGGCTTTATGGTGCCTGGTAAGGGCTTCAAAGGTTTACTTCTAAGTTGTCTGCTTAGGTTTATAAACCAGAAATGTAAGCACTTCAGCATTAAACTTCTCAGATACTATTGAAGGAGCTCAGGAAAGATCATGATGAATTCAGAATATCTTATTTTAAAGACTGGAAGCGAGATGTCTCTAATAAGTACTTCATTTAAATTACTTAAAGATCTCCTCCTAAGCAGTATAGTTAATTTTATTCTTATAAACATTTCAGAATGGGGCCCTTCCCTTTCCCCCACTTACACAGCTCACAAGTCTAAATCGAGTTATGTAAGAAATTACCCTTTTGGAATTTGGTTGACAGACAAGAAGGGCGTGAAACCACATTCCTGCAAGGCAGTGTGTCGGGGGGAGTGGGGGAAGGAAGGAAGGAAGTGTTCAATCTTTTTATTGATTGCAAAATTGTGGTTTACAATTTTGGCCAGTCTAAAAGATAAAATATTCTGGTTTAAATTTTGCAGCAAAACTTTTTTTTGTTTGGTTGGAGTTTTTTGTTTTTTTTACCCAATATCCCTTTCTGAGACAAACCATGCTATTAACTTCCATCTTCAATAACCCACGAAATCTAGGTCAGGCATTGCCATTAGAACAATCTGACTACATTAGCTGCTTGTCTAACCATTTCAATTACAAAGCACACACATAGCTTTCCCTAGCAATCATTAAAACGACCCTGTAAGTATTTCCTTAAGACTCTCTTTTTTGCTGCATGATGCCTAAAATAGCTTGACAGCAGTCTGACTGCTTCAGTGGTCAGACAAGCGCTGATGACACAGACTGATGTTGCTTTGCTGCTGCACTGGTAGCACTCTGCTGTCTCTGGTCATGCAAAAGGGCTGCCAGCTCTTTGGGTAGAGAGTATGATTTCATCTGTATAGTGTTCAGCACAGTCAGGTACACCAGCATCATTAGCACTTGCAGGTAAGAGTAGTTATAGAGAAGTCAACTGAAAAGAACAGCCTTTTGACTGATACCAGCATGTTTTTTTAATTCATCTGAGGAGCAGCCAATGTTTATGCCAATAAATACATGGCTTGGGAGGATCCACTCTGTAACAGAAATTTTTTCCAAAGCATCTACTGAAAGCTTTAAAATGACTAACAAGAGGACATGAGTCATTTGATGAGATTTCTGGCTCTACAGAAGCCAGGACTTTCTTCAGTCTGCCAGAGGTTTTCAAAAATTAGGAATGCAACCCCTGTTCTGCATAAAAAGATTAATTTTATCAGGGAGCTGGCCAGGTACTCTGCTTTCAAATCAAACCTTAACAGTTTGCACTTTGGGAACCTCCTTCACTGCACTAATTAGCTCTAAAATAGGATTAATTCATTATTTGAATTGCAACTCTGCTGTACAGGCAGCTGAGAACGCTGTTACAGTGATACACCGTAATTCACAAAACACCCATTATAAGTTGGGTAGAGTTCTTCTTGTATTGTAGCTATTCAAGCCCAATGCCAAACTGTCCAATGAAGTTTTATGTATGAAACTGCTGCACTAATTTCACTGGTTTCTTTAATGTTAAGCAAGAAAGGTAGGCGAATAGTAAGACAGCCTCTCATTAGTGAAGACAGCATCTGCAAATTACCCTGGAAAGGCTGGGCTTGCATGTGATAGACACACACACACAGAGTGGAAATAAGTAAGTTTAGTTATTTCTAAGACTGAGCTATTTTAGTCTTCTCTAGCACCAAGATTACTGTGAAAACAACTTAAAATGTAGAGATCAGAAATTATATTTTTAAAAGCAGCCATCAGTAAAGCATGCAGGGCTTCTGATTAAAATGGCAAAACAAGATGTTTGTGCCAATACAATTTGATAAAACCAAGAAGTTAAAGCACTGACAACCTATTTTGCTTCCTGCACATAACCTGATGCCACTATTCAAGCCTCCTCTTGCAGTAATATTTTTCACCTGGTACTTTCATTGAAAGATCCTCAACAAAATTAAACAAAAAGTGTTAGATTTCGATGTCTCCTGAACAATACTGGTTTCTAAGATTTGTGGAGAGACCCTATATGATAGATATTCCTAATGTTAGAACACATTTACTATATGTCGGCGTCATAATTAAAAGTTGAAAGCTAGAGAGAAAGATAGCCCATCATCTCATGGCTTCTACAAACAGGCCTCTTTAAATGCATAAATCCTTCCTTTGATCTTTAATTAAAAAAATGTTGAAATTTTCCCCTTTCAAAATAAAGCTTGTCTTCAATGGGCTTGTTTGTAAAAAATCCAAAAGCCTCAAACCTTTTGTTTGCACTTAACATAGCTGGATGTTAAAGATACAAAGAAGGTTTGCTTGAAAGAAGGCAGAACAAAAGTGCGCTTCTATTTATGAGCTAAAGCAAGTGCTGTGTATGGCCATCGTCACTGTAGCTACAATGCATCAGACAGGTGCTAAACAGGAATTTCAGTCTGCTTGCTGATTTGTTTAGAAATGGAACAGCATAACTAATTCTAACAACGCTAGAAATTCGTTAGGAAAGTTTTCACTCTGCTTGCTCAGACTATTACAGCCACATCAGGAACCCAAGCACACATGCCACTGGAGCAAATGAAGCAAGCTGCATGTTGGTTTTGTTCCCATCTTTACAGACAGCCAAGAAGTACTTGTTCAATTAAAAACTCAGGATAAATATATAAAGGCAAAAATATATTTCAACACTAAGAAAGTCTTAGGGCAAGGAACACTGTGAAATGACGATTTATTTTACTGTAGAAAAGCATAGATACTATTTCTGTTATGCCATTCTGATTTTTATGTAGCCCTCATGACTGTACTATTTGATGTCCAGTATCTGTGATGTTTACACTGGGAAGAAGAGTAAATTGTTTCACAGTAGTCCGGCTAAAAGGTTCATTAAAAGACAGCACTGAGAAAAAGGAAGGCTTGTGTTGTCAAGAGGTTACACGTGAATAGAGATTTTATTTTACTTAAGCCTTAAAGTCAACTTTGTTTTCAAATCTCTTTAAGGAAAACATCTTTTTTAATCTCCACACCTCTATATAACCTGTAACTTTTTCTTTTTCTTTCCACATGTGCAGTTAAATCATAGGGACGTCAAATTCAAACAACATCCAAAAACATTGCTAAGAATGGGTGGGGAAGCAAAGCAGAGTATTCAAGACAACAAAATCTAGCCAGAGCACCTCCAAAAGTAAGAGGACAAAAAAAGGCTCGTGGTGCCAAAAATCAGTTTCTTCCCTTCATAATAACAAACACCTTAGTTGCTCCTTGATAACAATAAAACAGAGTACAAGGGAAAAAAGGAAACTTGGTAAGTTAGTATTTCTATGCGACATGGTTACGAAACATCCTGGCAATCAAATGATTAAAGAGAAAAAATTTAACAAAATGACAGGTTACAAAAATGAAACTGAAGTCATCTACATATGACACCTAATTCAATAATCCTTCAAAACCCAAGTCAATCAAGACCACTCAAGCCGTACCAGGCAAGATAAGAAAAAGAAAAGCAAGCCACCTTTACTAGCAGGCAAGCTTTTTACAGATAAAAGTGGTTACATTTGTGCGTGCCACTCATTCAGGAAACGGGAGAAATCCAGATGACAACTATACCTAAACTCAAACTTGCACTCCCAAGACTTTTTGTTGTCAGGCTACCATGCTTTAGGACCACTGGATCTAGGAAGTGGGAAAAATAACAAAACCAAAAGCTTGCGTTTCAATTTGACACACATAAAACTTGTATTTAACAATTTGTTTCTTCATTTAGACCTTACAGATCTTCATCCAGACCTTACAGATCTTCATCCAAGTGCCATCACTCTTTTTTTCCTCCAAAATAATACCAGAGTCCTATACAGTACAGAAAATGATTTAACTGCTCATTTCACATGAAAATGATGTATAACGTCTTCTGACCTGTTCCTCAAACTGTAACTGGGATCATGCTCTGCCATTATACTCTGCTGACAAAACTAAAGTATATTAACAAATATATTAGACAATTAGGAAAAGGTAATAGTCCTAATCAAAATCTTCAAAGCTAACCACACCAGTATGTAAAATTCAGTTGCACGTGACAATAGCCCAAATTAAATTATCCCCAAGGTTGTGTGTGAAGCTGTATGTAAACTGACCCATAAAAGATAATGCGTCATTTTGTTTTTTTTTTTTTTTTTTAAAGTTCCTTATTCCTTAGGCCATTACAGGTCAGCAGAAGACAGGGAACATATTTAGTCTGTAGAGGTACTAATGGCTTACATCCAGCTAATTTTCCAAAGACAATTGTGGTTAACATCAAAACCAGAATATGAGACAAAAGAACAGCATTTTATTTCATTGAATGGGACTCTTCTCCCCTTTTCGTGCCTTTTATTTCTCTTTAAAAAACCAAGATCAGAGTACTTACTTTAAGTAACCAAGTCAGCACAGAATCACGATAAGGAACAAATTTGTTCTTGTTCTTGCCAGCAGCCTGATCTGCCAGGGCAGAAATAACCAGCCCAAGAGTTGTGAGGGATCTGCAAAGAGTACACAAGCAGCCATTAACAAGTGTAAATATTCATCAGTCTAATGCATATTTAGACAGCGACTTTCTCTCCAAAAATGAGCTCCAAGGAAAAAGTTTCTAGTACAGTTTCGATCATTCTTTTCTCACAAAAGCTCTACTCTTTGTTTTTAGTATATGTTTTCAGCCTTAATAATCACGTCTTCACAATGCAATTACGTGGTAGTTGCAAAAACACAAGTACAGAATGAAAAACACCAATCATTTTAAATAGGCAGAGATCTCATTCAACCACCTAAGAGTATTATACGTCAGAAGGAGAAGCAGAGAGAAGGGAAAAAGAAAACTGGCTACAAGAGCTTATATTGACTTTATCCTATTTTACAAGTATGCTGTATTTAGCAGTCATGATTGTACTGATGAAAAAAGGAAAAGAAATAATCACAGAGCCTTACTTGTTAATGTTGCTTCCTTCTTTTAGCCTGTCTCCTGCAGCACCCGTCTTAGTTGCTCTTTCACTACCTGCTAAGTCCACTAGACTCAGTTTGCCCACCTTCTCACCTGACGTCTGCAGAAGGAACCAGACAACAGCTACTGTTAGTTCACTCAAATTAAGTTACATAGTTTGACATATTTTCTAACAAGAATCAAGCTTCATTTCTCGGTGTAGACTTTCTGCAGCTGTTCCAACACCTTTGAAAGTCATCAGATTTGAACAATATCCTGTGTTAACTCACTAGCTGTTGCTTCAGAAACAACAGGAGGATTTGAAGTGAAGCCAGATACACTAGTATCTTCAAGACATCTCAGAAATCTCCAGAGGAGAGGTACACAGGGCACATTAGTAAAATGTTAAACCAAGAAAAAGGCAGAGGTAGTCAGGCCAAGGAGTCAGAAAGACACGCGGTTTACAGTCCCATCTTGAAAAGTTTCCTAAAAATCTCAGATTTTATACCAGGTTTCTTCTGTTTTTCAGAGACTAAGAATGAAAACAAGAAGCAGCATGTTATAATTTACAAAAACTATTACAAATGCAAAGTCTCCTATATCCTTAACAGCCTCCTAGAAAGCAATCCAAGCTATGCAAGTATTTAAGTCTGTAACACAGATTTTGTTACAAATCCTTTTATCTCATTTGACCCAAAATGACATTCTGAAACGCTCCATGAATTTCGTACTTTAATTTGAAGTTGAAGAGCTAATGCCTTTGAGAACAGTTTGCTCACATCATGCTCTTCCGCAGCATCTGTAACTTTAGCATCTCAGTATCACAGTTGCAAAGCGCTACGTTCCCCTAAATGAACAGGATAATTAGAATCAATATGCTTTCAAAAACGTTACTCTAAGTCTTTCAAAATACAGTGTGATCATCAGACCATACTGAAACATGTCATTTCCAGGACTGAAAGGACCAGCAGATGGGAAAACAGAGAAATCTGTTCCAGAAAATCACACAGTGGTCACTGGAAGATGCAGAAAGACAGACAAGCAGAACTACCACCTTGCATCCAGGCTGACCATGACCACACAAAAATATGTAGGATAAGTATGCAGTACAGCCACAGCAAAACCAGAATGACAAACTATGGCAAATCAAAAAGTTTAGTATAGTACGACCGCTGATTTGAAGAGCAAAGGGGAAAAAAAAACAAATAAAGAACAAGGAAAATTGGTTGGATAAGAAGATTGGTGGAGACTGAGAAATGAGGCGGAAAAAAATCCAAATGCTTATTATGTTTTCAATTGTATTCGATGTTTAGGCACACACATGCCTTAGATTCGCTCCATGGACACTCAAAATTTCTCCAAGGCTTTGAAGACAGTAAAGAATTGCCCAAGCACAGAATCTATCAACAAAGTTTAAAGAGTTTTGGTATAGGAGACCTATTTCAATTTTAGTTTATCCCCATTTTCTGTGAGGAATTAAATAATATTAACATAAAGGTATTTCACATCCCCCCTCCGAGGAATATTTAGGTATAAGGAAATGTAAAGAAAAACACTTTCACATTTAAATGTCTTTTAGCTATTTAATATATATAAATAGAAATATTAAAGTCATACAATGCAAAATTTTTGAAATTAGTGTTTCTGTTTATAAAGTTGATCATTTATACATATTTGCATGAAATAACCCTTGAAGGAGATTACCAGATGTGTACTCAGGTGTTCTTCTATTTTTCATCTACACATTATACCTTTAGTTTCTGCTCCAAGTCTGTATTACACACTGTTGCTTGAAAAGAAGTGTTTCTTTAGTTTAGAGTCTAGAATCAGGAGATCCTTCCTGCACTCTCCAGCAGGTCTGCTGCAACCTGGGGCCTGCATTTTTGCTTTCCATTTCAAAAAACCACATTACACCACTTACAAACCTATTAAAATTGACTTTCCTATACTGGGGCACAAGTACACGAGCATTATGAGGACTTAGCCAGACAAAGCTATAGCTAACCTGAGCTAGTGCTGGCAGTGCACAAGGGGAGGAGACTGTAGCAAATGACGCAGCTCCAACCAACATTTCTATGAGTCTATGAAACACATTAAAGAAAGAGACACACATCCAAGCTTAACATTTGGACCTTGTAACTTGTTTTACTTACCCCTGATTGTACGTCATAGAGCGTGTGGGTGAGGATAATCTTGAAGACTGCATGGGACCGACTGCTCTCCTCATTCATGTTAGTTGCAGCCACTGTTCGAGATTTGTTGCCCTCAGACATCAAGGACTCGATGTCCTAGATACAATTTTCACAGCCATAAGCATATCTGCATTAACATTCTTTTCAATTATCTACCGAAACAATCTCATTTTGGTAAAATACAGCAAGTATTTTCCCACTAAGTTTCCCACTGATTATTCATAAAGTGTGAGAAAAAAAAGTGATCTCTTCTTTAAATTAGACTAGAAATTACACAATGTTGTGACATGCATATTCATCCATCACCTCTACCTAGATATTAAATTACCAACAAAAATAATGCACCTGGCTGCACATAGCAATACTCAAAAGCAAAGGATAAAGTGAGGAAACAGCAATTCATGTTTGAACACTGTTAATATTTTAGCCTTAGTTGTCAAACACATGTTCCTGAAATCTGTAATGCTGACATAAGGCTCAAAGTTTTATGAAACAGAACCACACTGAACGGGTCATTATATTCCTCCTAGATTAAGAGCTTATAAAGTCCTCTGATACATTAAATCGTGATACTTGAGAAATACACAGCTTCCCTGCTTCAGGGTTTTACAGCAATCCTGTAAAATAGTTAAAACTTTAGAGTCTTGGGCTTAACTTTTATTTAAGCATCTCTAGCTGGATGATGCTAAAAAAACCCAAAAAACAATAAAACAAAAGACCATCACAGACCACTTTGACTCTGTATGCTCTATTACACAAAACTGCTGGGCAACGTGTAAAGGAAAAGCATGCAAAGCCTCTTGTCTTAACAGAAACAACCAAAGGGAGGTAGATGAATACCTGGAGAGACTGCAATAGGAAGGACTGCACCATTTTCATGTTTTGCTTAAGATGACAGAATTCCATTCCATATTTACTCATTTCTCCCACAGTACATTAATGCTTCTTAAAAATTAGGGTATTTTGTAAATGCATATATAAAAATTTACTCTCCAGTAAGCAAGTTTCATGAATGTTCTCAAGTATTTGCCTTACAAACAACAATTAGTTTATAATTCCTCTGTGCCACTGGTAAGTGAAATTACTAGGCAGTAGCATGACAGCCAAAATGCAGTACTGAATACCTGTCTCTGCTAAATCCTCATTCTGTAATTAATCATGGAACGCTTTTGCTTGGATACAGCATACACTCATCTTAAGTTTGGGAGGAAAGTTGTTTCATTAAATAGTTGAATTACTTCCAGAATTACTGAATAGTACAGAATGAAGATGAGTTCCTGCTCTTAACTCTCTTCTCCCCTGTGATCACAATACAACAATCCTACAGCTCTCTTGCTCTAAAATCCATGTAACTGCCATGGCAACTGGGAGTAGCTTAATAATTTTGCCCTGCTTAAGGGACCCTAGTGTTTAGGATGTCAACACAAGCCTTTCATAAAATTGATCCTTACCTTGTAGCTAGCAACAGCTAGTTTGGATAGGCCATCTACGTAAGGACCATAAACACTGTGTTCTCTAACTTTTAATGACTGACGGCTTCTGGTTGGAAAAAAAAAGTTATTTATAAGCACATGACTGACTTAAGACAACATTTACAGAAAGTCAGTTTCTCACTGACAGATCTCAAGCATGATGGTCTTACAAATACCATAATAAAGCACAGAACAAGGACTATAATGCAAACAAAACAGCCTTATGTCTACATGTAAAATGTTGACGTAGACATTTTTGTCACTTCATAACAGCTAGCATTAGGGTGCGTTTACTCCAAGCTTTTAGTCTTATAAAATGAAAGGATACTGAGATCAGGAAGAAGTGAAAGCCATCCTACACAAATGCCTTAGATGGGATCCATTAAGGCAAATTGGTTATGGAAAGGAAGACTGTATGACAACATATCACAGTGCGGTTGATACACAGTAACTCACCCTTTTGGGTCAAGAAGATCTCTGACTTTCTCATTGTATATCTCCATGTAGGATACTTCCACTTTGAAACACTGCTCTTCATTTTCCTCTTTCTGTGCTCTTTCAAAAAGTCCACTGCAAAGTCTAGGGATTAATCCAGGCTGGTCAGCAGTACCCATCATTGTGTATGATTTTCCAGATCCTGTGTGAGTAAATCTATGATTAGTGTACATGCAACAAAGTTTCTTGCCGTGTGGAACACAGAAAGGAAATAGGAGAGGTAAACAAGTAATTTTTGCATTTCAGTGAAAGATACTTGTGCAGTTTGTACTTTAACCAAAACACCATTTAGCTATAGACTATTTAATTATAAGGAAAAGTAAAACAAGAAATTTAGTTCAAACTGACAAGAGAAGACTTCTTCAGGTAGATAGAGTCTTACTGTAGATGACAACCCACTAACACCCACATATGTTCCACAATGACAAAACTCAGTTGCACAAGCATACTCATTTTTGCACATCACATTTAAAATTACGATTAAAGATTATTCTCACTGCAGAGGCAGAAAATATCAGTGATGCACTGAACTCAAGGACGATCATGGTCATTCCAAAGATTATAATCTAAGGTGTGAGAAATAAGGGTAGCCAGCAGCAACAGACAAAATCCTCTTTCTAATCCTGTCCACCTCACATCTAATGTTACAAACGAGAAAAACATTTCTTATCTACATTAAAAGGCATTTCTCCTGAAACAATGTCACAACAGCCATGAAAGAAGTCTCCAGTCAGAACATAACACCATTTGCGTCAACAGTATTTTTTGCTTATGCCTGGAAGGGACTTACCAGTTTGCCCATAGGCAAAGATGCAAGCATTATAGCCTTCAAAGGCATTCTGAAGAATATTCTCCCCAAGGCACTTGAAAACAACATCTTGACCTAAGAAATAAAACACGCAAGCTAACATTGTAACAAAGCAAGAGATTTTTTCCCTTGATTTGGATTCTTTAATAATTATGTAGAAGCAGTTAGTGTCTTCCCACTGTTGTCGCCTAAATAGCATCCAGTATTTGCTCGCTCTAGAGGAGCCAGACCACCAGCCAGTAGACGTGCTCCAGATTTATGCTACTGTAAAAATCAGAAGCTGCGATTATCATGCATATACCTGTGTGTGCTTGAAATATCCTATCAATGTTCATACTCAGAAGTTTTATCAGCAGTAAATCTACTACCAACTGCAGAATTTAATCCACTGGTGGATGACACCGCCTCAAAATATACTCAACCTGTACATTTTAACAACTGACAGTTGATTTTAATCTAGGGCAATTAGTAGCACACTAGATAATTTTACTGTATATGTGTAAGATACTAAATAATACGATCGGGAGATTTTTGCAGAGAAGGAATCACAACAATGTGGGAGATACTATCGCACAAGACATACATTAGCAAAATATAGGGTATATGACTTCTTCTGTAATTGAATTAAATCTGTAGGAACAGCTTTTCGGCTTCTTTTCCAAGCGGAGGAAGAAATCCTTAATATATTTGGGTATTATCTATTTAAACAAAACCTCTATTTTCAGATCAGAATTTCTTTTACAAGCAGCGGAACTAAAGACTGAACAAAACATGGCAGAACTTTATGGACTGAAAAGTCCTCTCAAATATGTTAATGTTCCCGAAAGCTTTTTCTTTCTCTCATTGATTGAAATCCGTATCTTTACATCCAAGTCCACTCAGAATTTTACACAGGCAAAATTCCCCATCAAAATTACCAATAGCTATGCCTAGCTAAGCACAGCGGAATGGTTTTGGACCGAACACTTCCAATGTACAACAGACCATAATATAAGTGACATAGGCACCTCCATTAGTTTGAGAAACAAAAAATTTACCTTTCTATGTAATTTGTATGGCTGAAAGTGTCACATTTTTCTCAGTTCCTCACTAAATTACTATTCATTAGTTATTTGTCAGAGAAATTAAAATCTAGAAGCATATGGATCTTTTATTTTTCTTGCAATTTTTTAAAAATAAATGTAAACAAGCTTAACCAATTCCCAGTTTTAAAAGATAGAAAGTATGAAAGGAATAGATCACAAGAGTTGTAAGTCCAAATATATTTCATATATAACTATTTGCCAAAATGCATCATAATAATACATAGAAAATTTTAATTAATACATTACGCATTCTCACCAGACCATGTGAATTCACACACCCCTATATTAAATTAGGCTTTTTTAATACTCCATTATTAAGTTCTAATATGATGTCAAACTCCCATCAGCTCTGTGAAACATGAAATTACATATAGCAATGTTCCTCAAATCGTGAAAAGAAATGGATCTGATGCTTTTAAAATTATGGACTTGGAACAGTATTTTAAATAAATATGCAAATATGAGTAACCCATTATTGTGATGGATTTCTCAATTTCCTACACTGCAAACGGCTAGCCATGCCAATTGCTATTATCATCTTTAGAGAAGAGAAACAGGAATGATTGAAGACTTTCCTTTTTCTTTTGACAACAAGCAGTCATATAGGGGAAGGCACTTTGTGCCATATGGTCTGTGCTCTATAGCAAATACTGTATTTTAATTAGGTCATTTGCACTTGGAGACAACAAGCACAAAGCTACAGTAAATATTACCTGCGTATTTTTCTTTGACAGATTCATCCATAGACCAAAAGCAGTGATCATAAGCAAACACCTGTAGGAAAATAACCAGGAGGACACCTTATAAAAACTGTTGCTAAATCAAACACGCTACACAAATTTTGACAGCGCTGTATTATGTAGGGCAACAACATGCTCCTCGGGGCCATTCTGAACATTACACACATTCCCACAGAATTATTTTCTATCAGTTTGAAGCCTAAACAAACCCCGCACCTTCCTATATGCAAGCCTGTTCCTTGCTTTTATTTGTTCCTTGTTTTTGTTTCTTCCTTTCTACTGTGTGAATCCTGTTCCATGCTCTCCAAAAGCTCTCCATGTGGCAACCGAGCGGATGTCTAGGAGCTCTCCTTATCTTCCTTTAAACCCATCCTTCCAATTCATTTTGCACAAGACTTTCTGTTTTGCAAACTGACAGATGTCCCCTAGCTGTTTCTGTCTACCCTGTGTCTCGTCTGCATAAATTAAAAACATGCCTTAGGGTAGGAACCTCCTTCTGTACAAGAGGAATATGTATTTATATACTGCTGACAAACAGAAGCAGTCATCATCAAAGTCTAATACTTGCAAAGAACAATATAGAGCAACTGAGTTTTATCATGAGAAGAGTAGCACTATAATCTTTTTAAATAGGAAAGTTTCAATTTTGTGGTAAATCTATTTAAAGATCCACAGGCACCTTTCACCATGAAAGCTGACCTCCAATACAATAGTGCTTATTTTGGGACAGATGTTTGCAAAACAACTCCCTTGGGTATGTATTTGCAAGGAAAAAAAAAAATTCAGGGTAATATCTGACCTATATTCACACAAGCAAAATTTATTCTGTAGGATATAGGAAAAGGGAAGTGCAATGTGTTGCTCTTTGGCTGTTTATTTCTCCTCTAAGCTTAACGAAGGCTGCTCTTCCCTCTTTAGATGTTCTGCATTGCTATGTAGCTGACATTTGCATCATTTCAGATCACGTTGGCAGAGCAAGCGCACCATGTCAGCATCCCACATCCACCTTCTGAATCCTCATTCCATTAATTCTGAAAATTTCCTTTTATCTGTTAACACATTTTCATGTTCCATTTTAGTGACATAGCAATAAAACATATCTTCAAGTATTTAAACTAAAATAATGATAAAAATTATGTAAGAGTTGAAAATCCATATTACCAATACATCCAACTGTGTAGGTAGTAACTACCTACATTTATGAAAATGCTTAATATAGCAAAGTCCTTGAAATTTAAATAACTTATCTTCAAAAATACACTGCTTTTTTTCCCCCTACACTACGTTAATATCCCAGCATCAAGAGATAAAAGTAGTTATTTTACATCCTCTAATTGAGGAAACAACAGCTTGTTTACTTAAAATTAATTTTTCTTTGTTCTTTGAATTTATTATACAATTAAACATATTATAATATCTCACACCTTCAGAGCATTTAATAAAACATCGCTGGCTATGTGACCACATCAATAAAGCTAAATCCTGATATGCCAGGATAGAGATAGATACTTGCGTACCAAATACAGAGTCATGGGATCATAAACTATAACAACAAAATGAGTTTGCTTTAACACAAATACCAGAAAATGCTTTTAAAAGCCCCCAGATAACAAGTAGTCTTCCATTCACAGTCTGTAATGCTGAGTATGTATGTTCTCATTTGTTCCTGTGACTCATTTTCTGTCACAGGCTGTACAGTGCTCTTCTGCAGCAAGGAGATGCTTCGAGTTTCTTACTCAACAGCTGATCAGCCACAGAGTTGGTTTTTGAAATGCTTTTAATATTTGGATAACCCAAGACTGAATAAGCGATATGACAATTTTTCACACACTGATTCAACTTGCAATAAAAGCCCTTACCTTTGGTTGGGTCCTACTGTTCCCCAAAGCATCAGGAGCAGAAGGGATTTGGTGTAGGGTTGGGGTAAGAAAAAGAAAGACAAAAGAAAAACAAAGACTGTTAGTTGTAGTGATTTTAGATTAATTACTCTGTCAATACCTCATCACTGTATTTAAAAGTTCGTTTCTCTCCTCAGATCTCCCCTTGCTTACAGATCCCAATTAATTTTATAAACCAATGCTTATCTCTTTTCAAGAGTAAAATTTGAGATGCTGCTCTGAATAAGTTGATTTTAAATTCAAAGCCACTGATTTTCCTCATGCTGCCACCATCTCTTCCTCATTCTCTCCCAGTTTTTTTTTCTTGTGACACCTCTCTCTCTCTAGTTTTGTGGGTGTCACTGTCTCTTAAAAATAAAGTACCCGAGCAATGTAAAAATTTCCTAAACCACTTGAACAGGAACTTCAGGCAAGTTATTCAAGAGAAAATTTCAGAGTCCAACCCTTGGACTTGCCCAACTCAGTTCTCTCTCAGTTGCTGGGACAGCAGAGTAAACATTTGTTTCCCTACAAGAATGAGCAGAGAATAGCAATTCCTTTAATCTGTTATGTGCATAATTTAAAACTTTGTTTGGTTTTTTTGAGTTTGCTTTTTTTTTTTAAACAAGTACAAAATTACTGGAGTGACCTTTAAAATAACAGCACAGCATCAGCCAATGCCCCAACAGCAGGTTATGCAGTCTTCCCACATACAGAAGACTGGAGAAATGCAGCAAACAAACGACAACGAAGAACCAATATTCTCCTTATCCTGTACGTTCCAAATGAGATTAGGAAGCTCTTCACATCAGTAACAAGTAAAGTCTTGTGACAAGCATCACTGATTTCTTTTGAACAGAGCAGGAGAAAGACATGGGAGCCATACAAGATTACCCTCAGAGTTCTTGCTGCTCATATGGGTTGAGAAGCAAGTCTGAAAATAGTAATTTCTCAGCATTGTCTCTCAAAAATAATTATTTACTAAGCAAGTCCATCATGTCTTTTTTCTCAGGCTTGGATCTAATATGCATATCTGTTTGACATAACAGGAATGACGGTGACTTTGGATAGCAGTCGGCATGACCTGCTATGCAAGATGATTATTTAAGTCAAGGTTACCCCATGACAGCCACGTAATAACAGGACCACTTTTCCCCCTGCCATCTGGCGAAGTTTGAATAAAAGCTCTCCCAAGGTCCTTGGCAGCATGCTTGGTGCAGACTCTCGACTGTTGCTGTTGCTCTGGATGGGCTGTAGATATGGAGGCTTACTGAGGGAATCTCCTTCACTAAGGCTTTGATCCAAACACAGAATACACCAGAGAGCCTGTCTGGATTACTTCAAGAGAGACACAAGCGCATTTTGTTGGCTTTCAGTGCTCCGAAATGCTAGTGCAGCATTTTGCTGAAGGACTTCACTGGAAACTGCTAAGTAGCTTTTAGGTGTGCTCCTGCTTACAAGGCAGGCTTATTCTTATTCCTACAGAAAAGATCATTCTTATTGTAAAATAAAGAGAATAGCAAGTCTGGATTCTGTTTGCGTTTAGCACTCAGAGGTGTTATGCTGCTCTTAATTCAGCAAGCAGTTATGCTCATATTCCCCAACCCAGTTCCAATGCAGGATTGTATTGCAACAATGCAGTTGATCTTTCCAGCCCTCAATACAGGACGTCTTATTGAATATTTGGATTAAAGCAGCAATAAGGATATAATCTCAGAAGTCCTATCACATATACAATTTTAAGAGGATGGATTATGCTAGGCTATGTAAATCATCCATCTTAGTTCAGACTAAAGGTCTTAATTTAAGTATCTCATTTTCTAAAGAGCTGCACAAACATACGAAAAACCATGTCTCGCAGCCCCGCTTAATCCAAACATGAGCAAACGAAAGCCCTACCTCTAAGAAACACAGCAAACAGCATTTAGAATACAGCACAGCTGTCTAGAGGTATAGCTTGTTCTATGTACTTTGGACCAAAAAGAGAATAAACCAGACAAATGTTTCCCTAAGGAAAGCATTAAGGGTGCATACTGTATTACACAGCATTGTGCTGTGCACGTATGAACCCATTAATGCTGCAACTGCGTGCTGCTATAGCTGGGCTCAGAAACCCATTAAAAGATTTTCAGCCTGATTCAGAAATCCCATGGGAAATGAACAGATACAGGGATACAGCACCCACAGCAGCCTGCGTAGCTACAGGCACACACTGGAAGCTCTTGGTGTTTAGAAGAGGCTCCATGCCCAAGTACAGTGCATTGCTACAGTCCATCTCAGAGGTGACAAAAAGGTAAATACCAAGCAACAGCATCACCTATAGAGCAGGGGAGTATCTTCTACAACAAAACATGGATGACAGCAACGTATGCAAAGAACGTTTCCTATGGTAAAGGCTGGATCTTAATATTGACAACTTGTAATCATAACGAAGTGTAAAGAACCACAAGTAGTTCTAAAGCAGAAAAGATCATGTGTCGCTGTGTCACCTCCAAACCGCTCACATTGAAACCCATGTCCAAACCAGTGTCTGCAAGGTCAAGAGTGAAAAGGAGCACACAGCGAAAAGATCATTGCAGGACTCTTAAAGCACCCATCCAGCGGATGTCCAGCAGTTTCCCCAAAGGATGCTGCCATTTCAGAGGTGCAGGCAGGACTTGCTATCGTTCCTCAGCTGACCGTCAACAACTCGCATCTATCTCAAATGCAGCAGAAACATCCAGGACAGGAAAGGAAAACTTATCTTTTAGCTACTGAAGGATGTCACTAAGATGTTTTCCGCTACATGTTTTCACTTGAATCCAGACTGACAGGACTTTCCTTTAACAACTCCCCTCTTTTATCTTTTTTCAATTCCATGTCAAACAGAAGTAGGGGGAATCTAATGTATCTAGGGTTCCTAAAATTAAAAAAGGAGAACGAGAATACTCTAAAACAACTGCCTATATTTATTACTATTTTATTTGTTGCAGCCAAGTGAATATATATGCTGTTTCAAGAATGAAGGAAGACACGTAGCCCTGAGTAATCATTTCTTTCTAAGCTAGCTCTTACATGGTATAAGGTTCTTGACCAAGACACATTTGCTTTCATTTAAAAATGCTAGTGGTTTCACAGATCTTATGCACAATTTAAACACAGGATAAAACCAGAGCAGCTCCCAGCTAAGACCATCAGTATATGTCCAACACCACTACTGTTTCTGTTTGTTTTTTTTTTTAAAGAATAGAATCTCCAATAAGTACAATAAACTACTCTTTTCAGCTATTACTGCTACTTTAGTAATATCTCAGATCAGTTTTCATTCTGGTTTTCCAGGTTCAAAAGGATAGGTAAGGTATAGTGTGACCTTAAGTATATTTGAGATTTTGCAAATCTCATGGGGAAAACACCAGAGCAAATGAGTAGGGGTGAAACATTACTGGGAAGAGGTGAGGATAGCTCAGACCTTATCTATTCTGTTTGGCAGACCCAACAGCTCAGAGACAGCAGCCAGCTGGCAAATCAGCACATGCTCTAAATCAGTCACAGCACATCCTGCTTCTTGCCTAGATCAGAAATGGGCAGATGGGGCAAATGGGAGGAGAAAGGTGGGAGGTAGCAAGTCAGAAAACAGGGAAAAGAGATACAGAGGCTGTAGGACATGATCTGACAAGCCAAGCATTTTTTTTCTTTTCTGGTTGTTTGGGTTTTGGGTTTTTTGGGGGGGGTGAGGGGGAAAGGGGGTAATTTGGTTTTGGGTTTTTTTGGGATTTTTTTTGTTGTTTTGCATTTTTTTTTTAAAAAGAACATTTCCTATGCCAGCAGTGACCACAAAAACATCCAAACCATAAATTTGGCTGCTACTGCTCAGTGGCACAAGGCTACACTGGATTTGGGGAACTGAAACATAACATTGTACCATTTTCAGAAGCTTCTGGAAAAGCAAAATATACTAAGAATTTGCAGGTCAAAAAAGAAAAGGGGAGAGGGAACAACTGTAACAGTAACTATGAATTAGAGAAGTCCCAGCAAATCCCCGGAAATTCTTATTGTTTTCCACTTTCAGTCTTCCATAACCATTGTAAAAACAAGCATATCAGATTCCAATGTCATTAGTGCTATTTTATGCCCTTCAGCAGGAACTGCTCAGCACAAACTCTCGGAAGTAGCTGAAAATACAACTAGAAAAACATTCCGATGGGAAAAAACTACTTGGGGCTTCAGAGCAGAAAGGTGTCAGTGTCTCCCAGCTATCACTCTGTAAGACCACATCTTCCGGCTGAATTAGATTGCCTTAAGTCAATTTGTATTCACACGTACTTTATTAAAAATAAAGTTGGCATCATGTGTCACAGTAATTTATCCTTCGGACGCAGGAACAACTCCATTTTGTAGCAAGTTTATTCTTTTTAAAGTTTGTACAGGTGTAGACCATACCACTGTGTTTCTGACACTTAAATCTAGTATCAGGTAAACTGTTCATACCCCACATTCACAGACCCTGTTATAACACTCACAACCATGATACCCACTTCACACTTCCAAGCAAATCTGGAAGATAAATGCTATGTTGTAACTGCACCTTCACTCTCGCTCAGTGCACATGGGAATATCAACACAACAGGGTAAGCAGCCCCAGACCTGATCTTGGTATCGAGTCAAAGGAAAGAAACTGTAACGTAGCACCTAAAGGACAAATGTCCGATGACCTCCAGAGGTCCCTTCCATCCTCAGCCATTCTGTGATTTCTATTAATAATTTGTTGCAGATAAAAGCAGTACAATAACTACGCTGGGTTCTGACACAAACACACAACTGCATCATATTTTAGCTATCCCCTGGAACCAAATAACTAATGCTACGCTGGGCAGAATTAGTTGTCCCCACAGATCTTTCCTTCCTTCCTTCCTTTCCCTGGTTAAGTATGCCCTAAATAGTACCTGTATGAAAAATCCTGAACTATAATTCTCATTTTCTTTTGTGGCTTCTGTACAGTGTTTTCCCTTGCTCCTTCTCACTCACTCACCTGCCACGAGCTTCCCCACTCAAACACAGCAGGGTAAGGATGCTTGGGAACACCTCAGACAAATCAAGTAGCACACTCACAGAACCTTAGCACAGACCTTTACTAAGCAAATGTAGGCTTTGTTTGAAGAGTGATGGGTTAAAAGGTAACGGCTTTCATGGACTGAAGGGTTTTTCAAGATGTAATGGGTTTATGTGGCAAGGTTTTGGTAGTGGGGGGGGGGGGGCCACAGGGGTGGCTTCTTTAAAAGTTGCTAGAAGCTTCCCCTGTGTTCGTTATAGCCAATGCCAGCTGG
>JAVKLA010000017.1:27555278-27607732 GCA_034782735.1 Sagittarius serpentarius | reverse complement strand
CCCTCTCCTGTTTAATTAAGGAGGGGGAGTGAGAGAGCGGCTTTGGTGGGTACCTGGCGTCCAGCCAGGGTCAACCCTTCACACAAGAAAACTCATCCTTCAAACAAGACGTCTGAGTTTGACCCCTAGCTGTATCTCAAGAGGGTAAACACTGGGCCCAGATGGAGCAGAATACCAGAAGGACCTGTGCATCACTCGCGCTGTCTTGGCAGTAGATACCTGCCTGTAACGGGAAACAGGATTTAACCACCCACTACGCTGCAGTCTTTTTTGGACTAACAGGGCTTATCATTTGCAAGTTTACCTTCCACCAAGAAGAAGTAAATATATCCTCCACTGTACTACAGGAGCTTCCTAGGGTGGAGCAGCTGATAAGTGGTGTAGGAATTACTGAAGAGCTCTAGCACGAGCAAGTCTCAAGGCAGACAACTTCAGGCACACCAGATAAGGATGTAGGCACAAAAAAATATCAGGAAGATCTTGCATTTGTTTTAAGTTTGGGAGCCCAGCTATCTTTCTGAAGCAGATCCTTTAATTGGCAGTATTTTTTTCTGATATGAATAAAGGATTCAGAATAAGGTTTTTTGAAGAGCCAGCAGTTAGTTTGAAAAGACACTGCAATGTTCAGAGTTTTACTGTTTAAATTTCAGCTGCAGAATTTCTTTCCTGGCATAAAAGAAAGCTAGCCAATGGTGAAATAAAATTTAGACAATAAATTTAATTATTTTATTAGCATAGACATAATTGAAAGACAGCAATATGACAACTGATAAGAAATAGTAGAATTAATTGAGAAGCTGTTTCCTTTCTTTCTGCATATCCGACAAATACAACTTGCCACACATTTTGCTGTTGCTAGGTATACAATGAGAGGGAATGTCAACTAAATCAAGTTTGATCACTACAGGCTTCTTTATCCTACAGTACTCAGAAATCCATTTTCCCAGAATATGTTTCAGAAGGTAAAGTGCTTAAGGTTGTTGGGTTTAAGAGTTTGTAAATATTCTTTCCCCATTTTGACAGACAGACCAAGTGGTATCAAAAGGCTGAGTCCTACTACACTCCAATTTCTGGATGATATCCTCCAATTACTACTATTCTTACAAAGTCTCAATTTTACCTCCATAGCAATACTGAGCTCTTTGGGTGAAAACCACACTGCCCTATTTAAGCAAAAGATTTTTTGTGAACAGAAATAGTCTCTTTAAAACAAAATCCCCAAATACGTCAGAAAAAATGTGGAAGAGCATACACAGTTCAAAGCCTAAACTTGTGTAGCTAAAAGGAACAAAAGTAATCACTGTTACTTGGAAAATTCCTTCAGTGCTCCAAGGCATTCCAGGCATAGTTAGCGGTTACTTAGTTTCTACAGACAAAACTAATTTTTGCCAATTCACTCGGGGTGGGGGGGGGGGGGGGGGAGAGCCCCAAAAAACAAGAACTCAGGCTGAACAGCAGCTTTGTAGGTTTGGGGTGTTTTCTACTTGGAGCTAAATTTTCTGTATTGTTAGTACAATAATCTTCTTAGTCCTGACCACATTCAAGTGGTGCACGTATCCCATAAAGCTTGTGTTATGACAAGGGGATTACAACTTTATCCTTTTGTTTGTAAACACTTAGATGTCAGGATAAAGTTGTGCTCTAGAGAATGTCTGGTGAACAGCCAGTACCCAAACTTTCAACTACTATTGTGAATTTCAATATTTTTTAATAGAGCCTGATGTAGCTACCTTTTTATAACCACGGGAGGGAGGAAAAAAAGCCCTCATGATTTGGAAGCCTATTAACTCCACCAATAGATCTCCAGATGGAAACATGACGGTCCTAGCCCTGGGATTTGGCAGAAAACCTGTTCTGCCTCTGGGACAACTGCACAACTTGCTTTAGTCAAACGTGCTCTCCAGCCAGCCCAGGAGCTGTGTGATGAGCTCCCGAAGAGGCAGATAGCACAGCATGTGTGTGTCCGTATATGCATATAGGTGTACAGAAACACATACGATAATCTTGTTCTACAGCATCAACTGATGAAGGCATCTATACACACAGCGTTCTCATCCAGGATAACCTTTAGCTTAAGGCAAGGGGCTAAAAAGCCAAGTCACTGTGATATAGGATTAATCCTAGAATGATCTGCTGTACACTACAGAAAGCAAAGGGTTTACACTAAAAGCAAGTATTAAAATGCCCACACAAGCCATAGGCATATAGGATAAATATAAAGTTAGAGAACTTGAAAAGGAGAGCTGTATTGCAGGCTACCAGGCCACTGGAAAGCATTTTGGAGGAAAATCTCTACACCTGGTAGAATAGCTAGTGGGGTAATTGTGTAGAAAAGCCTTCCTGATGTGCACATAATTACATGTTGTAAAGATAGTTTCAATAACAGTATTTTACACAAGGGGGAAAACAGTCTGTGTTTTCACAAGGCATCTTGCTCTGTGACACAACAGAGTCTCTACAAACAGCGAGAATAACCGTGCCATTAGAATTACTTTGTTGTACTTATAATCAGGAAAAAATCCCCAAACCCCTCAACAATATGACTGTATGAAGAGTGAAACAAGCTCAACAGATCAGAGTCGGACATCTTACTTGGAATTCTTCAGGATTATCATCAGAGCTACCCCAAATGTCGCAATAGCAAATAGCTGATTCTGTAGTTCCCTTTTCCCGCAAAAAACCTCAGAAAACCCTTTTGGCTGTGATATTAGAATCTAATAGCTCATTTTTTTTCTTATTCTAAACTATTGCCTGAAAACATACATACACAGAACTTTTCACTCAGAAGCAAGGGTTGGTTTTGGGGGGGGGGGAGGTGTTTTTGAAAAGTATTTTACTTTCCAATTAGATGAATTTCAGCCTGCCCCCTTCACTTTCCCTAAGCCACAAGCTCCTTATTTCCAAGAGGATCCAAGACTCCCAGTTCAAGGTTTTGTTCATACTATTAGCCCTAGTTCCTGTCAATACAGAATTAATCTGCAATTAATGCAGAAACCATGTTATAAAGCCCCAGTTTCAGAACAGCTACCATTCTGAATTTTCTTTTAGTTTTTTTGTGAGCAAGTTGACAGATCATCATGCAACACACAGTGCAACTCACCTAACGCAAAGGCAAGCTGCAGAGAAAGAACTCTGTTTAGACCTCCTTAACTCCAGCTTCCTCATTGTAAGATTTTAAAATGCCTATTTTGAAAATGTAGGTTTTTCCTACATTTTTTTCTTGGGTGGCAGGTGGGATTTAGGAGAGCTCAAGATGACAACCATGAACGATGAAATTGTTTATCAGCAACTTTCTTCAGCTCTTTGAGATTAAATACACCAAGCACATTCACAAATCGGTGAGAAAATTGTTTCAAACACAAAAACAGAATTTTCACCATAAATTTAATACAGTTTTTTTTTTCTTTGTAAGGCCTTTCCAACATCAAATAGCCATGCCCTACTTCTACAGCCTTCTGCCTAAAAAAGTTGTTTTGACTTCTGTGTGTGGATTCATGGCAGAACTACCAGGTCAGAGGCCTGTCACCAGGTCTCCTGGGAAAAAAGAAAAAAACCAAAATCTTTCAAAACATCTTTTTCTGTATCTGTTTTCAGTCAGCTAGAATAGTCTAGAGCAATATTTCTGAAAGATCCATCTCACCCTTCTCACTTCAAAATGATCTCAAGGCTTACTGCAACTCCTTTTGCCAGATGGTTTTTCTTACAGACTCAGCAAAAGGGTAAGAGTTGGGAACAAGCCAAACTGATGCCAATACCTTCTCCACCAACAGAAACTGCACCAGACAACCTCCCCAGGTCCCCTCCCTGCTCACCTCCCTTGTGCAGGATTTAAGAGCTGTCAACACTCCCTCACTTCATAAAGAAAAACATGCTGATATCCACAGAAATTTCTAAGGTGAGTCTACTGGCAGCTAGAGTAGAAAATAAAGGTGGGAAGGGGGGGTGGGGGGAGAGACAAGTCCTTTAGGAGCACCTAGGAATGAGAACAAAATTTTTCAATCCATGAAAGGGTATTTTAAGAACTCTTTCACTTCCACCCAGCCCGGTATGTCCTCCTTTTGCAGATCAGCCAGCTGTATCATCCAATTCATAAACTCATTAGAGGCTTTACCTTAAACCAGTTTGAGTTTGTCTGTCTTCCTTGAAAACACAAATACATCATCCAGAATAATCCTGGAAGAGAGTTGATTTTTTTTTTCCAGACCCAGTTATATTTACACACACGTACCTATACAGGAATGTGTGCATCCAATATCCTTTGACAAAAAAATAATCTACTTCAGCGTGTCTCTGCTTCAAACAAGGAAGGGAAAAAACAGAACAGTCCATGATAAAGAGCAAAAGACATTTGCAGGAGTATGAAAGGATCTGCAGCCATGGAGGCTCCAAGCCTCCAGAGTAGCCCACAAGCTCTTCACCCTCATATTAAGCAGGCAATCATTGCAAGTTACAGAAATTACTGTAAAGACTCTTCAACCCAGGGAAACAAATGATTCACCAAGAGCATTCAGAAATATTTGGTAATGTTTTCTATTTTTTTTAGATACACACTAACTCCCTCTAAACACAATGTGTAGAAGAGGTGTTTCTCCTATGCTTAAGTGTCTCTGAGCCCTTGCTAATGCCCTATCTACTGTCCTTCCACTGAATTACTTAGGCCATGAAGCAGCTCTATAGTATAACACCTGCTACTATACATTTTCTGCTGTAAAGACCCATATCCCCAAAGAACTTACAGCATTTATCTCATGATTGTCCACGCAATTTATGTTAGATAATCACAAAGACTGCAACTCAGGAGACACCTTCCAGCTTGGTGGTTTAAATAGTAAGTCAAACTACCTCCTTCACCTTGTTTTTTGGTTCCACAAATCTGCCTTGTCTTCAAGTGAAGAGCAACATCCTCCTCTCTTTGGAAAGGGTGATGCCTGTCTGAAGAGATGCATGGACTCAGTTCTCCAGCTTCTTTAGCAAGTCCACCAGCCACTAAGCAAGCAGGGAATGTTTGAAACAGCTGCAGTTCAAAAGAGAACATTGCTGTGCCCACATTTTGTAAAGAAATCCATCTTAATGGTATGTTTTCTATATGCGCAGTGTATTTACAAGGTTGGGAATTTCACTGGATATATTGTCCAGCTCTTTCTGAATCTCGGTGCAATTTCAGCATCACTGTGTCTTCAGCTGTTGAAGAGGGCAGTTCCGGGCACATGCACAGTACAAAACTTCATACGTCAGAGTCATTTTTGGTGCCTCCAGAACCAGGCAGCTGCTAAGCAAAGCGTTATTTTCAGGTGGTAAGTCTATTCATGGCCTGTTTTGGATCCAGCTCCAAATTCGGGACTCAAGCAGTGTTTAAAACTACACACACACACTGGAAACCACAAATGATGTTGATCTAATCGTGTGTGCGGAGGAGGGAGAAGGTAAGAGATGTAGGCAAGAAGGGTTGGTCATTAGCATAAAAGCTATTTGTCTTGCCTCCATGGTTCAGTAACTGCTTGAATTTCCTTATTTCAGCACATACACGTTTCACGATCACAGTGATAAGCCAGAGGTTGTTGCACAATATCTATGTGCTCTCAACTCAAACCTCCCATTGATGTCCAAGGAACCTGGGAGGTGAAAGAACAGCACAACGCATCTGGACCACTCTAGTAAAAAAAGAATCCTAGAAAAGCAGCTTGTCAAGACACTGGCATCGCAAAAAGAGCACTTCAAAAAAATCTTGACGTATATTAGAAGTCTCAAACATTCAGCTATAGTAAAATTAGTGTTTGATATCTGTCAAAAAATAAAAACATGTCATACTGTCTTTCGTTCTTCCCGAGAGCACAGACTACATACCTTCTCTTCCCCAACCAACTTTTTCAATACTGTCTATATTCCTCCAACCTATTTTAGCAAACTTGACTGATAACATGAAGATAAGAAAGTAGGCAGCAATCAATATCCCTGTCATCACCCCTGGAGGTATTTAAAAGATGTGTAGATGTGGTGCTTAGGCACATGTTTTGGCGGTGGACTTGGCAGTGCTAGGTTAATGGTTGGATTTGATGATCCTAAAGGTCTTTTCCAACCTAAATGATCCTATGATTCTAATATCCACTTTGATGTTTGCCATATGCTGAATGTCAACAGAAATTTGAAGCATTTTGGCATACAATGATACATTACTTTTTCCTTCACAAGAATTTCAAGCCTTTTTACCCAGCACTCTATGCAAACTCAAACAGTTCAGCAGCCGCAAGATTACACTTCTGCCATGGACGATGCTAAGAAGGAATTGCTTTCCTCACCTACCCATATGCCCACTATAGAAAACAGGAGTTACTTTCTGTTGTCATTTTTCCAAAATATAATGAGGTCTCAGGACTGAAATCTTACTCCTAGAGTATCTGGCACGAGGAAATAAAAAAAAAAAAAAATCTTTGTCCCAAAGAAACTAGGACTAGAAAGAACCATTAAGACAAGTAGCCTAGATCCCTCCATAGCCCCTCTGACTACTGCTTTTCAGGGTAACATTTTTGCATCAAGCTGCTCTTCTGCCTGACCTAGAAAAAAAATTCTTATCCTCAGTGTAACATTCAAATCAGGCATTCTTTTCCCAGCACGAGGATAGGAAATAAGCTATAATTGACCTGTTTGCTCAGAAGCAAAAGGAAAAACAGCGTATTATGAAAATTACAGGCAAGCCTTCACCATGACAGATCGGCTCCTATGTCCCGTATATGCCCTACTAATGTCTCCAGACTGCTGAACAAAATGTCACAGTGCTCTAGGCAGAATTAAATATTTGCTTAAACCTAGAATTGCATGGAAGTGTATAGATCCGCATCAAGAACTTGTTCTGAAGACAAAAAAACACATCTTTGGAGTGAAAATGAAAGACAGATCCCAGGCTCATGGGCACACAATGCATACAGTAAAGCCAAGGTGCAGCTGAATGCACAGCTACAAGGTACAAGCCTGAAGGTGCAGTAGTCCTTGGCTACAGGACTAAAGCACTGCTTGCATATTCAGCATTTCCATTTCTTTCTCTCTGCAAAATATCAATTTATTCAGTATTTGGGGGTAAAAGCCTGACTTTCTTCCTAAATAAGTGCTACTGATTCACTGTAGCATTCCTCTGTGCCCTTAAATTTCCTAAATTCATCTTTTGTTCACATGATGAATTTACACATCTGCTTTGTCTATTCTTCTCCCTCCCACCTCAGCAAATCACTGTGGTCATTTTTAAGTGTAGGAAATATTTTGTGAACTATTCTTGAGTCAACACATCACATAACTATTTCAAAGCACTGCAGTTCTTTCATGCCCATTGTGTTCCAACTGAAAGCTCTCATTTGGGGAATCTGATAATCCTAAAGTATTTAATGGGGAAGGTCATTTTGAATAAGCTTTTATTCCCTACTTCTTGTTCCAATCATCTTTATTTATTCTTGTGTACAAAAAATTCTTTCATTAAACACTTGTACCAACACCCATCACCTCCAAAAACAAATCTGGCAGTCGCTTAAGGGCTTGTACATTACTGTTGGTAATTTATTCATGCTGGAAAAAAAATAAGAATCAGTAACAGGCATTAGCAGATAAGTATGACTAGTGGTACCAACTGCAGAAGCTACAATGTAGATACTGTAAAAGCATCTGGCCGCAAATTAATTCAGAATTTAGCTAGCTGGAATAGGCATTGTAACTGGGGTTGGTAAAGCTATACATAGTTTTTGGCTGACAAAACATTCTTCCAGAGATTATGGCCTGCAGCACTGTAAGAAGCAATCAAGGATTAAGTTATCATTTCACAGCTCTGGCAAGAGAATTCAGATTTTTAGCAAGGTGAAACACGCACCATACACCATCAGTTATCCCTTTTATCCAAATAAATTGTGTCAGACTAAATCCCGCCATGTACTTTCCTGCCAACCAATCTCCTGGGCTCTGGACTCTCGCCAACGACTCATTCACTCTTGCCAACTCTCATGTTGTCCCACGGCAGGGCAAAGAAGTGTTTGCAAGGAGGATACAATTCCCACCCTACGGCACACTGACAGGAGACTGTTCCTAGTACTCTTATTAGGCACTCAAAAAGTGCAAACATGAGTCCTCCAATCTCTCACCAACCAGTATCACATATATTAAGCAATGCCTGAATAAAGGACGCAAGGCTTTGAGACATATGATAAGTTACAACGTGCAGGTTTTCAGCAGATTTCACTAAGTCTTTCAAAGGGAATTCAGGTAAATCCAGCAGCTCTGGCAGCAAACCTTTCCCCAGCAGCTTTGAAGCACCTCCAGGCCAAGGTCAGAGGCGCTGCTGAATGCGCAGCAGCTGCCAACCAGATTTCCTCCTTCCCCACTCTTATCGCTAATTACTTCTAAGAGCTTCCCACAAGCAACTCCATCTATTTGCTTCCTGCACTGCTCTTAAACACAGAGCTGTTTATCTCCCCAGCATGCCTTTTCTTTTGAAATCCCTTTCAACACCTCTCCCTCAAAAAAAAAAAAAAACCACCAAAAAACAAACAAAAACCCCCAAAAGCAACCACAAAAGGAGACAAACCCTTTCACAACACTGTTTCTGGAGCAAAAACTGTTTATGATTGTAGATATTAAAAAAAGTCCTTTTCATGACATTATATGTGTGTTGTGTTACATGCAGCTCAGGCCAATTAAAAATTCATTGTATGTTCAAGTGTCCTGTGCTGCAAGAATGTAGCTGTCCAGTTATTTAAGTACCTACCCCCTCACTTATACAATATAAAGGACCTCAAAATAGGGAAAATAGCACGCAGAACAGGGAACTACAGAGACAGCTAACAAGAAATGCTGCACTAGAGGCTGCATATGAACAAGTCTTCATGTAGCCACCATGGATAAATGTGTAACAACTGCAGGACAAATCCTGTGTTAGCTGTGAATTCAAAGCTCAGAACCTTTTTCTGGATTAAAGTATCTACGATGTCCATCCTGGATGATGACAACAGTTGTTTGGCTTTTCTGTGAACTTAGCCATAATAAGGCTTTTTAGAAAGTCCTAGTGAACAGAGCAATCAATCACCCAGATAATGAGACCTGTGTGCTGGTTCCCACTGCCAGGAATGATTAATAAAAAATGCATACTCAGGCATCGCCGAAAATGTAGAAATAGCTCCGTTCTCATTACTGAC
This sequence comes from Sagittarius serpentarius, assembly GCA_034782735.1. Lineage (NCBI taxonomy): Eukaryota > Metazoa > Chordata > Aves > Accipitriformes > Sagittariidae > Sagittarius > Sagittarius serpentarius. Next base: position 27,598,565 of record JAVKLA010000017.1, on the reverse strand, counting down.
CATGTGCTGTAGCCCTGTAAAACACTAATTTGTTAAAGTTGTGCCAGTGCTGTGTAAGAATTTGCTCTCGGAATAGCTTGTGGCCTGGCAGTACAGAGGTGGCTTTCACCTTCATAAACTTAGAGAGCAAAAGTTTCTGTAAGGTGTCACCAGTTACTTCTGCCATAAAGCACTGTAATTAAAGAGGAAAAAACCCTAATAACCCAGAAAAGTAATCACATTTCCTTGTTGTAGTCTGATGAATTTTCTTGCTCATACTTCTAAATTCTTCACCTAAATATGCAACTTTTAAAAAGAGTCTGCCATCACTAGAAGACCACAGTTATAAGCAAATGCTGTGTAATTTCTTTATGAAGCAAATGCAGATGTAGCCTATGTTTGATGTGGTTTCTGTTACATCTTGGGCACAATATTCTCTGCAAAAAGTTGAAACTCTAGAAGTGTAAAAACCTAAAAGAAGATAAAGAAAAAAGTCAACTCCAACCTAAAATGTGAACTAATGTTTACCTCCTCACCACTGTTCCACAGTAGCCACCAGCACCAGATACTTGCTAGCAGATGGCAGCTGGTTTCACTCAAACTTTTTTCCTTTTCCAACTATCTATTTGGGAGACAAAGTGTGATACGTGCCATGTGGAAAAGTGTTTAATATTTTGTGGCCTCAGTGATTATTTCCGTGATAGTATGATAGTTCACATACACAGTTAAGGAGCCATTCCTTTTCCTAAAACAAAAAACCCCAAACCCCACACATAAAGGTAGTATCAAATAAACTTGTCAGTTCCTGATGCCAAGTCTGCATTGCAAAGAAGCTATTTGAAGTCTGCGAGTGTAGGCTACACAGCTAGTTGCTGGTATTCATAAACAGTAATGAGATGTAAGGCTTTCATGTATACTGAAAGGAGCCAAATGATGGTTTCTGCTGAATTCTAACTTTGAACTTCCAGATTGTCTGCTAGTTGTCTCTTCCAACTGAAACGTTATGCTTTTAGATGCAACCTGTTGCCTGCTTGACTGTGGTTCATATGGGATAGCATATGCAAAAGCACTTTATATGACACAATCATGATTTAGCACTGTACACAGCAGTGCCCCTACAAACAATAATAAAAGCAGATGTTCCTACATGTATCTTAAGAACCCCTTTTAATTATTTTAAACATACACATCACCAAGAAAAGCACTATTTTTGTTAATGCTAAACAAAATTTAGAGGTTAGAAATGTCCTGAACAATATCTGCAGTTAATCCTGAATTACAAAAAGCAGTTATTAACATCTATGTTGAGGAATAAGAAGATACTGGAATTTTAACAGATGAACAGGACTGACTTACTCTCAAACAGTTTGAAGCAACTGCCCTCATAATCACTCACACTTTGTTTCTCTAAATCCAAAAGACATCAGATAATTTTGAGAAGATGAAAGCCAAATACTAAATTTTCCATTAGTTTAAGGCTATACATCTAATGCTTAACACACAACACTTCATATGGGATGACAAAACAAGAAGCATTAATCAAATGTATTCTTCTTCTAAAAATGCCACTGCTGGATTCCTTGGTTACTGCATCATCCACTCAAAGTCACAAAGCAGCTTCGCAGTCACACTGAAAAAACCCAACAATCTAATTAGGAACATAACTCAACATGGAATTTGAAAGTCAGCCCTTCTCCTTCCTGTTTGTATCATTACCATATAAAATGTTTTGTAACAAGAAACAATCAACTTGTAACCAAAAAGATTACATTCCTTCCTAGTAAAGTAGGGGGATGACACTCAAGTTTCAATGCTGCACGGTGGAAGCAGAGAAACTCAAATGGGCAGCAGCTGCAATTCTTCACAGTTAGACCATGTACATGAGTTAAACTCAACTGTCTTCATTTCCATGTAGACATTTTCCTGACTGTTCACATGTATCTACTCAGTTGCGTGTTATTTCCTTACAAACCAGAAAACCCCCATATATACAAGCTGCTTAAGAAAACTTTACCTTTAATGTCTAACCTCTGTTTTGGTGGGGGTTAGGAGTGGGAACAGGAAGGAGGAAGAAAAGTTCTTGCATGAAAATGTACTAGTAGTCCTGTTAAAAACAAACTACAGTATATTTGTGGATTAGCTGTTCCACAGAGCTCATGCTACCCACCACTATAAACCATCACATATTCATAAAAGCAATAACTGGGGGGGGGGGGGGAAATCCCAAAACCAATTAATTTGCAGGCAAAGAAGTTTCCTATACACCACCAGCTAGCATATATTTAAAGAGACAAACTAAAAATATGCAGCACAAGGGAAGAGATAGACAAGTAGCTAATATTTCGTAACTGAACAGGGCGGGGGGAAAGAATCAACAGCCAAAATTATCTCTGAGAGTTACCACATTGTGTATTTCATCTGGAGCACAGGGCTGAGATTAGGGAGACATGTAGACACCACGGTAAAATCACTTTAAACAGCCCTGCATATACTTTCCTTTTTCAGATTCCCCACTCTTGCTGGCAACTGTATCACGCAAGCCACAGTGACAATGGTTAGAGCCATAGTGAGAAAAAATAAAAGTTATTTAGCTGTTATACCCTCTACAAATGCTTTTCAATCTCCCCCCCCTCCCCCAATAGAACCATAACAATTTTCTAAAGGACCTGTGAGCCCCGAAGGAACAAATTTACATTTACAGACAGTAGACTTTTTCTTCTGCAGACCCTTTAGTGCCAGTGCATGACACCCATGCCCACCTCCCATAGTCAGTCCCCAAAACACAGGTTGAAACCAACTCCTTGGGATGTGCTAGGCTATCCTCCTCCTGCCAACAGGAAACAAGAAAGAAAAAGTTAGTTTGCAGGCAGGTTGGGAGATTATCCAAGGTCAGCTGCTCTAGGATGAAGCCTGTGTTGCAAAAGAAACAATTTATTAACAGTTGATTTCCCCCAAACACAGCCCTGAAAGTGGTGGGTAAAAGAAGTCTCTCTCCCCCAGCATTTTTTTGCAAAGGGAAAAGACCTAGCAGCTTTGATAAAAACCACTTAACACATGTGAAATTAATATCAGACTTTCAGATAAAAGCCTGCGGACATCATAAGAACTAAATATAACAGTTGATAAAGTTCATAAGAGGGAAGAGATGCAAAAGGATATTCATATAGAGATCAGATGACATGTTCCAGCTGAGTGAGTTCCTCAAAAATCAGGCTTCAGTATACTGGTTTGTTGTCCTCAGCCACTGCTCTGAGTCCTTTTTGAACACAGGCTTCATTTTAACATACAAGCTAATTTATCCAATTTTGGTGTTATTCAACTGGTTCTGGATTTTTGGTTTGGTTTTTTTTTGGAAGCACCTTTAATTATGAGCATCAAATTCTCAGTGATGTAAACACAACTATTTTTCTTTACAGAATACTAGTCTTTCGACAGTTGTGCACTCGTTTAGCAAAGCATATATAAGACAATGGCATTCATGAGGAGCAATACCCTAAAAAAGAGTTATCTATTTCTCTATTGCATTCAGTTTCTAGAACCATTACATGTGACCCATTGTATATAATAAACTTTGGAGATTGTCAGGTTATTTGACAGCATTTAAAAGAGACAAACTCCGAGAAATAATAAGCTCATATGGCTCCCACGTGACACATTTGCACCACTCTGCCATTCTGTCTGCCCCCAAATGTCACGAAACTAAACACATGCAGAAAGAACATCCTAAAATGAAAGTATTCATATATATATATATACACACACAGCAGAACAATGACAGCTTTTAGGTAAGCTAATTTTGTACCTTCAACAATTTGACAGTATTCCTTTAGCCTCCTTACTGATCTGCAGCCAGTATGATAAAATAGACAAAATGTCTAATTACCATAATTTGGCCACTCTGGCTTATAAAATCCCTAAGTGCTCATTCATGCAGCTGATTGAATGAGTCTGTCCAAGCATAACCACAAACACAGAAAAGATGCTGGGTATTCAGTTTGATCATTTGATGCTACAAAAAGAGGACACAGCGATAAAACTCCTCTTTACAGGTATTGCAGCACCAGTTACTACCATGTTAGAATTGTCCATGCTCTTGGAATATGTCATCCATGATTTTATAACTAGCTCCCATAAAAATAAAGTTATACAGAAATTTAAGGTGCTATTTTAAGCACAGGATGAAGAAAGGATGTTTAATGATGGAGTATCACTGCTAAGTCATCACACCCAATTTCTTTTGCTTAAGTAACAATCAATACCAGCTTCTTACCATGCTTTACTTAACAGCAGCACAAAGTGGAGTTTGCTGTCCTAATATGCAGGATTTGCACTACCAACATGAGTTATTGCCGCTAAAACATGTACAGAATGAGCAGAGGGTATTTATCCTTGCTGGCAACCTGTGCTGGCTCTAGTCATTGTAGTGTTGGATTGAGGCGGGGGTTACAGAAATGCACTGCTGCTATTGTGCTGGTTACAGTGACCAGGAAATCAGTCTCCAGTGAATAGAGCACTTTATGTAAGTGGTACCATTATAAATCAAAGGGGCAGAGAGCGAGCATCTGTACAGTTCTCGCCCTCCACCCTCAACATACAATCCATAAATTAGCATTCATGCAAGACTGGAGCAGCATGTAGGAATGCAGGTTCACCTTCTCGTCTGATATGACTGTCCAGGCACGTAGTGCCATGCTGTTTCGGGTACAACTGTGATACCAAAAAGAGACAGGCTTTTAAAACTCAAGAGTCAGAGCTGGAAAGAATTCAGAGAGACACTTGGCTCACACAGAAGAGCTGCAAACGCAGATTGTGTTTGGCTGTATGTTAAAACTAAGTACCTGAAGAGACCCTCCCTTGCTTGTATCTCCCTTCTTACGCCTCTATTTTTTCCCCTTGAGCTTTGATTTTCCCATCAGCAATTTAATGACTGAATACTCCCAGAGGAAGAGTTGGGTTCTGCAATTCCAAACATGCAAGTTTCCATTTATTGTTCCACAGAATAAGAGGAAAATCTAGCCTCTCCAAATACAACACAGCATTTCAAACATTGTATTTGCCTTCCAGAGTTGAAAGGGAAAGAAATCTGGTTAAAACATGACTTGCAAAAAGAAAGGAAGAGAAAATATGTTTCAGGCATAAAGCTGTATTGTAAGAGATGGCTTGAAAGGCTGCCAATGCTGCAATTCCCCACAGCTTCTTTGTAAGAAATACACATTATAAACTTGATGAATACCTAATATGATTTTTTTTAGCTTCCATACAGTTTCAAGCGGCATTCTGATACCAAAAGAGAGATTTTAGAACTCTCAAGCTCTTTTGTAAGACTTTCAAAGGTCCTAGCTTGTGCCAAGTCCAATGCTCCTTTCAGAAATCAGGCAATTGACTCTGCCTGCCTAAAAATCACCGAGCAAACCCAATAGAAATTAACAGCAAAAAATCAGATCTTGGTGTCTCCCGAAGTCATTTGTTTGTCTCCAATTAAACATTTTTTTAAGTTCAACTACTAAATGTACTTTTCCCAATGACTTAGGAGTGCTTAAACGAAAGATTCAATACTAAAACCTTTCAGATAACATACAACCCTTCATAGCACAAGTTCATTAGAAAGAAAACCATGGACAAGTACACATCTAAACATTCCTGTACTTGATGCAAAGAAAACCTTTATTAAAAATAACCCTGCTTAGTTTAACTAATGAGCCTAGAGATCATGTTTATCAGTTAGCAACATACAATGAAGCAGGCAGTCTCTCAAGCCTAGTAAGCTTACGCACTTCACCTTCTTAAACGCATCCTTATTGAACTATCACAGCATATGGATATGATTAAAAAAAAAAAAAAAGACATTCAAATTTTATAAACCTTAGATTAGGCAATGTTGGGGTTCGTGAATGCATTTGTCACCTGGCTCAATGGCATTAATTCAGCTACCTGTGCTATCAACAAAATCCACACAGATGATTCAAAACCAGATTACTTAAACGTGAAGCTTTTCTTTTTTTCCTTTTTAAATAACAGAAAAGCATCGAGAGACTCCTGAAGCCTCTTGCACTGTTCCCACTGTATGGATATGATAAAGGGGAACAGTAACTTATCCAAGGCTGTATGCGTCGGCAGCAGAGGCAGAGCTCAGAGCCTTCTTTATCCCCCCTCCCCGCTACATGTTTTATTGCCTGTCATGCCAACCTAAGGAAGTCAACACAAGCCATTTTGTCCAGCATCTAAGGGCTTTAGAAAGAAGGCAAGAGGAGTGAGATCGTATTTCTTAAGACCTCATAGCAATGTATTGCCCTGTCTTTTCCCAGATTAAGCCTTCCTTTCAGCCACCAAATTAACTGAGGTTTGTTCACGGAGCTGCTCATGCCAATGCAACCAACTTTTTTGATTTGAATATAGATAAACAGAAACTTCAAGGAGGTTATTGGACAGTCCATGTAAAACTTGACTTAAATGCAATTGCGAACAACTTAAGAGTATACTAAACTGGAATAAATTCAATACGTCATTAACGTTTTATATCTATACTACAACCGTGCACCATACTTTAAGTCTTATCATAATGTCCTCTATACATTCACAGATATTAAAGCTGGAAAGAACTGTTAGACAGTTAACCTGACCTTGTAACACCAGCCACACAATTACACCCATCAACTTGTGTTTGGCCATCATAGCTCCTTCTGAAAAACATTCTTATTTTTGCAAATAAAAGCCCACTACTACCTGTCATATATAGCTCATAATATAGTTCATAACCAATAGTTCATAACCTTTGCTGGTAAAAATGGTACACAAAAATTCCTAATTTGTGTTTCTCTAGTTCTAGGCTTTCATACACTTTGTCTTTGTAATACCTTTCCCTTCTTACAATGCAAGTTTCCAAGATGGTGACAGCACTTCGTATCATGCACAAATGTCATGTGGTAGCTCCAGCACATGAAGTACTTCATGATTTATCATCTTTCAGTCTCTAAAGCCTATGGTGTGAAGACATACTTGAGCAAAACAAAGTCATTTCAGTAATGAGACAAATACCTGCTGACAGCATGTACCTTACACACAAAATAACCCATTTTATACTCAGTCCTATACTAAGGTGACTTCCACTTCCAAGCCTTTCTATGAGCTCTCCACACCAACAAGCAAATCAAAAGAATTAAGAAACAAAGGATAAGCAGCTAAAGCCATTTCATACTACTGACTATGTGACAAAGACTATCTGGTTTATATCATGGGTACAAATATTTTACTGAATTATTCCAGTAAAATCCTGGAATGAAAAATGCCATAGCAAAGAGCAAGTATGCAAGGCTACAGCACAGAAAATGGTCTTTTACAGAATAACTATTGCAAAAGAAACCAAACCCCCCTAATTTTCAAATACCAAAGGGTAGAAATGAAAATTCTTTCTAGTTTTTTGGTTTTCGCTAAATAGAACGCATTAGTCTATCAGCGTGCACTTCACATTTTTGTCAAGGAAACTGCAACACTAGCAGTCCACTTAAATAGCAAACCCCAAATGAGAACAGCAATCATCCTCAGCCAAAATCTCCACGGTATCAAAACAGTCTCGAGTGCCAGCAGATTAGCAGACAATATCAGAAACAAGTGGCATAAGGTAGAATAGAGAATAATTAATCAACATCACTTAGACTGCTAGAAAATACCCTTGTCATTTCAAACAACTCAATTGCCCCCTGTTTACCTTTCAGCTTGCAGGATTCACAGTTTAAGTGAGCAATGTTAAACCACCATCACTTTGTTGCTGACATCGTAGTCGTTACCGGCAGTAAATCTTTCACTGCAATAAGCAGTCTTGGATGATAAAAAATAAGATTTCTAGCTGCAGCAGATCCTCAACCACTGCTAATTAAAAACCTGATAATACAGAACAAGCTATTCTGAAGTAGTGATTCACGAGATAAACATTATATACATTGTTGGTTCTGTGTGCAAGGCCTACATTTAATTACCAGGAATAAGTAGTTACAGAGACATTAAAATCAGCGTAAAAACAATTCAATCCAGCCTATCCAACTTCCTAAGAATGTGGAAAGATTAGCACAGCACAACCCAGGGGGATCATACACACTGTCAAACTCCTGGACACAGCACTAATACGTAATTCTTAATAAAGATGCTTTTAAAAACAAAGACTTTGAGCCATAGAAAGCGAGTGTTTACAACAAGGAACTGCTCTGCCTGGATCTCACTGCTGTGGAAGCAAAGTCACCTTGAAGTTCTCTGTGGCTGCATTGTTTCACCTGTTAAATGGCAAGATAAACCTTCCAGGGGAGTTAAAATAAAACTCCAAGACTTGCAGCTATTTTATAGCTTGAGGGAGAAATGTTGGCCAGCAGACAAAACTGTCATGTACTCGCTTCTCTTCACTAATTCGATTAAATACTCCAAGTTATTGGTGAAGTAACTCATAGCTGTGTGGTACTTCAAAATTACTAAAACATTAATAGCATCTGTGGTCACATAAGGCAGGTACCTCAGGCCAGAGAAACTGTGCCCTCCAAAAAGGGAGATTCACCCAAGATGACAGGAGATGCTGTTTTCTGATGCTTCCTAGGAAGGGGTTGGCCTTCTGGAACTTAAGTAAGTACCCTGCATTCAGCAGTTCATGGGTGGAAAAATGCTACTCAGACTCAACACAGGACAAAAAAAAAAAAAAAAAAAAAGAAGGTTATTTGACTCAGAAGAGCAGGGAAATGCATATTCAGCAGCACAAGTATGGACAGCAGCAGCCTATGCCTGCCACATTTGCAGGATGCACTGTGAAACAGTGGCTGCAGACAGCAGGTGAAACCAGGGATTTGGAGGCATATAGCGTCTGTATGTATATGTACACAACCTACAGCAATGGTTCTCAGTCATCATGACACATGCAGCACATCCCAGGAACCACAGGAATGGACAAAACCAAGGTGTCAGGAGAACTGCTGACATGCTGTTACAAGGGGATTCTCTCCAATCTTTCCACCCTTCAACTGACATCCTGCTCAGCATCATCATGAAAAACTTAGGAGACCATTTGCTTTTGTTAAAGTTTGGATGATGTACAAGCCTCCCAAACACAGCCTCACACACCAGCTTGGTGTTGCATTCAACAACTGACTGTAACCCATAAAATTAGTAATTCATCTAATTCAGCTTCCTTGCAGCTAACTGATCTACCAGACAAGAACAGTGTATCTGCAGAAATGAGAACTGTGCTCCCCAAAATATTTCAAAATTAATAAATATGGATACCCCCTTCCTGGAAGTGTTCAAGACCAGGTTGGACGGGGCTCTAAGCAACCTGATTAGTTGAAGATGTCCCTGCCCGTGGCAGGAGGGTTGGAACTAGATGACCTTTAAGGTCCCTTCTGACCCAAACCATTCTATGATAAATCATTCATTATCAACATCTGCAGCGTGTCTACTCTACATCATTGTACATACACACTACTGTCTTAGGCCCACCAAAAATAAATTCTGCCAGTATAAAAACAGTGATGCAAAATAAAAGTGGTATCAAAGAAGTTGACACCATCTGATGCCCTATCTGCCAATTTCCACGTCTTCGCAAGTCCAAATAACTTGGATTTATGCACAGATCCAATGCAAAAAAATAGATATTCCATTCTGATCAAGCCAACAGTTTGCTTTCCCATGTTTGCACACCACATCACCTGGATGAAAGGGAAAGGAGAAGACTGGGAAAAGAAAAAAAGGCACCTCCTAAACGAGGCTCCGGATTGCAAGTACAGAAAGCACTTAAAATGGATTCTTCTTTATTCTTTGTGATGACTACAGGCCCTCTTATCTCTACAGAACATGTAGCAACAGATAATTGTCTATTTTGACAAGTTTGCTTTGTGTTGAGAGCATGTCTCGGTCACCATGCTCTTCCTGGTCAAAACCAACACCATGGCAACAGTACAAGGTCACTCTAAAGTGAGTTTTCAAGGCCATTTTGGGGTCCCTTCCCATCTGCCACTCAAATAACTTAAACAGAAGGGTTTGAGACAGGGAGGAAATCTCCCTCCCCAAAATTCAGATGTGCTATCAGTATGGGTTTTTTTCTCACAATATTTAGCATTAAGCAATAGAAAAAGACTACAAAGGAGCCTTACAGGAGAAGCTATAATTTGAATATATTCAGTTGGTTTAGCAATGAAAAGATTCCCTACAAAGCATCATTGGCAAGAGCCTCACATAACAATAGGCTGCAGCAACTTAGAATTCAAACAATAAAATAGAGATCTCCTTTTAAGGAAGAACAAAGATCTTATACTGTGCTACTATCATTATTACTTTACATACTGCCTTTGTTACTGTATTCTAACAGATTCTGAATTTTAAAATAGGTTTTAAAAGGTCTTCAAATGGCATTCTTCAAACCACAATTAAAAATCCCTTTAGTAACTGTTTCAGAGTAAGATTTTTCCTCCTTTTTGAGTTCACATAAATAGATTTTCAAGTCTGAATATAAACTCATTATATTTCGTTACAGTCCTGTGCAAATGCACAGATTAAAAACTTGCTCAAAAACTTCAATTATAATCCCAATCATAATCATTTGCAAAACAGCAAAGATATTTCAATTACGGCCATTTCATTCATTTTTATATATTTTATAAACCACTGTATACAGATGGAGATGACAGCAGGAGAAAACCACAATTATGTTGTAATTAGTTTCTAGTTGGCCTAGAGATGCCAGGACAGACAAAGTTGTCAAGTTAGTTTCTTTTGTGATAAAAATTAACTTCTTTTTTTCTGCAGGGATGGATTTCTTCAATACTTTTCCCTAAAGAACCAAGCTCTTTTTAAGCATTAACCCTGACAACAAACAAGGATTAATGATTTTTATGTGACTTGGCAAGAGCTTTAAAACTTGTTAGTGCCAAAGAAGTCTTCAGAATTGTACCTGCCAAAATTCGCAGCAAGTATAAGGCACAGACACAAACAGAACCCATGAGCTCCTAAACACTAATCTTCTTTCTGCCTAACCTAGAGTGTCTAATTGAATATATCCAAATTACAGCTTCTCCTTACCAACACTTTTCTTTATAGCTTTTTTATACTACAAACTTTTGGAGGTATGGACTTCACCTTGCAAGCATCCATACAATACTCAGCATAAAGATCTAAGCATTTATGTCTCTGGATAGTATGAGAGGCAACTGCTATGGGGCAGACTGCCTTTTTTTAAGATGCGGTTAGTCCAGTAAATACCATTATATATTAGGAAGTGTAAAATTTTGTATAAATCACCCGCTAGATTGGCTGTTCATACAAAGGAAGCTGTTTCAATCTGTCATGTGGGGTGATGCATTTGCTACCTATGCAGGATCCGGCTGAGTGACTGTATCACTTAAAAAACACTTAACCAACTGTCAAGGTCCAAAGATTCGAGTAGTAGAAAAATGTTAAGTATTTCAACATCCATGGTAATCTAGAGTGTCTCTGGCACCCAGAATTACTCCAAAAGTCAGGCAAGATCTTCCCCAAATGACAAACAACTGAAGGAAATAAAAAAAATTCCTTGATTATTTACGACAAAGGATCATGGGAATTACCCCAGACACACACTGGCAAGGGCAAAATCAAGAGTGAGAACACAGCAGGGCAGTATGGGCTTGCAGATGAGATATCCATATGAAAGGTAAACTTGGATGCCTGTCATTAATGCCCAGCCCAGACAGTACCATCGGTGATACCATTGTTACAAATGCAAACATTTCAAGGAAGCTCATGAGCAGAATTTAAGATACCTGTACTAATCATTTCCCAGCTAGTGATTTTGATTAGAATAGACTACATGCTATTTTCATTGAGTGCTATAGAAGATGATTTAGTTTTAGCAGTGGGACAGTTAACTGAATTCAAGAATTGATACAGTGAAGAAACAGGAAACTTGATTTTTGCCCTCCAAAAACTGATGGTACATCCACAGTTACTGATGAAGGAGAAAAAACACAGCCCCACCTACTCCCCATATGAAATCTCAACCTCTTCCAAATGCCAGGGTTACCTCACATGATATCCAGAATACTCAGTCTTGCCCAACCTCTATTTGAAAACAGCAGGTTTCATGATGCTTCCATGGATCGTTGCCACAGAAGACATTTGTCACATGATACATGATTAAAACAGCAAACGATCATGTCCTATCTCCAATGCTTAGGAAGGCTGAAACCTTTGACATCCTTCAAAGAAGCCAAAACAGCCAACAGCTAAGACAAAAAAACCTCAGCACTGAGGCAAAAGCATTCAGCTTGAGTTGGAATTTCTTTGGGTCCTATTCCAGCATGAGGTATTAACTAAGTTTTTTATTCAGAAAAGAATTATTCAAGATGAACATTTGGTAACTGCAATTCATTTTTTTAGTTTCTGGATGGATGTGCTGCTAAATACAATTTACCAAAAGGTAAAGACGTGTACTTTGCCAATAACCTCTCACAAATTAAGTTACAATTAACTGCAGACATCACTACTGCCTTGAAAATGAACCTGTCTCTCTTTCAACTATATTAATTACGGAAACAATTTTACAGTGACAGCTAGTATTTATATTGAGTACTGTCAGCTTAGTTACCACATCTCAGTAAGGCAGGAGTTTTCTAAATCCTACCACTCTGAATAACGTCACTCTTCAACAGTATACAAACAACATATGATTTTATTCATGTACAGAGCTACATGAACTATCCTTGGAGATATTAAAAAACACCTGGACATAGTCCTGGGCAGCCAGCTCTAGGACACCCTGCCTGAGCAGGAGGGTTGGACCAGACGCCCTCCAGAGGTCCCTTCCAGCCTTTGACCAGTCCATGACTCTACACGTACATTACTATGCTTAAGACTGCCATGAGTAAGCCTGCTATCACTACAACAGTAATTCTAAAATATTCTGGCACCCCATTGCCTCTCAAGTCTCCAACCTGGAGGCAGGCAGCTGACCTCTCTGCTCAGCAAAACAGCCTGTGCAGAATCTCAGCAATGTCCTCTGAAAGGGGGTTGCTGATGTGACCTTACCTGGGGAAGTATCACCTAAGAAACCTGAACAGGGACTAGAAGCACAGACAAGGAAAATAAAGGTATGAGGAAATATTTGATTACAAAGTATACAATATTCTTAGTTCAAAAGGCTAACACCGTTTCACAAGAAGCTGTACCAGGATACACATCACATGGTATTAGTGAGCTCTATCAGTTTCACCTTGTGTAACCTTCACAAGTAAGATGCCTCACTACATAACCACGAGGCTGTTTCTTGTCACTAGAGATTGGGTCATGGAGGACTACCCTGTATCTAATTCCAAACCTATGTCAAAGTGCTGCAGTAATTATTCAGCATGCAAAAGCATGCTTACTCTGTATGGCTCGTCTTCCTCTTTTACAGTGTGAACCTGTCATGATTCTAGTGATCTGGCATAATTCTTGTATGGCGTATGCTGTAAAGGACTTGCCAGTGCTCTTCCTGCAATTTGATTAAACTCTTAGCAGCAGCAAAGAAAGATATTCTACTGGCGACAGGAAGAGATAATTACCACGTGTGAAAACTTTGCAGAGAGCAGCTACACAGGCTGGAGTGAAGCAAGGATGTAAGCTGTTAGCATGAAGTTACTGCATAACTTACTTGCTGTTGTGGGCAGTACAGGTACTAAGTAAGACAGCTTGTAGGCAGTAGATGCTCATAAGTCTCAGCAAGTACGTACGTGGTTTCAGCAGGTGCATTAAGCAACCAGATAATTGCTTCCTCCCAGAACCATCCCTATTTCTCTCTTCTCTGCCACAAAATTTGCATATGCTTTTTCTTTGTTCTTTTTTTTTTTTCTTCACACCTCTGAAGTGTTTATTTTTCTGCTCAGCACATTGTAATTCTCCCTTCCCATGGTACCATGGCTGCAAACTCCACAAAGTCATTATCTCTAGCTGCGTTATCAGGAAGAAACCACGACTACATGGGCTATCAGATGAAGGCTGGCTGGTGACAAATACCAGTCAAAGAGCCCAGAAGAGGAGAGAAAAGAGCCTTCATGCCAGGAAAAGACTGGACAGAAGAACAGAACAATTGGTAATGTCACTTTTGATCAGAGTTATTCATATTAGGTAACATTTTTGTAAGTAATTACATTTGTTACCAAGTATAAATGAAATTCAGATCATAAACATATGCAAATAATGCTTTAAAAAAATTCAGAAAGCTGGAAGTGCTCATCACTGAAGGGCTATTCAGATAAAAGCTGGATGGATATCCTGTTTCTTTATTTCATTTATCTGATCCACACAGTAGAGCTACAACTGCTGAAGAACAGAACAAAATGCTGGCAGAAGTCTACAAACCCTGAGGAAAAAGAAAGAAAATGGTATTGTGCTTTCCAAAAGGCTAAAAATGAAAGTAAGTGGACTAGACTAAGAACCTCAGACAATACACATTAAGATGCAAGGTTTCGTTACATCACTACCACAATATAGAGGGCATGAGTTCTGGTCCCACTGAGCTATGTGACCTAATTAATTATACACCAGCACAGGAAGCTTCCTGCTTAAAAAAAAACCAAACCAAAAAAAACCCACCACACCAAACAACAAGAAAAAAAAACCCAAAACAACCCACAAACACAAAAAACCTCCAAGACAACAACAAAAACCCAAAACCCACCCTCCCCAAACAACAAAAAACCCTTCTTGTACTAGCTATCAACCGAAAAAAAAAGGAAAAAATGCTAGCTTTATTTTAGAGGCTAGAAATGAAAGAAAAGAATCTGAAGTGACTGTCCTACAGTCAGGTAAGATGTGTATGGTAGAGCTGAGACAAAACCTAAATCCCCTAATGCAGCCACTGCTCTTACCAGAAATCCATCCTTCCTTTCCCCGGATATCTTTAAAAGTCCAGCCCTCCTTTTTTAAACTCATTTAGCAAAAAAATCACTATTTAACCTGATTGCTCCTCTCCTCAAAGCAGCACTATCGGACAACTAGGCTTTGCATTGTTGTAAGATGGTATGTGCTTATCAAAGCTGCCATGAACTTTAAAGCACTAATTAAAATGTTGTTATTTTATTTCACGTACTCCCAGAGCACTGAACGCAAAACATACCACAGCAGTGCACAGGAAGCCAAAGTTTGTCCTGCTCCATACCAAAAGAATGGATAAAGACACAAGTTATTTAAATGTAAATTAGAAACAAGGGAGAATAGTTCAGTACCTCTAAAACTGCAACAACAACAAAAATTTAGTGCGCCTTTTAGGAGGAGGCCATAAACAGCCATACCTCCATAGCTTCTTTCCAGGAAGGACAGACATTCCAACCCAGAGGGAAGGGTGCTGCCCATGCAAGAGCAGCAGATGCTGCATTCCTGCAGACCTAGCTCATGGAAAACAAAAAACAAAAATACCTACAAGATGCTGATTGTTGATTTCTCCTCATAGGAGTAGGAGAAAAAACAGTCCTCCTCTTTCCCACCTACTGAAATTAAAACAGGTAAAAGAATATCAAATATTAAAGCAAATCTTGAGGTGCTACAGCAATTGCAATTTTCCCTTCTCACTATAAGAACTTGAAAACAAAGATACACAGAAACAGCTTCCTCTGCATTCAGTAGTAAGATTTCCGACTTTACAGAGCTGTGAGATGGTGGCAGAATCAGGCTAACCCCCTTAAATGTAAGGGAGCATCAAGTGTAACAGTGTCATCTTTTGAATTTCTAATTCTAAAATTATGACCACAACAAAAAAAGGACAAGTTACTTCACACTGATGTACACAAATAACTCCAAAAACTCCTTCAAAGTTCCTCAGGACAATGAATATAAGACACTAAAAGGTACAAGGTTTCTCATTTGCTTCACTTTTCATAATAAGCCCATAAATAATTTAGGAAACAAACCTTGACAGTTTTTATGCTCCATTTTCCAAAACCTAAGGAATTCAGAAGACTATGTGTGATATTATCTATGTATTCTAGTTGTCCATAAAAGTACATGCGTTACAATCCCTGATAATATAATGAGGCATTGAACCGTCTTCTCAGGAGAGCATCAAAGCATGTCCTGCCACAGAGACTCCACTCCAAATATTCAGATTAGCTTATTTCAAATTAGCTTGAGGCATACATCTCCACAATCTAAAATGACTGCAGTGAAGAGCATTCGAGTTGTTTAGCACAAAGTTATTCTGGCTATTACTAATCAATCATGTTGGATGGCAAGAAATATCCTCTCTTGCATCTTTTTCTGATCCCATAATCATATTAATCTGAGATCAAGATTTTGGAGTTTAATCTCAAATATCCTCAAAACAAAATTGGTACATATAAAAAGTTTAAAGCAGTTAAGAAGTTTAACAGACTCATTTTATATTTTTTTTTAATCTTTTTTTTTTTTAGTTTCTGTTCTTAACATTGATACAAACTTACTTGACAGGCATGAAATCTCACTGAAGGTGCTAGGTATTTGCGGACACTCCAAATACCTTCCAATGCTGAGGTTTTAAAAGCTGTCCTGAACTGCATCTACCACCTTCCACAGAATCCAGCAGCTCCAGCCACTGAAATAATCCTTCAGCCTACAGGAGTATTATTCAACATCATTCTGACCGCTAAATCCATTTTATAGTCTTACCTCATGAAGCATTATTATTTAAGAGCTGAAAATTAAGATGGAATAATTTCACATAAGCACTCACAGCTACAGCATTTACTCAGAATACTCAAGGCAGATCTTAAGATCAAGCTTGCTCCCCCATCGTTGTTCACTTCTCCCCACAGCTTATAGCCGTTAGGTCAGTCTTCTATCTTTCTTGATTTGATTTGTTAACAGGAAATATACTTTAAAGCCTTTAAGTCTTCTCTTAAGATATTAGATCAACATAGGGAACAAACACTTCAGACTTAAAGCTCAGCTTTCATTACCTATCCAGTGTTTTGTTCGGTTCATGATGTCAGAATAGCACAGGGTAATTTGTTAGTGTCATTTCCTTATTTTCATACGTACAAAAGAGTTCTGACTTGATTTCTACCATTTCAAAGAATTACTACGATCAAATCAAATGTTATGCCCTTTTAAATTATATTCATAAGAAATAAACCCACATTGCAACAAAGTCAAAAAAGCCATTGGGCTAAACTGGAAAACACCGGGTCAAACCCTAATTCCATTGAAACTGAAGTCCAGAAAAAGACTGACACTGAGCCAAATTCCAACCGACTCTTCTTAAAGCAAATGGGTTTGCCTGTTTTAACTTGTGGATTTAACAAGTCAAGAAAACAATTAACACATCACTGTCTCCTTGAAGCTTAAACGGCCTGATATTCTAAGCTTCAGATACAGGCTAGCTTTAAAAACAAAACTGTTGACAGTTCTCTCAGAATTGCTACAGAGATTTAAATAAAAACTACATTTCCACTCAAATATTTAACATGTTCATTCTTATAGCTTCAATATGCCACAAAAAGGTTTTTTTGGTTTTTGTTTTGTGGTTTGTTTTTAAAAAAAAAAACAAAAAACAAAAAACAAACAAACCACAAACAACTCTGGGAACTGGCCCTTACTGATGATACTGCTTTGCAATGGGAAGGGATTACAAATTACTTTCTATTTGCAGCAGAAGTCCACTCCTTAGATAACTCACAATCAGAAGCCTTTGCCAACTCCAGAGAAGTTTGCATGAAGGACAGGCTGCTTAGCAACTATCACCACCGGCCTCCAAACACTGTCTCCAAGCAGGTCAACAATGTTAAGGGTACTCCAGAACCTGCTGCTAGATTACATAGTCTATTATAAATCTTCCATTTAGTGAAGAATTAAGGTTGTGGGTACTTTACATATGTATTTGGTTTTAAGAAAAGAAAGGACCAGAGGTTATGAATCCACAAAAAGCAAGCTGAAGGTTATCCTTCAGATCACGACATGTGAACCAAATTAATTCTTCATCTATTATCTTTACTCTTTCCTTCAAATACAGTAGGTTATTACTGACTTGGTCAGATCAGCAACAAGATCAAAAAACGGCTTCTTTCATGTTCAGCTAAGGAATACAAGGTGGTCAAGGATGATTGCTAGCAGTGGCATGGCCGCCCAGTTCTGATTTCAAGAGGATATGGCACATGTTAAAAGTTTTCACTTACAATATGGGCACAGAGTTTATAAATAACAGATAATCCTAATTTGCTATAGCTATGTTAGCCTTAAAAAAAGGTAGAAGTAAATAGGTGTGACCCAACTGATGGGAAGGGAATTGTCTATAAAAAGATTTGTTACCACAGTCTCACCATTTTCCTTTCTTAAACAATACAAAATAGCATACAGGTCTTTTTTTAAGCACATTGACACACAAAAGCACAGTTCTCAAAGTTTTGTTAACTTTTTTGTCCGCAGCAAGAATTTGAGGAGGGTTTCTATCTCGCATTTTTACTTTTACTCAAGTCAAAGCATGTGAGGTGTAGCAAATACACTTCCTCAAAAGCACAATTTGAAATGCATCAACCCTCTTCTCTCCTGGCAGAAGTCCTACTTCTCAATTTTACACAAATATTTTATATGGCAAGCATTCACCTGTTTGTGCAATATAATCCCTCACTCATGCAACCAAAGACTCAGAAGGTGCACAGTAACAGAGCCTTGTGTGCTAGACCTGCGGTCCTCAAGACATCGTCTCCATTCTTTGTTCGTCCCAGCTCCTCTCTGATTTAAGATCTTTCCAGGACAAACAGATGATCTTCAAACTTTTAAGACAGAAAATCGTTTCTAGGTACTCTGCAGTAACTCGTCAGAAGTATTTAGACATATAATTTTTATATCAGAAGACACTTTTCAGTAAAACATAAGTGACTAGCAGCTGGAAGCAGCCTAGCTTTAACGCGCATGTACGGAGCGTGCTCCATAATATAGGTTTAGTATGACTTCCTACAAAATAAACTCTGATAATAGACTAAAAAAGCAATGGTTTTATCGTAATTTCATTCAACCATTTAAATGACTTTGTCCGTTTTAGGTGAGGCTTATTTTTCCCCCCTCTTCTAACTTATTTAGGCTGTTCAGTAACATGATCAATAAAAAGCAGCAATAGGTACTCGAGGAAGCTCATGAGAAACAATCATCATTTTACAGAACAAGGTCATGCTTGAAGTAGATGCAACAAAGCTGCACAGTCAGCAATATAGGAAAATCTCATAGCACTATTTTCGCAAACGCGACTTCCCTGTGAGCTGTTTTGTGTCCCCAAAACACCAGTATGGATGTTGAGAGAGGCAGGCTTCCCTTTTTTCTGGATGTCAGCTATCAGTCTCGGGAATACAAACACTCTCCCCCTCCCCCCACAACTTCCTGGAACATTTCTGCATTATGAAACATTGCATAAATCTGTTCCCTGTAAGACAAAGCTGAACTAACATCTAACCTAGAAATTTCACTCAGTTAGTTTTATAGTTCAGTATGAACCCTTACCCGCATAGCAAGCCATTCCCCCTTAGTGTAAGGAGGTAACACAGCCAACTATCCAGTTAGTGTCGTTTCCACGCACTCACATCCTAATCTGAATTGTTCCTGTCCCAAGCAGTTTAACACAGCAGGAATTAATACAATGCCAGGAAAGATACAGAGCAAAGGCACATGTAATGCAATTAGTTTTCACTCATCTTCAAAGACAATAATATTTCTTCCTTCAAATTGCTTTGCTGTCAAATAGCAACGGTACAACATCATGCAAATGGCCTGCCTAGCTGAATATTCAATTTCTGGCTGTGTCCAACAGCTGATACTTCTAAGTAAAATGCGTGAACAACTGGAGACACATACATAAAGCACTGCCTAACATGAAGCAGCTCTTCAAGTGGTTCTTACCTAACATGAGGCAGGGTCCTGGTATTTTCAAGAAAATGTGTGCATTTTTCCATGACTATATACCAGTAATTGCCTCTCACTGTTTTCTTGGGGCAAGGAGTTCTGCAGATTAATTCCATATATAGCATTGCCCTCATACATTTTCCTCATTTTCTGATTATGCACATTCTTTCCTAAGGTAGAAAAAGTGAAGTGTGCACCCCTACGTGCTCCTGCTATCATAGATTATTTTTAAAAGTCAAAGTCTTCCTTGTTACTCCTACCAGTCAGCTTTTCTAGTTTATATTTATACACACATACAAGAATGCCTATATAATCACATCAGCATTTCCTCTCTAGGCATCTTGACTGTCTGCATGCTGTTCTGGAAGACATGAGGAGAATCGATCAATTGTGCAAAAACTGTAAGATACTATAACCTAGATAAACAGGATAATATTTTCAACTTTTGCTAAACCTTGCTTTAACTGGGATTTTTGCCTACCATTCCACATATATCACATATTTTAGTGAATAGTACAAGTAATATATATGCTTCTTCACGTCACAAAGATTATTTATAATTGGTTAATGCAAGTTTTTCACTGGTTAATGTACATTTTCCCCAACCAACACATTCCCTATTTATAATTTTTGCAAAAGAAATGGATGTATGTGCAAGTTTTACCACCTCACTATTGAGGCACTTCCCACGTAGTCAGCTACGCTAAGATTAGCATTTTCCATTTTTATCAAGAGAGCACAAGATCTGTAATACTCCACACAGCAAGAGCTGGTAAGTCGTGACTTATTTTCAGCTTTTAGCCAGCTTTAAGGAAAGTTCTCGAGTCACACTAGAGTCACACGCACATTGCAGCCAGATGAAAGCCGGCTTCACCTGTGCTCTTTGCAGACCAAATATTGTGTAACTGCTAAGGCTGTGCCAAGCAGGAGCTTATCCTGCCTCTCAGCGTGCTCACTGGTGCTGCCTCCACATCAGGCAACACCATCGCAAGATTTCTGGCTAACTGAGAGCAGGCAGAGGGAGCTTGTCCGGGCTTGCACAAATGCCGTATTCTAGTTTTTAGAAACTGTGCAAAGAATAGGTGAAAACAAAGTCTGATAAGATCATATTCAGTTCTAAATACACCTTTTGATCTTGGCAAAAGCTCTGGGTGCTTTACCTATTATTTAACATAGTATCTAGGCATATTGTAAACTTTCATTTTAAAGCAGAATACAAGGCTTGGCTCAATAGATACAGTTTAATTCCCAGGACCTCAGCAGCAGTTTTTTACAATTAGTAAACCCATCCAATCCTTCTATTTTCTTTTAATTTAGAAGTTGCACCTGTTTGTTACCATTCATCCACTTCACACTTAACCCTTCAAAAGGAGTCAACCAACGTTGCTTAGCCCTTGAGACTTCGATAATTGTTTACCAGTACCATTTTTTCAACAGCTACATCTTTGACAGCATTCTTAGTCCTAATCTTAATTTCTTCTTCAAAAGGATTAAAAGGTTCTTTAGCTTTTTAAGAAGGAAAAAAAACCTTCAGTCCAAAGACAAACTGTGGAAAGTTTTAACACACTGGCCTGTTTATTTCAACCCAACTGCTGGCCTGAAGTCCATCATTCATCTGGAATCAGCAATTTATTACCTACTTACTGCATAAGTAGGATTTTTTTTTAATTGTTCTTTTTCACTAAATTCTGTGAGTATTGGTTTTATCCTCTCAACAATCTTTAAATTCATTATGGAAGAAATTTCTCTTTGGGAGTATTATTATTAGAAGCCACGACAAGGTAAGCATCATTTACCTACAGCTCTGAAAGGTGACCCTGTTTCAATTACAAGGAAAGTAGTCCAAAATTATTTCTCCCCACAACCATTTTCAGGGCTGTCATCTGTCTCAGAATGAAAATGGGAATTGGAATGGTAGAAAAATCCTATAAAAGTATTCCTTTGTAAGTGAAATATACTTGGGCTTCATCCAGTTTCTCATCAAAGCAGAAATCATCAAGCTCAGATGCTGCAAGGCTACAAAGATCCTCAAGTCTAAGATAATGGTATGCCCCTCCTCAGTTTCCAGAACTCCTTAGAAAACAATCAGATTGAGTTTAAGTACCATGACTCCATGAGCAAAAATGTTGTCTGTATGACATAAAAAAGTAAACTGGTTTAAATCCAGGAACAGATACTTTAGAAGCAAAGCGCTTTTTGAAAATACTTGTAGAGATACTCAATTATTGAAATACCTATTACAAAGCACTAATTACAAAGATATTACAATAGCTGAAAAGGAAAATCCCAGCCTGGTTGAACACACTTGTCAGCTTCAGCTAGCTGCACTCATTCCTTGGAATAGTTTTTACCCTGTGCCAGTCTTTGGAATCTCTCTGTTCTGCAAAACAAGAGGAAAAGCATCTATAAACCACAAATTGCAATGAAAGTACACAGAAGTCAGCACTCCTTTCATTATGAAGCATATTCTCTTAATAAAAAGGCTCAAAGGTGGTTTGTTGGGCAGATTTAATAAATGCTTTGTTTTACAAATATTATGGCTCATTCATAGGCCTGTGCCAGACTAATACACAACTAATTTCTGAGCTTGTATCAGTTACACATCAATCCGCAGTATATAATAAAAGTCCTTTGTCTGACTTGTCAAAACCAATAATTTTTTAAGGCTCTTTAACAGGTCTTGTTCGGGAAATGTAAAATGACAGCACAAGCAAACTGATAGTAGGAAAAAAAAAAGCTATAAAGGAACCTAGAGTAATTAATCTATTTGGAGGTTTTCCAAAAAAATTAATTCCTATAAACATTCCAATTGTTGCCTAGGACTTATCTATTCACTTCAATCAAAATGAGTTCACACCCTCTTTCCAGCCCTAGCCACCAAGTAATAATGCTATGAGTAATCTTTGCAGCACACAGTAAATCTTGTGTTGATAAAGGAACTTTAGCCTTGACCTTTGCAACAGAGAGAACGGACAACTACATGAGGCAAACAAAAAAGTCGACAAGTCATGCCAATGATACTATTCATTTACAGCAAATCCCTGGAGGTTCACACATCCCTGAGAGGGGAGATTTTGATTTAAAGAGGTCATTTGGGGAAATTTGTGACAAAACTCAAGGCTCTGTAGCAAATAATTTTGTGAAAGCATCTAAAGAAAAGGTTGACCATTTCCATACAGTATAATTTTCATTTTAATACAGGAAACCACCATTCAACCAACCCCGCCCCCCAACAGCCCAAGTTTAGTAACAAAACATACCCAGCCCAGAGGTCATCAGACAGATTTTAAAACTGATCTTTCGTACACGATCAGATTACTGAAACCTGCAGAGCACTATTAAGGACTGCTCAATAAAATAACCTCTCAGGAAAGGTCATTTCTTGGTTAAGGAATAACAGGAGGATGCTAGTTTTTTGGAGTTGTAGGAAAAGAGACTTCTTTTTTTGAGAGCAAGTGTTTTACACACATTTATTAATCTTCAGGTCTCTAGAGAAAGCTGTAAACAATACATTCAGTTTGTAGATGCAGAAGAAAGTGAGGTCAATCAGTTATCACCTAGATTTTCAAAACATTCCTTAATTTTTAATGCAAAATTTGAAACAGCTAGAGACACTTTTTTTCTGAAGACCTAAAAATGTTTCAGTGACAGTTACATCAATGCAATTCGCTATCTCCGAAAGTCAGGTCCCACACGCCTCAAATTGGGTATGTGTCAAAATATGGAATACATAAAGAGAGTGAACATTTTTGACTTTCTGTACACATTCATTCCCAGGTCCCATGGGAAGTCAGGAGAGGTGGGTGTATCACTTAAGAACTCCAAAGCCTGCTTCTCCTCTTTAACTCAGAGACAACTGAAAACAGTATGTCAGGTATTTGCCATTTTAAGTGATCTGACTGGCAGAGATTTTTTGCAGACGGACAGACACATTATGTAGATCTTTGGCCTGCAAGGACCACCGTGGGGAAACAGCACAAATACGCATAACTCTGACACAGGCTAATTCACCCATTAAACTATTTATTTGCACCTACCCATCTCCCAGACTCGGTTTCTACCAGAGAGGACATAAGTGGGAAAACATGCATATTTCCAAGTCATTGGTTGTTTTTCCAAATGTTACTCTCTGCCAGAGCTCAGCTGATTCATGACAAGTTGGGATGCGACAGCACAGATTTCTGTTTCTAAAATTCTTTTCCCAGTTCCTAAATCGACCCTGGCATCTTAATGAGAAATGCAGCAAAGCTCTTTAAGATTTTCAAACTTAGCTTGCTCTGCAAGCATCTAAAGAGTGTATGTACAATACTATTTCCTTTTCTCTGTTTAATTAAAAGCACTCTAGGTTTGCCAGAATTCCTTCAGCTCACTTTAAACACTAGACAAGTCTGAAATAAAAATGAATGATTTTATAGCACAAGGCAAAGTTGCTGACAGTGGATTTGGAAACAGAAGCAGAACCTGAGCATAAATTAACTCCCAAATTTACAAGAACCATAACTAAAACTAACCTCTTCCTTGAGCTGATATTTAAGGTTTTTCTGATGGAGCTGCAGAAGCCAAGACAAGTTAGCAGCAGCCTCTCTCAAGGGTATTACATGCTAGATAGGACCCTGTTCCAAATCCTCACTACTCCAACTATGTTTTTGAGATATGTTGTCTCACTGTTTGCAGGCAAACCTTTAGTGCAGCTAATGGGCCTCCACTTTTCCCTATTCTATTAAATCACCCCATATAAATTTACTATGCTTCCTGCTTAGATTAGCAATGGGTATTTGTGAAAATGCAAATGAAGTATTCTTTGGTCTGGCAGGCTGGTTTCTCACACTAGGCTCACCATCTTGTCTGGGATGTCAACACAATTGCCAACCGATTCCTCCCTTGCCAGGGGGCACAATTTGCATGATGTAGTCTGTCATGGCCGCAGTATGAACATTTTTTAAACATATATTAGGAAGTATAAACTATGCAGCATTTGATTGGTTGCCACATTTTAGAGAAACTATGAATAACATTCTTAATACAGCTCTGGCTGACTAGGCTTCTGAGAATCTCAACTTCCTGCCATTTTTAGCAGTTTTAAAGCCTCAAATCAACATAGCTACTTGGCAGCTAAACAATACACGTGTTTCTGGAGGAGGCAGATACTGACACAAACAGGAACACCCCACCACACACAGCCTGTTTGATTTTAAGTAACTTACTAAAGCTCCAATCCCACTGTCTGTAATAAGTCAGCTGATGACAATACAAAGTACATATTGCACCTCATGATCTCTTTGCTTTTCCGTTTACTACCACTTGGGTTTGAGAAGTTTAAATCAGAGATTAGATAAAGAATGCTGCTACCACTGACACACAGTTCAGCTTTCCATGAAAAAGCTACGATATGCTGCATTTAAACAAGGTTCTTCTATGTGTGTAACTGATTTTTTTTCTCATTTCTGTCACCCTTAAGACCACTTCCTTTTTTTTCCAGAAAACAGATCGTGATTGACTGCAGATGCCCAGTAATGGGTTTTGCCTTTTCCTGCACCCCTGTTATTTTGTTTCATGCATACATTTTTTCATTTCCTCCCCTTGCAAACAAGCAATAAATTAAGCAGTCACAGCCTTAACCCTATCAATTATTACAGGACTTTTCAGTTTCATGGTAGTTTAACAAATTGATGCCAGTTCCAACATAAATTGGTCCCTACCCTTAGCCACGTTTCCAAGTGCTTTTGATGCACATAACCCCCCACTGTCGAGACACTCCTAGAGCTACACCTCTCCAGCATGTTCCCATTCCCCTTCTTATGCAATGAATACAAGCCTATTATGAGAAAATAATTGTGAAAATTAATTTCATTCCAAAATGGCAAACTGTGCCCCGCTCAAATTATTTTGCAGATTTAAATTTCTCCTGTCTCATAATAGCATATGAGAATAAGTGAAACAGTTCACAGACTCATTAATTGCTAACACATTGTTTAGAGCAGGAAGCAAATGCAGTAAGCACTAGGTTTTCAAAGCATCTTCCCAGCATGGCAAAATCAGCTTATTTTATAGATGATGGCAATTACATTGTAGAAAGAATATATATTATTTTTTAAATTGAAAGCCCTCTGTCAAGGCCTATATTTCCTAGTTTTTAGCCTCATATTTTATTTATGAAACCTGACCTTCCTAATACAAAAATCTTACCTGGCATCTCCTTTTGAAAGGTTGGTGTTTACAGGATGAAGAATAACCTTGTTTGCATCCACATCCACCACACATTTTGTATGCAGATCAAGCTCTATAAAGAAATGAGAAAGTGTCAAGTGCTGCTCCTAAAGCACTAGGATTATGTACACCATTACTTCCTCCAGACACCAAATTTATTCATGCAGTCTGACAGCCACCCATCAGCTAGAGAATAGGAACAGGACTATTGCCAAATTCCACTTCTAGAGATATTCTGATGGGATGGATCCTGTCCAGCTTTAAAGCATGCACTCTTTTCAAAACAAGAAAGAGCACTCAGGTTTTACTGAAGGACAATCAGCATATATAAGGCAGTATGAAATTTCTTCTGGGGAAAGAACCATTAGGCATGGTACCACTTTGACAGCTCTTCTTATTGCTCTCTCAATGCCTCACATGCTTGGAGGGAAAGCCCCTACCATCTGCAGCACATTTTCCCCGGCCACTGTTGTGATACTGCAGCATGCCATGCCAGCTGTCAGTCCTGGGGCACCTGCTTGGAGAAATTCAAGTCTCATCAAAAATAATTTAGGTGCGAGAGTGTAGAAAAGGGCTTATCCTTCCCCACAGGCTCCCAGTCAGCTGGAAAGCCCTCCTCCAAATGACACTAAGCAATGGGATATATACTGGGAGTATTAAGAATATTTGGAACATATGAGAATTCTCAGCCATAGAAGCAGGGGAAACAAAATAAAAGCTTTGGTTAATACTGACAACCATCCGAGGTATCCACCCAATGACAAATGGAGTTAGATATAAAAAAAAAGCACACAGCCACTTGCATTCAAAGTCACTGCCTACAAACATAGGGGCCTGGACATAAACAAGTCCATTCCTATGTTCTTACACTCCAGTGCTGAACCGGGAAAAGTGCACCCAAGTGCCGATACCTATAAACATGATACGCCCATCACACCCAGCAGGCTCTCTGCAATGCCCTCACATGCAGTGATGACAAGGGGCTATACTGCATAACCTCCACACGGGGTTCAACCTCTCAGCTGAATCACCAAAATACACTCCTGTCTAATCATGTTAATTATAATCCTCATCCTCGTTCATCTCTGCTCTTTCCTTGTCACCTGTACTTGCTCTTTTACCTTATAGCACCTTATAAACTCAGACTGAAAATCTCTCAGGCAAAGACCGCAGATCTTAATTATTGCACAGCACCTGGCAGACTTCTTGCTACTGTTAGATAACATAATAAGAGGAAGTTTCTTTCATTGACATTTTTTGAAAGAAATGTGTTTCAGATAGCAAAAGGCTGTAACAAGAAAGCAAGCCAAAGCTCAAGATTACTGGTTGTAGCAGACAGTCACATGAAACTGAAATCCTTCTGAACAAAACTACTCCTCTGTTACTAAACTGTGCTTTTGTAGAAGGAAGAGACAGACAAGTTTCAGAAGCTAGTGTTTATTTTAATTTCTCTCCACACCCTGAAAGCTAATTTACCTATCATTAATATGCAATACGTGCTTGCTTAGATGAAATTATATTCTTCATACATCCCATATCCGACAAGCCACTTTATCTTGGTCTGGCTGGTTAGTGATTAACATTCTGTACTGCAGTGACCTGCTTCTCCTCAACTACTGAAGGAGGTTTTTACATGCTACCTCCCTTATGCAAAGCATAAGGTATGTGCACTCTGTATATAAGCAGCATGGTCTCAATCACGTTTTTTAATCCATCTCCTGAGAGAGAATGCTGATGGTAGGTTTTGTATCCATGCCTGCTCAGTGAACTCAAGGCCTTGCTAGCATTCATTAAACCTCTCTTTGTGAAATATCTTTTAAGGACACAGACATGATACAAGAGTTCCTTAAAGTCACATGTCCTTACAGGAAAAGAAAAATTCAAATCCAATTTGTCATGTACAACACACCTCATCTGATGATCATCACCACAAAGTTAGCATTAGAATCCCTCACCTAGGCATTCTGCAGACAGGGGACAGCAGGGTTGCAGAAGATGTGGTTAGCCAACCTAACGGCTGTTGCCAAACAGGGAAGTCTCAGTCCTTCCTTCCGGCTACCTGTGCCTGCTGCTCCCCGTCCACCACTAATGTACCCAGCAGACCCCTCTGTAAGGCACTTCAAATTACTTCAATGGCAGAAAACTACCCAACATCAAAACCCGATGTATTCAGACACACAGAAAGTTACATCAGCCCCGAGAAAGGCCTGAAGAGCACCAAAGGCCATGCAAACAAGTGGGTAGACCTGTACAGGGCAGGGGCAGAGAGAAGACAGAAGAGCGAGACCTTCTCCCAGCAGAGATGAACTGCTACATCAGCTCATGGTGTCCCATGCAATAAACCCCTAAGAACAGTTATATTCAGCCTCTAAGTTGGGTTATGTATCCAGACAGCCTTAAGGCTGCTTATCGCAGTTACCTTGGCAAAAGACTCACATGGTAGCTCTCCTTTTAGCTGAAGAAATAGTTTAAATTCTGTTTTAATAGCACATCATACACTTTCTACAAATTCTGGCTCCACTACAAAGTATGGTCTTTGACTGATTTCTGATTCCTTTAATGCTTCCAGTAGGTTGAGAGATGAATCTTTTATTAGCTACTACTGAAAATCCTATCACCATAATTTCCACCTCATTAAGTTTTTAATATTACTAAAGCAGGTTAGCCTTATAGACAAATTACCTTCCTGCCTTTTTGGATATGACTGCATGTTGACTCCACCCTAACTTCTACTAGTTTCAGTGTCTCCTAGGTAAGCAGTGTACTTGCTGCCCCTGAACAACAAGCAAAATTAGGATGCATCAAGATAAGATGATAAGCATGCACATCCAAAACCACCGATTAGTTCATCTTGTAGTGAGGACTCATTTGTCGAAGCTTGGTATTATTATTTCTCTCAACTATACAGTTGGTTGGGGTTTTTTTCAGGCAGCACAAAATTTAGGAGAACTTAAAAGGTGACAGAAGTGGCTCACTGTCAAACTTTGGAGATTTATCACAAATCTTGTAGCTGAAGAAGATTTAAAATCTCACCTATTATTATTGCTAACCTGCTTCTACCTTCAGTCATTACCAAGCAAACACAATCAACTACTCATTTGCTTCATCAAATCAAGAAACTAATCAGCTAATTGCTTTTTGAGAAATTAAAACTCAAACTCTCAACATCTCAAGAAACATTTATTGCAAGGAATGAAAGCCTCTTTCATAGTTTTGGCATAAGAGGGCTGTGACGTCCATAATAAAAGGGTAACACATATCTTAGTCACTTTTCCACATTCACATTTCATAGCTGTAGAAGTGTTAAGCAAAGCTGGGCTGAGTGCAAGAATAATTGTGAAGTCATGTGCATCCAAGCGACTCACAGAGTCTCTCGGATGACTTTATTTTACTTGTGAAACTGCAAGGTGGGGCTTGAAGGAGGCCATTCTCCTTCCCAGCTCCCTTGATTTTTCAACTCCTCACAAAAGTTTTCTAAGACAATAAAAACTGGGATTCAAGCAATGCACATCTTAGCTGAAACCACACTCATGTAAATCCTAAATGACTATACCTTTGATAAAAGCCTGACATATGTTGTAAAAAGAATTCACACCACCCATATCGCTTTGGGCTTTTTCACTAGCCTAAGAAATTTGGTGCATTTCAAACAGGGTAGAAAACTCAGTAAGCAAGAGAGAGCTGCAAAAGCAAAATCAGGAGCAGCGTACCACCACATGCAATGGTGGATTCAGCAGGCCACTGGTATATTCCCAACAAAACGTAGGAGTTTGCATTCCCTCTGTACTAGCGGTCACGCCTCTGGTAATCATAAACTCACCATAGCATATTTTCCACAACAGTGTTAGGAAACACTAGCAAAGGTGCAACTTTAAAATGTACTAAACAGGTTTGGGGCAGAGACAAAGAGTGCATGTGTATCCTGGAGGAAGGGGAGAGTAGAAGTATTTTGGAAAATGCCAGAAGTTTTCAACACTGGGAAACCTCCATCTTTGTTCATGCATCAGTTAGGAAACTGTCTTCATAGATTAGCTGCAACTAATGACATTGGATAATGACGTACACAACTCACTCACTCTAGCAGGGTACAGATCAAACCCGGCTGCACCAGGTGGAATAACGAAAACATCCAAAGTGCCATGCGGTGATACCGGAGATTTTTCAGCCACTTCCCTAAAATGTCATCCCACCTTTAAGGTTACCGTATTTCAGAACCAAACCAAAATGATCCTAACAGATAGCCTGCACAGAGCAGTTCGAATATCTTAAAATGAAAGACGACAGAGTAAATAAGTCTGTCTGCGATCTATTAAACTAGTGGTTGGGATCATGGCATCATAACAGCTTTTAGTACAACAGC
Source organism: Sagittarius serpentarius (assembly GCA_034782735.1). Classification (NCBI taxonomy): domain Eukaryota; kingdom Metazoa; phylum Chordata; class Aves; order Accipitriformes; family Sagittariidae; genus Sagittarius; species Sagittarius serpentarius. Next base: position 27,568,174 of record JAVKLA010000017.1, on the reverse strand, counting down.
CACGGTAGCTGAAAATTCTGTTACAACTTACTTGACCTTCCACATTTTCGTCTTTATACACTATTTTTTTCACATTGTATAAGATGAATTAAGGAAATGCTTTCCCTTAATTCAATTTCCTTTATTTCCATATTAATTTTTCAATCAGATTTCAATTTAAGAAATCAGTTTCTGATGGTTGACAGTTTTTCAGCCCTTTCAAATACCATTTGATCCTAAACCCCACTGAAAGAAAGATGTGAACCTGGTGTTATGACACAGGTTGAATGAAATTTGTGACAGATTCCTCCTGGTCCCACTACCAGGTTTAGGGCAGCTGCACCTGCACTGACACCTAAGGACCCCTTGGAGACAGGACATTAGGCTTGATAGTGTCACTGGGACCCAGCACGGCTGCTCTTGTAGAGTTTCAGAAAAGCTAACAAGTATAAAAAACAAAATGTGAGAGGTTTAAAGTTCATGTACTAAGCTCATAAGCCAAAATTGGCCCCAAATACAAAAGCTCAGAATAATCTCCTATAAAGACTGAGACGACAGAAATTTTATGTTTTAAATTGCCAGTAGATTTTCAGGAGATTAACATTCCCTTCAAGGCTAGAACTGGAATGTTTTGGCCTGAGCCTTCAAGTTGCATTGAATAAGAAATTACAGTTGGTTTCTTGTACCTTTCTTGGTCCGAAAAAGCAAATAGCAATACACTGCAAAATGCTTAAATAGTAACTTAAAAATATTTAAAAGTTTATTTATCACACAAATTAAATGAATGCCAACTAAAACAAACAAACCGAGGCAGTTGTTTGGGGTTTTTTTGTTTGGTTGGTTTGGGGTTTTGTTTGTTTGAAAAAGAAATCTGAAAGCAAGCTCAAACACAACAGGTCTTCCAGTTTCCCTGCCAATATTTGTTGCCTTAGAGTGACTTTTCTCTCTGCCCTTTGCTATGTAGAAGCCAACACAAATAAAGGAAAAACTAACTGACTATATGAGGGAGTGTAAAAATAACTTACATCTAAATGACAATGCTAAGAGCTTAAATGGAAAAAAAGTGACTGTAATAGCACTTTTAGGGCATTAGTTATAAGACATAGTCACTGATACATTCTGGACAAAAATACAGTAATTTGACTTGTCCCTTAAGTCTACCAACAAAAAGTCTACGCAGGCATCTTTCAAGCTTCTCTGCTATATATATGAACTGTGCAAATATAGTTCATGAAATTTTCAGTTTGCAGCAATTAAAGATCATTAAATATGTATGAGTGCATCTGGAAGAGCACACAATACTATCTAATCTCGATGATGAGGTGTAAGTCAACTCAAACTCAGGAGCACACTGAACACAAGCAAGCTCTCCTCACATGTTAACACTACATTGTCCAAATGGTAAAAAATGTGTTCCATCTTCTGCTGTTTCATTTTCTGCAAGAAAGCAGCCTGCCAGACAGCTTTGGTAAAAGCCCTCTGTGTATCCAGACATTAACCTTACTCACACTCAGTTCTGCTGCTGCATGCACTGCTCGGCTCACGGAGACTTAAGTAAATAAATCAGTCTGGTGACTTTCTGATGCAGCAAAGAGCTCTGAGGAAGTTCAACACACAGCTCTGTGCTGCTGCTTTGTTTCAGGCTTCAGAGTTAACAGGAACAAAATGCAGTAGTGTTTGCTCTGCCACCAACCACCCAAAAGCTAAGGCAGAACTATTCACAGTGTGTGTATCTGATCTTCTGTTGACTTCAGGAGGAGCAAGCAAACGTGAAACCAGAGCAGCAAGGTAATTTCATACTGCACTTCAGGCTAGCTCTGAAGATGTAATTAGCACAAGAATTGTTTACCTTTGTGGCATCCACATTGGACTGACTGGTAGTCTCGCCAGAGACTTCGGCTGTGGAGAGTAAGCTTGTTAACACCTCAGGAGTTCTTAAAATACAATTGCCTCACTGAGGAACACAAGATGAAACTCTACGTGCTTTACCCATTTGTCACCGTATCTCTGGGTTAATCCTGCTCATACCACAAACACTATTTTATAGGTTATCAACAATCACCAGGAAATACTAAAAACTCTAAGCACTCATGTATGACAGATAATGGTGAAGAAAAGTCTTGTGTTTTGCATATTGCCATCAGGATACAACAGGTGCCATTTCATTTATTCTAATACCATAATTAATCTTACAAGACTGCTTGCACAAACTCCAATTTGTATTTCTGTTGTAATCTCCAGTGGGGGAAAAAAAACAACCGAAAACCAAAAAAAACCCCAAACCAAACAAATCCACAAGAACAACCCCTGCCTCCTCCCCCAAACCCAAATACATTTCAAGTGACTGGAAATGCAACCTCCTCCAAAGAGTAGGAAGACATACTGTGGTCAGAAGCTTGCACAGATACAGAAGCAAATTCCTTCCTTACAAGCACTGGAGACAGAATCTTTATCATCAAAGCACAAAAAGATCCCCGTTTGAACACAGAAACTAGTCTGAATGAATATACACAGTCACATAATAGATACCTGAATGTATATTTACAGGCCAGCTAGATACTTAAACTGGAAGCTATAGGTCTTACACCACAGTCCTACAAACTGTTTAATCCAGCGGCATTGCCAGCATACAGGCTGTGGTCCCACACTGCTTAAACCTAACCTGGCATATCCACACCACCGCTCCCCACCTGAGCTGTGTAATGCCACCACCCACCCTTGTGCCAGCACCAGTACTTCTATTGCTCCTCAGTAAATTCATTCAAAGCACTAAACACGTAAGTTTTTGAAGTTAGTTTCCTGCCTTTCTTGTTCAAACAGAAAAGTATTAACCCAAGTGAGATGTAGCAACACAACAGCAGTAGTTTTGACTGACTTCAGCCATACCCTTGAGCAAAAGTCATATTCTTTTAGTACTAATAAAAGATGTTACATTTTAATTAACACTACACTGAACTGATTCAAAGGCACAGAGAAACACAAGGACTTAAGTGTACTTATGGGATGCCTTTACACCAGCATCACCTGAAAACAAAATATTCAGTAAGACAAATCTCAATTAAAAAGCCTCCAGCTGTCTTTTGCTTTGCTTCATGGTATGTCTTGAGCTTTGCACAGCATTTATCTGAAATATAATGAATATCTGCTAAGTGAAGTCAAACACCAACAATATTCATAAAAGGTAATCCACTGCAACTCTAAAATACAACAGCAAAAGAACTTACTGATTGTTATTAAAAACCCATCTGAAAAAAACAGCGCATTAGGAAATACTTGAGTGAGTGACAAAACCAAGAAAACAGAAGACTAAGAGTGTTATCTAACAAAACAGTACTGAATTATTTAATTCATAATAGCATGCTAATCGAGATTCCAGTTTGCAAAGTAGAAAGCATGCAAAAAAAGAAGTCACTATTGCTACCTAGCGGAGCCTACAACTTTAGACATGAACCTGCAAGCGCGTTGACATAGGAGTACTTTTACAAAAGCATGGCTTCCAAACACAGATTGTAGGACCGGGGCCTAATTTGAAGCAAGATGGAAAAAAAGTAACCTAGATGCAAAAAAAACCCAAGAAACCCAAGTACAATTACGAATGCTTCCCCTCACTGCTAAAAATTAGTACTAGAAACTTACAGATTGCCACTTTACATGAGAACGAAGCAGGACCCTCAATGCTAGCACCTTGAAATGTGAGTACTATGAATAACCAACTATTTGATATAGAAATCCCTTCAACATGCATGCAAGGAACCTATTATACTTTTATGAGCTGTATAAATTAGTAATAGTTAAACATACCACTTTTATTAACCTAATAAACCCTTGCCTTAAGAAATTCATAATTCAAACACTGAAGACAACCACTACCACCACAAGTAAACGCTGAGAATATTTCAAAGCTTAAACTTCAACAGTTGTAACCATCTGACAGGTTTGCAATTTTAAGCCCTTCGGTGCAGAGGGAAGGAAAGAACATTACTCGTGATCCTGAAGAAAACAAATACTTGCTTCAGGTCCAAAGCCCCAGAACTTCATACAAATACTACTTGGAACAAAGTGCATACTGGAGAGCTTCCAAGAAAGCTGCCTCTTGCCTCAAAGCCTATTTAAAAAGCAAAGTCACAGAAATCTTACAACTGGATGACTCTTCAGAAAATCAGTTACACAAATTCTTAAATTTAACATTAAATAGGTAAGAAAAATACTAGGCTTCATATCACTGTCTGTTTCTATAAATTCTAGGAGCATCAGAAATACTGCATGGAGGTATCAGTTGTTTAGAACTGACCAAAACATCTGGACTGTGACAAATAATCCTCTCTCTCAAAAAAAAAAAAAAAAAAAAAAAAAAAGAAAAAAAAACAATTCCTTGTTTCAGGGAGAAAAAGACATTGATCTTTTAGGCTAGACTCACATGGATTTAGGTACCACTCACAAAATAAGAGGATGCTTTAATAGCTGCAAAGCGGTTCTTACAGAGAGGGGGTACGCCCCAATTGCCAAGCTACGTGCCAAGAGCATGGGGTTCAGGTCCCTCTTCTCTCTGATGAGCAGCAAGGACTGATACTCAAACGTCCCTCGCTCCTGGATGAGCCTAACAACCAGGCTACAGTCATCCTCTCTAGTCCATCACATTTTTAAGTTTATACAGAATAAAATAGCTCTGATAACAAGACACACTCTCCCATTCTCCCAGATTTGTGCAGCTCAGTGTCAGGATATTCCCCAGGAAGGCAGAAGCTTCAAACAGATGTACTGCTCTAAATCTATAATGTTCCATCATTTCTTCCCGTTTACTTCCACTACTTCTTCCCCACGTATATTTCCTGCAGAACTCGGTCCCTAGCTGGAAACAGCTTGAAGACCACTACTTGTGCACAAACTCAGTGCTGAACATACGTAAAATATACGCTAAGAGGGAGAGGTGCATTATTCATCCTTGAAGATTCAGAACTCGACTGAATGAGGCCCTGGGCAACCTTATCTAATTTGACCTGCTCTGAGCAGCAAGTTGGACTACAGACCTCCAGAGGTTCCTTCCAACCTGAATTATTGTATAATCCCGGGGGTAAAGAGCACTATACAGTCAGAATATGCCTGGGTCACAGGCAAGGAAATGACCTACGACAGGAAAGGGACATGAGCAAGAGGAAAGCCCACGTCTATCACTGAAACAAGGCACCACCTTTCAGCTCCTTTCCATCCCAGTTCCCACCAACTCCTCCACACTGTCACTCAATCTCGTCCAAACAATTCTGCACAAGGATGGGTCCCTCCTCAGTTTTGAAAGCTGCTACCTGGAATTTAACAAAATGCAGATTTTGGTCAAAATATCCTCGATTGCCCTAACCCACCAGACTGTAACAAAATCAATTCAGTCTCCTCTGTTTTGGATGTGGGACTCGAGAGCTCTTGTGAACTCAGTTTGACATTCCCCTGCTTTTATTTTAAAAGGTATGGAAATACTGTATTCAATACATTAACCTTTTTTTTTTCTTATTCATTGAAAGGAATTAAAGAGTTATTTTGTTTCAGATCACATAGAAGATAAAGGGCTTCCCCCTCCTCCCTTTTTGCTTCAGCTATTAAACTTACTTCACTTGATCCCCTTTCCCCAAAAGGAATTACTGGCATACTTCTGTGAGAACGGTTGGAAAAAAAGTCACCCTACACATTTCCTGAATTTTTGCCTTCTTCACCTTCCCATTCCTTGGCTGAAGTTGCCTTTTCATACTTGTTTCCTCACCATCTACAGCAAGTTTTTTCTAATTAAGACAAGTAATAAACATTTAAACAGATGCCCACACCACAGTCTCATTAACATAACCCTTAGGCAAGTTTCGTTGAGGAGAAAAAAAAACAAACCAAAAACCAACCCAACAACAACAAAAAAATCTTCTCTTGTCAATTCACGCTTCCTCTTCCATGTTTTATTGTTTGTTTTTGTTTCTTTTCTCCTTATAGTGCCTCTGTCATCTGGTGAGCTCTGTCCCACTCAGTCACCGAGGGGTAAGAAAAGGGGTTACAGAGCTGAGGGCTGAATTAGCACAGCAAAAAGTACAGAAAGAGGGACATTTTCCCCCAGAAAGCAGGAAGAAGGAAGAACTCTCCGAGCAAGGAACAGGGCACAGCCCGGCTGTAAAGCAGGTGCAAGAGGTGTGGAGAGGGGTGTACCCCGGGGGGGGGGGGGGGGACGCCATAGAACAGGGCGCGTTTAGGAAAAAGACCTCAGGACAGGGAAGTGAAGACAGTTGCTTGGGGAGAGCAGCTCGGCTTCGCCCCCAGACCTACCTGTACCTACACATGCGTGCATAATAAATAAATATACACATACACACACCCCTACCGACACATACACCTATAAACACGCCCCCGCGCCGGATCACACACACCTATACTCCACACGCAGGCACACCTGCCCCTATAGACACCTATGAGGACAGGCACCCCCCGGCCTCCCGCCCCACTCTGCCCCTCAGGCCCGCTCCCCTCACATACACCCCCGCGAGGGCGGAGGTGGGGGGGGGGGGTGTCGCAGAGGGAGGAAGATCTCACCTCGCCGGTTCATGGGACGGACGCGCACCGCCACCTTCACTTTGGAGTCCCCCATCGCGCCGCTCTAACCTCCCCGGCTCCCTCGTCCCTCCTCGGCTTCCGTCTACGGAGGGACACCCGGCGGCGCGGGGAGGAGCGCGGAGCGGGGCGGGGGAGGGGGGGTGTGAGACCGGGAGCGGTGGGAGGGAGGCACCGTGCGTGACCAACGTCCGGCCGGACTACAGCTCCCAGCGTGCAGCGCGGCGGCTCGCCGGGAGCCGGGGGGGGCAACATGGCGCGCTGCACGCTGGGAGCTGTAGTTCTGCCAGCGGCCCCCGCCTAGAGGGGAAGCATTGCATGCTGGGATATGTAGTCCTGTAGAATAGAGGCGTTTCGTGAGGGGGTGCCCCCCAAATGGCGTCTGTGGGTTGTGTTGTACAACAGGGTGCAGACAGGGACGGGGGGAGGTTCTCAGGGTCACCCCAGGTCCTGCTACTCATCGCCTGGGTGAGTGAAACCCATTGCACCTCGGTCCCTCCCCATGTGTCGGGCCCTTTCTGGGGGAATACGGCGATATTTTGTGCAGAGCAAAGCACAGCATCGCCGGCTAGACCAAAAACCTCACCTCACTGCAAAGTTTACTCTAGGAGTAACAAAGCGAGATGGCATTGCTTTGCTGCTCTGTGGGGTTTCTGTCTGTTGGAAATGGCGTCACATGGAATATCATGAACCTTAACCCAATGTATAGACCGTGGTTTTAGGTGACGACCAGATCTGGCTTCAGAGAGCAACCTCTGATACTCCCTCAACACACCGTTATTAACGGGCCCGTCACAATTTGCTTAGTGAAGGCAGCTCACTAAAAGAGCTCAACAGTAATAATCGGAGGTGGTTTGAACAATATTACAATTTATCCCCATTAGATGGCTCAACTGCTCAACCGCAGCTACTGATTGCGAAGACCAAGTATGAAACGATAATGCAAAGATGCAAAACCCCCCCCCCAAACCTCATTTAAATGGTCATGGTTGAAAACCCTTGCAGCTGCTATTTTAGCTCAAAACAAAGATCCTTTCTGTGTTATTTTGAAAGGCCAGATTTTGGCAAGGACAGGAATAAAACAAATTCAGAATTGTAATCCTTTTGCCCTTCAACACTGAACAAAGTTTTCTGACAGAAATAAATAAATCACACATTTCCAAGTGGCTTTGAGATAAGATTTCAGAAGGTAGCACTTTTTGCCCAGAAGAATTGCACTCAATATCTATCATTTCAAGCCTGCCTGACCTGAAGAATATCTTGTCAAGGTAGAGAGAAAATTAAGTTGGCATTTAACTAACACTGGGACTAATGTCCATGTTCTTATGCGCATTCCAAGTGAGCAGGAGAGTTAAGAAGATGACTTGAAGTTAAAAAAAAATTAAATAACAGAAGGTCAGACCAAGCAGGGTGGAAAAAGCTTGAAACAAAAATGGAGTTTTTGTCCGTAGCAGCAGAAAGCATTGGCTCCTTGGCATGCCACGCTCACGATTCAGCCCTGCAGCCCCGTGCTGTGAAGATTTCTTGTTGGGAAAGGGGACGACCTGCTTTCAGCCTGCACAGTTGGTTGTTGCACTTGTGAACTTGAGGATCCAATTACAGGATGAAACCCAGCTTTGAACTTCTTGTGGTATTTTCCAGCTGGGGCCTCAGCAAACCACACCAATGTTTTCTGAAACTGAGTACTTCACGATGGAGATAAATATAATCATGGCTTTACAGCTGGGTGTGATGAGCAACAAGTGGAGGGTGGGTTTTTTTTTTACGTCATGTTGAGTCACCTGGAATCTAATTTAAATAAATGGGATGAAACCTGCCAGATGTGCATACTGCTGGGGATAGCAGGTGTCACCTAAATCCAGTCCTTCCTCCTGCATCTTCTCCTCTGGTGTTAGTTATCATTGTTCTCTCTGTTACATGTAAAATTAAACAGTAAGTCTTTCAGGGAAAGGGTTGCATACCACCTTTTTATTTGTTAGAAAGAGGTGTTGTCGTGTTTTAAGTGCCATGTACATGGACAATAAAAAATGCAAGCATACAATTCTTGCAAGCTTTGCTCCAGTTTTCTACTCAGAATGAAGAATTTATTTTAAAATCTGAAAAGTCATCCTTTAGCCTTCCTTCAGTTCTAACTGGCAAAGAGAAACCAGATTCACATCTAATTGTTTCTACATTCTGCAAACTTCTTCAAAGACGGAGACGTCCTTAGAGCCCAAAGAACCATCCTCGGTTTCGACATTGGGTTTTATCAGGGTCTCTGGGAAGGCATGAGGGAGCAATAACTTTTCATGGCTCTCTGCAGTCCTGCCACTGGACTTTTCCTTTATGTAAGCCCCTGCCTCCTGCAATGAATTACAGTAATGCAACTTATCTTGCACTGGCACAAGCTACCTCAGTGTAATTACCCCACTGTGAATTCCCCAACAAGCCCTTTCCCTGGCTCAGTGTTTCACAATCTGTGGGAAGCATCTCCCTGGAGGGGCACAGCTTGGAGGAAGGATATTGTTTCCATTCACAGAACTGGAACATGCTAATTATGCTGGGAGGAAAGTGGGGGGGTGGCAGCTTTCACTTGGGAGGGACAGGCTGGGCAAATAGTTTGTGAAACGCCAACTTAACCCCATCTTGTAGGGAATTGTCTCCAGCTCTTTTCCCCCTTCCTAGTTACTGTAATGAGGGGCTGACTTCCCAGATTAGCTCTGGCTATTTAAATGCTAATTTAATTAACAAAACATCCTTGGGGGGGAGGCATTACTTGTCCCTCCAATTCATTTACAGAGTTTCTGAATGCAACGCTATTTTCATCAGGTTGAGGAACCACAGTTACTGCTATACCCACCTGGTCATAGCAGGGATGAAAGCAGTGATGTGGAGGAGAGAAAAATAGCTCCTTCGTCTCATTTTTTTTGCAAGCAATTAAATTTGATTGATTTTCTTTAGAAGTAACCAAGTCAAAACGATTTCATGTGTCCCACATAACTGCGGTGGCTGGGGAGTGCATATCACCAGGTTGCAATGGAAGAAGTTGGCTTTTGTTTTTATCTAGAAGAAGGTATAAAGGGTTTAGATCTCAGATCATCTAGATAGAATTGTACCTCCGGGCAAGCCAGAAAACATGTCAATCTTTTGGATGTCTCTTCTTCCAAACAAGCAAAAAATCAAGCATAGTTGAAGTCCATTTTTTTCATGTGTTAGACTGCGTATCAAAAGATGCATCAGTTATGATTTTGCTGTAGACCTAGTTTCTGCCTATAAATCATTCAGGTGTTGGAAAACTAAAACAGAGGATCTTACCAGTGTTTAGTTAGTTGTATGCAAACTCTTAAGTGTCACTGGAGACTGCTTTTGCAAGAAGCTGAGCACCACTGGGACAGTTCCAGTCAGAGACTGGGAGGCATTCAAAGCATCCAGCAGCTTTTTAGCATCTTCAGTGATCAGGTCCTCAGCACAAAAGTATTCAGCAAAACATTTAAAAAATAAGACCTGTTGCTGTTATACATTTTTCATAGATTTGTGTTTTGTTCAGTCCTTGGGGTAATGACTTTTATTCTGATATGGTAATTTTGTCTTCAGGTTTATCTTGCTTTTCAGTCTGGAGATACGAATATATAAATGTAGTAGAAATTTATAGGTGCTTATAGGCAAAACCAGAAAAGTTATAAATTTTTTTCAACTATAATCCAGAAAGAAAGCACCAAGAAAAACTAGTATTAAGAACAGGTCGAGAATTCTGGATAAAACAGAAAATCAGTTCCTCCAAAACAGTTTTGTCAAAATTCTGCTTATTATAAAAATTTTGTTTGTTTGTTTGTTTGTTTTTTAAAGGAATTACTGAAATTTCTCCTGCAACACTTTGTACAAATGTACAGGTTCAGGAGACTCACATTAATTTTAGCAAGGTACTTTCTGTGCTGTTATTTTAATAGGAACTTTCTAAAATCGAAGGATTGATTGTTTCCAGGGTCATTCATAACTGTGAATTTTATTCATCCTGGGATGGACTTTTAAAGGTATTTGAGTGTGGCCTCCTGCCCTCACTGCGCACAGTATCCCCGGGCAAATAAATGAGCTCTTGAAGTCTTCTTGCAGTACTAGATTACAATAGAGTAAAGCCTGAAACAAACTCTTTGTAGAGAGCCCCCACTTTTTTAAAGTTATTCCAAAGTTCAAAGTCCTGGTCATAAATTTCATGGCATTATAGGACATAATACTCTTTCCCATATTACCCAGAGGGAATCCCAAACTGGTAGCCAGGCTCCGATCTCTTCGTAAACCCCATACATGCTCTGTTTATGGCAGTGAAATTTCTTATAGCTGTGCTTCAGCTGGTGTGCTTCTCCCATACAGTGGGATTTCAATATAAATTCATACCTCTGGCAGCAACACAGGCCCAGGTAATATTAGCAATTTATGTGCTGGTAGGATGAGGCCCCCAATGAGAATTTTCTTATCTTATTGACTAAAAATTTTTATTATTCTTATCAGCTCTTCAGTTTGCTGATACAGCGTGTTTCAAACCAACTGGTTTTACCAGCCGTGTTGCATTTTATTTGAGCAGTTCTTTCCTCAGATAAAAATTCGACATTGGATTTCATTTGTTTGAAAATAAAATAGATTTTCTGTCTTTGGAGAAAATGGAAAATCTCTAGAGAACTTCAAAAATACAAAATTAGCAGGAGAGTATGTTTTGTGGTTGCAAGACAAGCTTGTAGTCCTAGAAAAGCAGAAAAACCCAACACAATGGCAGTCACTGATACTCTGAAGAACGCATATTTAGACTTGTGTAATGTTTGCAGCATTTATCTCCTAGTACTTCTCAGATACATGATCGGTGAGAACTGACCTGCCTTGACTTCAAAGGCCGGAATATGTTATAGCTTCATCTGCTGAATTACGTTGTTCTTGCTCCACTTCTGCAGAAGAGATGTCTGCAAAAGCCACATTTTTCTGCTTTTCCGCCCATCTACACTTTCTCTCTTCTTCACCTTCTCTCTCTCCAGAAGCTGTACAGCTTCAAGGCATGTCCTAGTGATCCAGACCCTGCCAGACACTGATTGAGCTCCTAATCCAAACCCAGATCTAAATTTTCCAGCTGCACCTACACCAATAATAGTAATAAAAAAAATTAATGTGTTTTGCCTGTGTTTAGCAAATAGCACCGCAGGCTAAAATGCCTGCTCCAGATACCCCCAGATTTAATGAGCTGGTGATCTGATGTTGAAACCTGGGAAACTGTGATAAATGAGGATGCTGCTGTCACCGCTGGGAGCTACAGAATTTATTGATGAAATAGGATTTTAACCGAGACCGAACATTCCTTTCTGACTCTATAGACAAGAGTGACACCCGGTGGCTAAGGAGCAACATAAACTCAGGTCTAATTGTAATGTTCCCCTTTCCTATCCTTATTTAGTGATTTTCTCCTGCTGCTCGTAAAGAAGGAGCTGAGGGCAGGGAAGTAAGTACTTCTGCCCCCTTGCAGCATGAGCACCCATCGCCTGGTGGCATCGATTCCCCTGGACCAGCTCCTTTGGGGTGAAACTGGGAGAGCAAAGGGAGCTCTCCTGTGGCTCCTAGAACACTGCAGCCAAGCATGGAGGCACAGATGTGGTCCTGGCACCCTGAATTTGGGCAGAGGGTTTCCACTGATCCTGCTGCAACCTTTACAGAGCCCGTCCCAGCGTTTGCCTAGGCTCAGGGCTTGCACTCATTAGGACACGAGATGGGATTTCTTTTAAGCATGTTTCATCTAACATGGTAAAAACTCGTTAGCACAGCTTATCAGAGAGAGGTAAATACGGGGCGGGGGAGAGCTCCTTTTTGCTTTGTGCCTACTAGATATTGCTTATCACACACTAAAGATTATGTGACAAAAAGAATGAAACAGCATTTTTGACTACTACTGTAGATTGTAACCCTAATACCTTCAGCTAGGTGATTGTTGATGGCTATTACGAACAGTTAACTACCTCAAGGAAAGCGTTAGGGAAAAAAAAAGTAATCTTTGGTGAAAAATATGCTTTGTTTGAACTTTAATTTGGACTTACTAAAAATGAAAATGGAAATGCCCAGGTAATTACATCACTCACTGAGCTGTGGCTTTAATAAATGTCAAGTGTTGGCAGTGTATTGCTGAAAACTGGTGTCGTGGACCTCCGCTGGAAATGTGCCCATCAAACAAACAAACCAGTTTAGCTCTGAAATCGAAAGTCGCTGTGGTATTTCTGTGTGGGTGGCCTTGATATTAGATGTTCATAGAATCACAGAATCATAGAATGGCTTGGGCTGGAAGGGACCATCAAAGGCCATCTAGTCCAACCCCCCTGCAGTGAGCAGGGACA
>JAVKLA010000017.1:27541015-27555178 GCA_034782735.1 Sagittarius serpentarius | reverse complement strand
CAGAGCCCCGTCCAGCCTGGCCTTGGATGTTCCCAGGGATGGGGCTTCGACCACCTCTCTGGGCAACCTGGGCCAGTAAGGTACCTATCCATATCTTAATGTGTTATGTAGAGGGAGCTCAGGCTGAGGTCCGGGTCTAAGCATTTCGGTTCAGCTTACTGGGAAAATGAAGCCCATCTCTGATACGTGGGCCTTACTGCTGACTCTGCTTCCAGATCTCCACTTCTGTAGTGCTGCTGAAACCTGGATTTAGGAGCTCGCTGATGTTGTTTCTAATTGAAAACATGGAGCAGGGGAGGATTATTGGACACAGGTCAATGTACGCTGTTCCCTCTGTCATGGATGCCTGCAAAACTAAGAAAAAACACAAAAATATTTTCTCTTAAAATTTGGGAATGTCTCCTGAATGAGAATAACTGGGATGGGAAGGAGTATCATTTTTATGCCAATAGGTTTTTAGAGTTTTCAAAAACGCAAGGAACCACATTATTATGAGCAAAGAGCATGGAGGAGAGGTTGTTGCACAGAACAAGGTCATCGCAACCAGGGAAGCAAGGAGCAGTGTGTAGCTGCCAGAAGAACCAAGCCACCTCTTCCACCACCGCTCAGCTCAAAGGCCCATCTCTTTGCAGAGACATCCCTCTTGCACAAAGTTGCACTGTATAGCATATGGCTTGCCTGGAGGAGATGTTGTCTCTTAAAAGGGTCTTCCATAGTCAAATAGCTTCACAGCTACAGTGTTGTTCCTAATACTCAGCAAATATTGGATCAAAAAGTTGCATCTGGAAAAAGTGGCTCCAGAACAAAAATGTCCCCCACGTTCTTCTGTGACAGGCTGCCCTGTGGCTTCTTCTTCTTCACCATTCCCTTCTCTGCCTCCAGCTCTCTTTTCCCTTCATGAAGTACGGTTCCCAGTGAAGATGTAGCAAAATGTGAGTTTTCAGAATCTTTATCTCAGAAATACACAGCCTTAAGGTCATGTAGATATCCCTGCTCAGACTCAATACAGAACCTTGGTTCTCTGAGTTTTCTTGTTTCTTTCTCTCCCTTGTGAAATTAAAATAATGAAAAAACAAATAAAGGCATCAAAATGTAAAGCATCAGGAAGAATTAACCAGTTAACAAGTCCTAAGGCTGATATAGATGTCTCACGACTGTTGTGTTTGGGGACTCCCATGGAAATGATGTGCTCAGGGCTTTGCCAGACGCAGCCAGCCTTCACTGCCTCAAATGATTTGAGAGAGCTCATGTAACGTTAAACATTTCACTGTACATGCTCCAAGTGCTAAATCACTGCTAGGCTACGGTCAAATAAGGATCTGTCAGTATTAAAAAAAATATGAGGGAAAACCTTCTTGCTAACCAAGAGGTTAGTGGGATCTTTTCCCACTGCCTTCTACGGGAGCTCCTCTACTTTCAGCTTTGCACATCCCTTTGTCGACTGGTTTTTGACTGCTGTGCTGTGTGGGAAATGGCCATCCATCGCTCTTACCCCCTCGCCCAAGTCATCTGAGTTCACCAGTGATGGTGTACACATACCAGAGGGCAGTACTTGGCTTGTAATAGACACCTGCAAGTTGACTATTCACACAAATTACCCTGCACAATGAGCACACTTTCATTAGTTCACAGCAGAACCAGAAATACTGGAGTGGTTGCTTCTAGACTTGCCAGGGCACACCTAGATTTAGCCCATATCAGAATTTACCTTTAACGATATATCCTATAGCCAGGAGAGACCACTGAGGTCTCTGATCCCTCTGCTCCACATAAACCATGAATTTGCACACTGATTCTGTCCCTAAATCTTCAATTCTTTCCATATTTAGAGCTCCTAGTGCTTTATCTCCAGTTTGAGTAATTTTTGTTTTTTTCTTCTAGTCTTCAGATCATTCTGCCCTCATGATCTAAATTGTATTTTAAATAGATGAGTTCATTTGCTTCCCCCTCCATGCTTTTTTCCTACAGGGATGCTCTGAAACCTGCTGAAGGAGTGGATAGGAACTGGAGAGCGCCTTCCTCACTTACTTCAGCTCCTAAAAATATAGTATCCAAGACATTAGTTATCTACCCTGTCTCTGCAGTTGGGAGAGAGAAGAGAAGTGCCTCGAGGACAATTTTCCTTTTCTAAAACAGATGTCAAAGATACATGGGCTAAATCACCCTTTTGCTGGCCCTGGTCTCTCTCCAGGGGGTTAGGGAGGGTTAAGCTGCCTAGTGAAGACTTAGAGGACCTAACTTTTAGTTTGGTAAAGTAAAGGGAAATAAATCCCACATCAAACAAGCTGGTGGCCCTTTTCCGTTTGTAGGTCGCAAATCTGCAATGTTCTCCGTTGCCGTCTTCCCAAGCGCTGCAGAAATCGGTGGCGCTGCTTTTCCCCTACCCTGCCAGCACTGAAATGATTAAGAAAGGGGTGAGTGGCTCTGCGAACAAGTTGGCCCTGCTTCTCAGAGGTGCTCAATGCATTTCCCGATGTATTTTATAGGAACTGTCAGTACTTGGCACTGCAGAAAGTCATCCTGCCTCTTCTTTTTCATGCACTGATGTTCTCAGGCAGAAGGGGGAGCCCATACATTATTTTTTGTGTGCAATCGTCTCAAAATAGCGATACAAAGCCATCAGATCAGCAGGGGGTTTTTTGAACATGAGAGCTTCTGCTTAGCTGATGTTACAGCCGCATACAACTAGGGGAAGGCAGGCTTGTAGAGCCCAGATTACTGTTATCTATTCCTTTGCAACAATGAGAAATCAAGGAAGATTTGAATTCTAAACAACTTTATCATGTATCATCACATTAGTTCAAATGCTAGAAAACAGAATTTAATTAAGAACTCGTTAAACAAACAGAAATATGGAGGGAAAACAGACCGTCTAGAATAAGTCATAGCCACATGACATTTATTTTTGCTAATTTACTTACACACCCACCGGAAACCAAATAAGTCATCTGTACTGTACTGCTATGGTGTTTTGTACAGAACCAGTATGTCAGATGTTCCCTAAGGATGTATATGAACATTAAACTGTTAAACAAGCTTTGGGCTTTGGTCGGGTACTTCTGTCAGGCTGACTAACTAAATAAAGGCACTGTGCAAACTTTTTTATCACTGCCCAAACCCCCTTCAAATCCTTTCTCAGCGCAGCATCTCCCAAGCATGCCACCGTCATGTCCTTCTCCAACCTATAACCAACATTTTAGTCCATCCATGTGCATCCAGGGAAACTCATAAGTCTATTTTAGCTCTAAGGACCTCTGCAGTCTGTCCCCTGGGATGAGTTTCTTGTTACTTTTCCTCCAAGAAAGGGTTGGATTGCTCTTTCTGATGAGTGTGAAAGCAAGTAGGTACTTTTGACTTGTGGCTTTGAAACCACCTGTGCAATCCTTTGGTGGCATTACCCACCTGCTGCATGCCATTAATACTTTTGATAGTGACACAAGCAAAGATTTTGGCCCTAAAACTTGTGACCACGTGAAGTTACATTAATAAAAGCTCAGGTTAGATTTAACCCATACTGTATGCACGAGTAGGTTTTTTTGCACCTGGTTAATAGATGCTGTGTTGGATTTGGTATACACCATGGAGTTTTAATAGCTTAGATAGATTTATTATTCACAACTGTGGCTTTATCCCATTCTCCTGGCTATGCAAGAAAAACTGCATAGATGCACAGATGCGGTTGCACCAGTCAAGCAGTTCTCTTACCCATGTACTCCTTGTGTTCAAGGAACTGGCTAATAAACACCTAATATGTCTTAAACCAACCTGGACTGGAAGTGCTTACCCAAACTATTTGATATTTCTGAATTTCCGTGCGTTCTGAAGGAGATGAACTTCATAACAAGCTTCATCTTGTGCAGGCCCAGGTCTCATCGGCCCTTGCCAAACGCAACGTCGGGGATCTTTTAAGAGCAATTATGCGGTCGCTGTAAGGAAGGAGCCTGGGTTATTTTTCCTGCCTGATGTCCTCACAAAGACAGAGGGATGGAGCCAACAGAGAACCACCAGGACCATGCCCATAGGCTACTCTGAAGACGGTGTACAGCTCAGCCCTGGATTATTGCTCTGCCCCATTCAATGGACAAAAGAAACAGGAGTTCACAGAAGCATGGACACAGGCAAAAATCCCCAGAGGATCAGGAGGCTGCAGGAGAATGTCCAAGCAAGGATCTTGTGTTTTCAAGGAGGGGAAGATGGTGCTGCTGAAATGGGTGATGAGCAAAAATGTTGCCACTAAAAAAAAAAAAAAAAAAATTATAGGCCTGGGGAATTAAATTGGTTTCATAGCTTCCATTTAAATGAAGAAGAGCAAGTTGGGCGGCAGCAATGCAATGACAACATACCTCTGGAAGGAGTGAAACTCCCAAGAGATGTCAATTCTATGTCAGAAATTTGGTTCATGATCAGGGTTTTGAGACTGTGGAATTAATATGCAGATTTGGAGGGTTAAAGGGATCTCAAGTCTTAGTGAGAGCTGGTGGTGGAAATCTGAGCTAAAGGCTGGTAGGACATCCCTTAAAACTAGAAGGAGTGAGAATATGGAGAATATAGAATATAACCTGCCTGAGAATACAAATTGAATTCTTATTACATACAATTTGGATGCTGGGGTATAAGTTAACTTTTATTTGAAATGGCAGTGCAAGCTTTGCCAAGAAAAACCTCATTCTGTTGAAGAGGGACAGGTTTCAGACTACATGGTGGAGAAATTCTTCTTAGCTTTGCTGTTTCTGCACCTGATGTAAAGATGAACTGCAAATTGTTTCAGGAAATGGTGTGTCTCTTCAAAGGCTGAAAACCTGTCAGAGTCTGTTCCACTGATAGGGGTTATATGCAGAAGAACTGGAATTCAGGGAGATAGAAAGCAAAAAATATAAATGAAAGGCAGCCCTACATGTAAGTGTAGAAATAGCAAAGGAAAGGCAAAATTTTGAAAAGAAAAATGCCGCAAATAAAAATTTAGGGGAGAAAGCTTTAGTATAGAGGAGCTCCATTGAAGCGAGACTGTGGTCCTGAAAAGTATGCCAGTTAGTGGTTCGATGGAAAGGAAAACATATTTTCCCGTAAGAATTGATGTAATAGAGCAATTGAAATGCACAGGGACATTATACCGCATCTTAAAATCATTCCCATCCGAAACCCATCCCTGAACAAAGGCACAAGATGATAGTGTCAGTCTGATACTCAAATAAGATAACATTGAATTACTTAAAATGTTGTACTGCAAACAACTATCTTTGCAAGTATTTTAATGCAAACAAATATAATACTAGAAAAAAATTGTATTCACCAAAATAATTTGGTGGCAGGAGGGTGGAGGACAGAAAAATAGTCTAATGACAGCAGTTAGCAGAGCAGGGTATCAAATGATTGACAGTGAATCTGCAAATCATTAGGTACGTAAGTGATGGAGGGTAGGGTACTACTGTGATATTAAAGAGCTTCCTCCTTCTTTTGCAAGAAATTTGAAAAACTGCAGCGCAGAAAAAACAGACATAAGAGGAGAGGTTTATGTTGTAAAGGTAAATATATTTTAAGAAATCTGTAGGCTTTTGGTCTGAAGTGGCATAAATTTGTTTGCTTACGCTGTTAGAAAATGCATGTAAGTTCTGAATTAGAAACACAGATGCTGAGGATTCACATGAACATCGTGAAAAAAATTCATATGTATACTGTGAGAGGACTGCATGGTTTAAAGCTTTTTCTGCCTTAGAATAATGTATATATGATGTTAAAATGTAGGTAAAAAGAGCAGTAGCCCATAGAGAAGTTGCTCCTCACTCCAGCTAGGTAGATACTAGACAAGGGTAGATCTCTGGATCCCAAGAATGGCTGTTCTGAAGGAGGCTGGAGGTCCATCTAGCCCAGGATCCTGTCTCCAAGCATGGTGATAGGTGGTGTCTAGGGAAGAGTAGAAGAACAGGGTGCATGTATATGGTCCTGCTTCCCGGTCTGGAGATGCGATTTCCAAGTACAGAATTCAGTGAGTAGGGAAAGTAGTAGGAGAGACACCTTCTGCTTGGGGGGAAAGAAGACGTGGCTTTTCAGTACTCCAGCAAAACTGAAAAGATGCAGGCTGTGGAGGACTTGGAGGAGCAGAAAACACTCATGGCTGAGAGTTTTCTTGGACATGGAGACAGTCATGTTTTTAACTGTTCAGTCTGTATTCAAAGTTTTTTCCCGCCTGTGTCCTAAGAGCACTTGCAACAGGTTACAGCAGCAGAGCTCTTTAGGACCAGCTTTAGGAAATTCAGACTTGTGTTGGCAAAACTGTAAGCTCACCCAACCGAGTTTCACAGACTTGTTTTTAAGAGTGACTGTAAGTGATTTAGAAGATTCCCTCTCCAGATATGCTCGTTTAGCCGGGTGCTGGCCTGGAGCTGGAGCTGCCAGCAGTACTTCCCAGCCAGGACTCTCCAGCTGGAGCTGCGCTTCCCTATCACACGGCTCCTGGGGGTGTCCCAGGACCTGATTTCTTGGCTGACCTTGGATTGCACCCTCATGGCATGGGTGTCCCAGAGCTGGTGTGTTGGGGACCAGCTGGGCTTGGGCTACTGTCCCATGGGAGAGTCAAGGAGTGTGGCGGAGCTCCCACGTCGGAACGTCACTGGATGTGGGTGCTGAAGCAGAGCAGCGTGTTTCTTTGCGGGCTTTTCGGCATCAGGACATCCTGCAAGACCGATGCACCGCCACATCGGCGTCACGAGCCTTTTGGGAGCAAGGTCTCAGACGCTCTGGGGAAACCCGGTGTATGGCCCCACAAACGACAGTGGCAGCTGAGCTCCTGTTCTCCCCGACCCCTTGGGCAGACAGCACTGCCTCTACGCCAGCCCCGCTCCTACGTTCCTAGTGCTAAGAAGTTGCTAAGCAACCTCAATCCATCTAGCAACCAGCAGCATCACCACCATGAGGATACGGTGGCGTGGATGCTTGGGTACCATTTTGTCCTGCAGCAGGTATTGCACCTGGGAAAGCCCCATCCTTTCCCGCCTCCAGCCAAGAGCAACCCCAGGGCTGTTTACAACTTTCCAGAAACACATGGGCATACAAACAGGTAGAAGATGGGCAGACCTGGTCTTTATATGAAGCACCTCTGCTTTGGCTCATAGGGGGTCAATTGGGCATGGTGTGGATTTTCATCAGCATGAGCAATATGGGGCATTTGTAGGTTCAGCTCCCTGCTGGCTCCCAGGTGTTGCATGATCATAGAATCACAGAACGGTTTGGGTTGGAAGGGATCTTTAAAGGTCATCTCGTCCAACCCCCCTGCCATGAGCAGGGACATATTCAACTAGACCAGGTTGCTCAGAGGCCCGTCCAACCTGGCCTTGAATGTTTCCGGGGATGGGGCATCGACCACCTCTCTGGGCAACCTGGGCCAGTGTTTCACCACCCTCACAGTCAAGAACTTCTTCCTTATATCTAGTCTAAACCTACCCTCCTTTAGTTTAAAACCATTACCCCTTGTCCTATTGCAACAGGCCCTACTAAAAAGTCTGTCCCCATCTTTCTTTTAAGCCATGTGAAGTGATGGAGAGAGTGGGGGGCAGGTCAATCAGGGATAGGATGGGTGCTGGAGAGGGGAGCATCTTGCTTGTCTCCCCGTAAACCTTCCAGCGTGGGCTATTCTCACAGGCAGCAAGACCTCAGGAGTGACTTAGCTGAGATGTTAGATATGTCCATTATATGTCCATTCAGGTTTAGCATCCTAAACATATGACTGACCTGGCAGCTCTCCATTGCTGAGACTTTTTTTTCCATTGAAAGTAAAAAGCTTGACTACAGGGATGTAGTCATGGCTATTTATGGCACCTTTCTTTAAGACTAACAATTTCTTGCTGTGTTGCCCAGTTTTGAAAACATTTGCTCATTTTTTATCTTCTGCTGCCTCCTTCCAGCAGCGAAGCTTCTTGGTGGTGTTAGAAGGGTATCGCTTTCTGCAAAGGCATGCATGATTATTTAACAAATGGATGGATTGCTTAGAAACAGCATGATGGTGAACCCTATCGGCATTTTGGTGTGGTTTCCTTTGTGCATCGCTTGCGTTGGTCCTTCTTTGCAAGCACTCTGCCTTCCTTCACACAGGGTTTTGAGTTGCTCCTTCTCCCCAAAGGCTGCAGGGATTTTCCGAGTCCCACTCTTGGACTGAGCTTGCGGCTGTGCAGCGCTGAACCCTCCCTCTAGTGGCTGCCTCACTGAAATGGCGAGAGATGCGCTGCACGTTTCGGCTAATCTCTGCTCAGGAATGGACAGCGGTGACAAAATTAGATCGTCTGCCAGAGGTCCGTGGTTCCTGTGGGCTGGGAAACCAGACCGATAGCACACGCTCCACTTGTGCCGTGCCCGGGCTGCGTTGCATGGCGTTTGGCTACGTTGATGTGATTCCTGCTGTTCCTAGATTTAGATGGGCTCTTTGCAATGCAGGATTTGTCCTCCTGAACTGGCAGAGAGGGGTGTGAATGGGAAAAGCTGCGTCAGGCTTCCCGTCTGGGACTCACTGCACGTGTGGTCAAGGGCGCTTTTCCTTTATGTGGGTTTTGTACCGCTAACATTTTGGATTCATCCAGACCAGACATGCCAGAGTAAAAGCTGGCTTTATTTTAAATCTCATTACAGTTCCTCTGTGTTTCATCATCCTGCAGACATGCTATTTGCTGCAGCATCACTCCTTGCAGCAGGAGGAATTGCATTGAAAGCCTCTACGGCTGGTGGGAAGAGAAAAGTGCTGCCATCCAGCACGCAGGACCCCCATCGACATCTCTACTTCCCCACCACCATGGAGCTCAGCCAACACAACTGTACGCGCAGCCATTCTTGGGGTTAAACTACCAAATCTTGTACCAACAGTATATAGTGGCATTTTTCTGGCCAATTGGGAGATGCTGCATAGATATTGGGAAGAAAAGGCTAATGCAGGGGTGCAAGATAGCATCTCCTCCTGGTGCAGGTACAACCAGAACAGCACATCTGACACTACCCGGTATGAATACATCTGCCAGGGGCTGCTGGTGCCTGAACGGTCCCCAGGAGGTGTGTGTGGTATCTCTTATCTCAGAGAGTCATAGATCCAGACCCTTCAAAGGAGAAACGGCTTCGAAAACCCAGGATGACTATTTAAATGTAAACACTGCTAAACCTGCTGTTGATGATTTTAACAAAACCCATCCAGATTGAATGGAGCAATCAGTCTTGATATCTATCCACAAAACGGCTCTCCCAACAAGCAGAATATGTGGCTGTGCTGATAAATGCCAAGAATCATTTCTGACTACTGAAAACTTCCGTTGTAGCTGTCTTTTATGATCATGGATCTTCCCTGGATTATTTCAGTTCCAAGCTCAGCCTCAGGGCCATTCTTCTGGCTAATTAAAGGACAACCATTTGTAACTACTGACCAAATTTTTCAGCAGTCATCAAGTTATTTTGCATTTCACTCAGCTTGACTGTTAAAATAAACTGGACAATTTCCCAGTTATTGCTGATTCTCAGGCACTGGCACAAAGCTGTGCTCGCGTGTCTGTTGCTGCAGGGAACACATAGATTTTAAAAAAAATTGCCTCCCTGTTGTTTCTTATGAGAGATTTCTCTATTTAGCATCAGAAAAAAAATTAGGTTCAAAGTGAGCCAAACTTATGTGCTCTGCCTTACACAGAGCAGGTAGGGCAAAGCCCATGTGCCAGTTTCCCTAAAGCTACATCCGTACTAGTTAGTTATTAACCAATAAAATAACCAGTGCCAGGAGGAGGTTATTAAACTCTCTCCCCTCCTGACAGGGTAGCTGCTTCCAAATTGTTTATTGGGAACAGTCCCATGCCCGTGCTGCCCCTGTCCCTGCATGGGGACTGCTTTTTACTCACCATACGAAAAGGAGTTTCTTTTGATTTCCCTTCTGCTGCTGCTTGTGGAGCCTCTGTTGCATCTCCCAGCCTTTCCCTGCTGTGGTGGTGGCTGGAAACTTAAAAAAGCAAAACAGAGAAGCAGAAAATTATCCCTTGAATCCAGGAGCTGAGGCTTGGAGGTTATGTACACAGCACGACCCTGTCCTTGCAGAGCCTCTGGAGACATCTCTATTTGAGACTGCAGGAGAATGCCTTGGCCTCTGCACATGGCACAGGGCAACAGAGGAACGAAAGCCATGATTTCTTTCTGGCTCTACTATTTCCTTATGTGCTGGTGCATGGATGCGTATTGTATGATACACACACACACATATATACGATGGTGTACTTTATACCAGGTGTTATAATATCTGCTCCAGGCTGGGGTGAGCTGAGGCACGGGGTGTTTGGGGTGTGATACAAAACATGAACATAAAAAATCCACATTAACTCTGAAAATCTCTATCTTAACACTGAAATATGTTAAGGACAGCACATTTGCCACCTTGTCATGCTCACAGAGGAACCTCACTGCCTTCCTGTGTGCTCCCCATCACCAGGGATGCTGGTACCACCAACGCTGGCTGCATTGACAGGTAAGTTATTTCCCTACACTGCAGCCAGGTATTTATAGGCAGCAGATCTAGGCAGTAATTAGGCCGTAGGATAATTTCAACTTGCACTGGGACCGCCAAGAACTGCTAGATGGGAGCAGGAGATCCTCATCCGAAGGGAACCAAAGTCCCTTCTAGATGCGTCGCTCCTCAGATGGAGCAGAAGACGCCAGCTCAATGTGTCCGGTGACAATCCCTACCCGCTTGTCCCTCTTGAAGGTCATCGGGGGCATGTAACGGGTAGAGAATAGCTCCTTTTATGCCATGTGAGATATTTATATAGCTAAGGGCTGCCGGTCACTGGGAAGCTGCCCAAGACTTTAATGGTTTAATTGCTGTTTCCTGTATGTTCCCCTCTCTGTTGTTCATCACAGATGACAATTGTGGTTTCGTGTCCGTGGGGCTGGGCTGAGTCTCCCTGGGAATCTCAGCTCCTCATGCAATTACTGCTCCTGGATATCTCTGCCGGTCTGGGTATGTCCTTGGAGTCTACCTGCAATTAAGATCATCCGTATGGGCCTTATTTCCTAGTGGGAACTCCCACAAGATGATGTTGGTCCCTTCTTTATCCTGAGACATTAGCGAGAGATGGAGCGCAGATTTGGGCACCCATAACCCATAAAACATGCTGTGCACGATGGGGTGAGACCGGGATGGACACGATGCACAACAAAAACCAGGGGAGGACTGGAAAACGAGCACATTTTGGGTACCCTGGTACTCACTGGCGGTGCCACAGAGCTGCATTAGTGTAAAGCAGGGCACAATTAGACCTTTTAAGACTTGTATGTGCTAGCAGATAAATACACCATTTGCTCCACCCTGATATTGATCCTGAAATAAAACCATGCTGCCCTCCGCTCCCAGTTCCATTATCTCCAACCCCGAACACCCAGAAATCACAGCCAGAAACCCCCAGATCACAAAATTGGCTCAAAGTTCTTGATCATATTTTTAGTACTCTTTCTAATGTGCTTTGAATTTGCCTTCTGGTTTTTTAGCTGCTAGAGTAAACTCAGCTCATCCCTCAAACCTTTTGAAAATTGAGGGGTTTAAAAAATTAGTTGCCTCCAGGGCCTGGGGCTTTAAGAAAAACAACATATATCTGTGTATATGTATTCCTACACATATTTATACCTTCATAAAATGAGATGCATGGCAAAATTACATGAGCTGGCAACACAACTGCCCTGTCACAAGAATCTCTTTGAAAGGGTGACAAACCACCTATGCCCAATGCACCATGCTTTGTCTGCCTGGGATGAGATGAGAGGGCAAACATTGGCTCAGCTAAATCGAGCCTTGTCAGCCTTGATCCTTCGTGTCACCCACCGGTGGGTTTCACAAATGGACCCCCTTCCCTTGTCTTGAAACATTTAGATACCTCCCTGAATTCGGACTGGGCTACGGCCAAGGACTGGATGTTCGCTTTAAATCACAGACGTCTTGTCTGCTGTGTTTTAAAAGCTGATCCTGGGCTGAAGTCATGCCAGGATGAGTTTTATCAGTGATAGGGGGGAGAATCTGTCAAAAAATATTATAAATCTTTCAGAGCGTAAAAAAAAAAAAAAAAAAAGGAGGTCTTTTTTCCCATGGGCATTGGAACAAAGCGAGTTGCCCCGGGATTGAGTCGGTGCCCACCACGTGCCCCCGCACACGCCTCTGGTTAATTCATCTCTTGGCACTTTTTCCTCCAAACTTGCCACCAGCACCATCACTTGGTAAATCTGCTGGAAAAAGCTGCTGGGAAAGTGTGCGCGGGCATTTGTGTGTGCAGGGATGGTGCCACCTCTGCCATGGGCACTGCCAGCCCTGTGGGGAGCTGCTCAACAGGCTGATCTTTGGGGAAAGGTTGCAGCGTCAGGACCACCACCGGCTAATCCCAGCCCAGAGACCTGTTGTCCAGCCTGCCGTGGCATCACAGGAAAGCTCTGAACCTTCATATTTAATGCATAAGGAGCACCAGGATGATCTTTTTATAGGCGGTGCTCTCAGGCTTCTCTTTTTTTTAATTGCTGGGTAATAAGGGCGTTGAAACTAGGGGTTGGGTCCCCTGGTTGGTAGGAGAGGTCTGTAGGACCAACATCTGGAGCTAGAGCTTTGCTGGTGCCTATTCCTCATCCTGGGAACCAGGAACCGCTGGGGACCCCTTTCCCATGGATGGCTGCTGGTCTGGACTATGCTGCTTAGTCAGGCAGGGAGCAATGACGGAGGGGTGGATTCAAGCTCCTCTTTTAGCAGAGTGCACCTCCAGCTTCCCCTTCCTTGAAACTGAGGAAAATCTTTTTGCTTACACTCTGGTTTTACGCCATTAGGTTTCGTTCTAGAAGAACGGGGGTCCGGAGACCTGGACATATATACTCCATTTTGCCACTGATGTGCTGGCTGAGAAGTTTTTCCTCTGTTAAACACATCCGTAATCCTCCTTGTACCTTGCTGGATTTGGCCACCAGCTTGGTGGTCTACTTGCACCATCTGACTTCAGTGGATTAAAACGAAGGACTATCCATTTTTCCTCTCCAGAGAACATATTGCCCTTTCTTCTCTGCTGTTTTTGGTCTTGAGAATTTTAAAGAGAAATCCTTGAATCAAATACAGCACGTCTGGATCGGTGGGTTTTAACCCCTGGCCCACGGATGGCTGCTGGTTTGGATTATGCTGCAAGCCAGCTCTTATATAGATGATTTCAATACTGTGCAAATGAGGCAAGAAAGAAAGAGAAGGGAATTAAGAGTTAATTTTATGGGCATTTCAGATGTAACCTGTCTTTTCCATTGGCTGCAAGTGATGGAAATGGTACAAAAAGAGCCTTTGGGATTTTAATCCTAATTTTCAGGTTAGCTAGACGCGTGGACCAATACAGACTGGCACGAGACCTTTGGATGTCACTTGGTCCAGCCCCAGAAGCCCTGCTGGTCCCTAGCTGTTTTTTGAAGTCATTGATACACTCTTCGTTGGGTTAAAAACTGGCTGGAAGGCTGGGCCCAGAGAGTGGTGGTAAATGGAGTTAATTCTAGTTGGCGGCCTGTCACAGGCGGTGTTCCCCAGGGCTCAGTATTGGGGCTGGTCCTGTTTAACGTCTTTATCAATGATCTGGATGAGGGGATCGAGGGCACCCTCAGTAAGTTTGCAGACGACACCGAGCTGGGTGGAAGTGTTGACCTGCTTGAGGGCAGGGAGGCTCTGCAGAAGGATCTGGGCAGACTAGATTGATGGGCCAAGACTAACTATGAGTTTCAATAAGGCCAAATGCCGGGTTCTGCACTTTGGCCACAAAAATCCCCGGCAACGCTACAGGCGTGGGGAGGAGAGGCTGGAAAGCTGCTCAGCAGAGAGGGACCTGGGGGTGTTGACTGACAGCTGGCTGGACATGAGCCAGCGGTGTGCCCAGGTGGCCAAGAAGGCCAATGGCATCCTGGCCTGTACCAGGCATAGTGTAGCCAGTAGGGCCAGGGAAGTGATTTTACCCCTGTCCTCAGCACTGGTGAGGCCACATCTTGAGTGCTGTGTTCAGTTTTGGGCCCCGCGCCACAAGAAGGACGCTGAGGTGGTGGAGGGTGTCCAGAGAAGGGCAACGAGGCTGGTGAGGGGTCTGGAGCACAAGTCTGTGAGGAGCGGCTGAGGGAACTGGGGCTGTTTAGCCTGGAGACGAGCAGGCGGAGGGGAGACCT
>JAVKLA010000017.1:27499808-27528210 GCA_034782735.1 Sagittarius serpentarius | reverse complement strand
GCTCCCCCCGACATTTCACTTCTCTGCTCCACCTCCAGCGCTGGAGGGAAAACTGTAGAGGTGATGTATGCCCCTAAATAAGGATGCGGAGCTTTGCTTTGCTGGAGGAGGTCAGGTGAGGCTATTTAACGCTTTGCAGGACAGCTCCTAAAAGATGATGGGCTTAAGAAAACCACCCCAAACCCCAAAGCTACCTCCCCACAATCAGCTTAACAAGCGCTGGAGCTGATGGCAGAGGTGACTCTGAGGGAATGGGTCCCTCCGGGTGGGTGCTGAGCACCCGGCCGGGGAGGGGAAAAGTCCCTTTTCCGCCCTACCCGCTCCACGACAAGTCACATTGCAGCAAACAATAGGCTCTGGGCCTTGCTGGGAGCTTTCCCTGAGCGACGACGCGTTTCTAAAAGCCTTTGCGAGCTTTTTCACCACTTCGATGTAAGATAAACCTCTTTTTTTTTTTTTTTTTTCTTTTGGCGGGGGGGCTCACCTGAATTTCTGGGTGCTGGGAGGTGCGAGGGGGTGAAGATTGCAGAGCCGGAGCCGGCAGCACCTCACTGGCTTCAGCCCCGTGCCCGTACCCGGCACTGCAGAGATGGATGGACAGAGCCCGTACCGAAAAACTTTAACTCTAAACACAACCTAAACCAGCTTAACTGGGATATACGTGAAGGAAGGGATTAACCCCCCCTCACCCCCCAACCAGGAGCAACAAATCCCATTAACTCCCCATCCCTGGGAGGGGAAACTCCGCATCCGCTCGTCTCTGAAATAGGGACCCGCTGCATTTATTTAGTCAGTTATTTCAAATAAAAATCCCAGCCTGTGGCAATGTCTCCTGCAGAAGCTCCGTACTGAGAATTAACGATGGTTTCAGCGGAAAGCATCGGTATCGCTGCGAACCAGCCTGACCGTGTTCTTCTCGTGCGACGCCTGCGTCGGCTGCTCACCACCTAAATAGTTAATTCCTGGAGACTGCAAGAAGGTTAAATATGTATCGGGATCAGATGCAGTTACCTATAACTCCCCTTTCTGCAGGATTTCTCGGGGCTACGTAGAGAATCGGGAGTAAAATTCAGCAAGAGGGGGGTGAAAAATCTCTCTCTGCCTGAAAAACCCGGCTTGCTCCCAAGTTGCAATTTGTTTTAAACCAGGCGAATTGCTCACCGAGGTGATAGGTAGGAATTGCACGAAATACAGCGGGGGGGGAAAAGAAGCTGTTAGAGACAACAGCAGAAGAAAAACTCTGTTATCTATGGTAACAGTCTGGAGACTGATTTATACAGCGTATAAATAGAGCAGGAGAAGCTTTCTCGGTGTAGACACTCCGATGGAGAAGTGAGAGTTTATTTTGCCCTCCCTTTCAGGTTCAGCTTAATATGAAAATTTCCCGTCGAGGTAGCGGCTCCTGCTCCGCGGCGTGCGACATCGCACCGTTTTCCGTAGGAAACGGGCCCAACTTTCTCCCCTCGATGCCGTACCGGGTGCAGGAGTGGGATGCAAGCCCGGCGGTCCACCCACTTCCCCAGGTAGCCATTTCATCTTAATTAACCTCCCCCACCTCCCCCCCCAGCAGCCCTCTCTAAGCCCCCAAATATTATTGCTTTGTTTACTACTGGGTTTTGTGGAGGATGAAAGCTGATGGACTAGATCCTTATTCCAAGTACTTATTCCCTTCCACAGTTATAATTTCATCTACTGACTGTAGAGGAAAAAAACTCAACCCACCCCAAATCTCTGCTACTCTGTGATTCATTTCTGAGTTTTCCTCGAGGGGGAAAAAATCATCTAAAGGTCTCCAAGCCGAGGGTTTAAAATAATGCATCATATTTAAGCAAATTATATCGGAGTAAGCACAGAAAAAAAGGAAACGTAGTGCTGGGCTGGAGCCTTGTTAAGCATTTTGAGTAACATAACACATATTTTAGAGAATAAAATGTGGGGGGTAGGCGTGAGATTTCAGGGCTCATCTCAAATGTACCTGGGCTGTTCATATTTGGGAGCCGCAAATGCCATCGCGTCATTTGTCCCCTTCGCATTTTGTGCCACCGTCATTTTATGAGTATTTGCAAAGCAGATTAAACCCGAAAACTCGCCTTGCCTTGCTGGAATTTGCTATTTATTTTCCAAGCTGCTCTGCTACAGCAGCAACGGCCTTGAAATCCCGCAGCTTCAGTTTTACGGTGCCGTCTCCCGGTGTATACATTATCTTGGCTCCTATTGTTCTATAGGTCAGCGTGAGAGCCCTGAATCAGGTAAAAGCACTTTCCTGGTCCCTTTTGTGCCGTATGCCACAATGTAAATGTCTGCCTAGTGTGTGTTTCCCATACGCAGATTCATCTGGCGTTGAACAGCAGATGGTTCAGGTAGCGGATTTAAAAGCTGTCCTAGCCAGCCCCCAGTCCTGACCTATATCGCAGGATGAATGCCAGGCATACCTTTGCTTTCCCCTATGTTGAGCATATATCTTTGGATTTCCCCCCACCTCCATCAACTGTCACAAAAAAAAAAAAAAAAAGACGCCAAAGGCAAAAAAAAAAAAGCAGTACCTTCGTGACTGATATTTACACAAGTAAATATTTTTTATGTATATACAGCCAGTATGAAATGATTTTTAATGAATTATCTGTGAGTGAAAACAGTTCTGTAAATCAGCAGGGCTTCAGGCAATTTTTACCATATGTCGGCTTGCATTTGTATCACAGAATTTGTTTTTGCGAGGACAAAATATCTGCTTTTCTTTCATTGCTTATGTGCTAGAATTAGGATCTACATAACTCAATGCATTTAAGTGAGAATATTGTCTGTTTTTATTGGACTATTATTAACGCAAAGGCGAACGTATCCTATACTGCACTGCACGCCCAGACAGCAAGGCAGGCAGTAAGAGCTGCACGTTAGCAGGAGAAGCCCGAACGATATTAAAAATCGCCTTTTTTTTTCCTCATAAAGCTTCCTTCAAACCTTTCTCCAGGAGGTTTCTTAGAGTAAATCAGCAACTTGCACAGCAAAAAAAGAAAAATCTGCAAAATATAAGCTGCACTGTGCACACATCCCTCCCTTCCCCCTCCGTAAAATAGCGTCTGAATTCCTAATGGCAATAAGGGTGAATTACTTAATGTATGGAGGGGGTGCTCAGGCTAAAAACACGCTCCACAATAACGCTGAGCTTTATTATCACTCTATTTACCCATAGAAGTGTAAAGCTCGTCATGCACAACAGAAGCCGGAGCCCGAAATGAGAAATTGCCACCGTAATACCCTGCAAAACGCAGGTTAAAACTTCTGACTGATCCAGGTTAGGAATAAATTGCTCTCCTAAATTCAGTTACAAAACCAAGATGAAAAGTAGCTGGGGGTGGTGGTGGGGGAAACACAAACACAAACCAAAATTGCTATGGAGATCTCTTATTCCTGCTTTATTCCTGAACGCTGGGGATTTTATTCCTGCGCTGGTAATGCTGAGGAAATGTTTCAATTATCTTTTAAAAATATTGCCGCAGTAAAAATCTAAAGCCAGCTTCTCCATCGTTTAGCCGGGACTAAATCGGAGGGGGGGGACTTCACCCAGGTTGCATTGATGCGGGAGGGAGGAGAAGGCCTCTGGTAACAGTGGTCCTCGCTCTGCCGCGCCATACCCCGAACAAAGAGAGGTTGCCCCTATTTGTATACGGGTCCTGTATATCGAGCGATTTGCCGCTGACTTCAATGGGAACAGGATGCTTTCCATTTGCCCACGGGAATATTTCTGGCGATGCTGCTGCGAGCAGGGGGAAGGGAGAGAGGTGGGAAATATTATTTTTTTTTTTGTGAGAGAGGAGGATAAAAAAAAAATAAAAAAAAAAAAATCCCAATTCTTTCTCTTCTGCCCCCGTTTTCATCCCCTCCCCTCTCCTTCTCTCCCCGCGTGGCGAGGATGCAGCCGTGAGACAGAAGACAACGATTATATAATGACGTAATGCTCAGATGAAAAATGTCATAACCATTTGTCACCAAATGCCCCGTGCACCGAGATGAAGCAAACAGTATGAGACTGACAGAGCTGATGAAAAACAGCACTTAAGCTAATTTTTTTCTGCTAAACTCTGTTGTGCACTATGCAAATATGATTGCGAAAGTGGGACATTATCAACACTTTAACGCTAGTTAACTTTCGGAGATGATACTCAGAGCAATCAACATAAACTTAGCATACAGTAACTTAAATAACAAAAATGTTTCGCCGCTCGGCGCTGACATTTGGTTCCAGCCAGTGTAACGCCGTGTGATGGATTGTGCTGTGCCTGCGAACAAATTAAAAATACATTGCTTCAGATCACTTGTGGCAGTAGCGAAGAGGAACTGGTTTTAAACCGGAATAACAATAATAGCAATTATATACCAATCTGGCCTGAATCATCTCGCCCTGCTAGCAGTTATTGATTATTAATAGGATAATATTTGCACGAGCCTGCCTGAGACCGCATCCCTCATCCCGCTGGCTCCTGCACCGGTGCACAGCAAGAACCAACCCACTCCCGACAAATTCATGGTCCGGCGGCGGGCACTTGCCAGCTCTTAAATTTGTCAAGTTCCTCAACAGCCTGTTTTTTTCCCTAAAGGTCCAATTCCTAATGCCAGGTGATCATGTGAGAATTGCAGCGTTCCTTTCCTTTTTATTTTTCCCCTG
Organism: Sagittarius serpentarius; assembly: GCA_034782735.1. Classification (NCBI taxonomy): domain Eukaryota; kingdom Metazoa; phylum Chordata; class Aves; order Accipitriformes; family Sagittariidae; genus Sagittarius; species Sagittarius serpentarius. The sequence continues at coordinate 27,523,547 of JAVKLA010000017.1, read as the reverse complement.
GAAAATAAATTTCTCTTTATCCATGAGCGCTGTGCGTTGCAAACCCTAAAGGTCATCCTCCCAAAGCAAGGAAGAATAACCCGCAATTTGTTATTTTTAAAAGCTCACGATGGTGGGAGAGGTGGCGTATGAAAAGATGAACTGATTTACAGGAGAGGACGGGGCGCACATCTCCCTCATTAGCATTCGCCCCCTTCCCCGCAGCAATGGGGAATAATAATACTACCTTAATACCTACCAGCGGGGCTCCAAGGAGCTGGAAAAAAAGGATTTAGGGTGCGAGCTGGGGAAAAAACCCCACCCCGCGTTGCAGCTGAACCCGTGGAGAAAAGTTGAAGCTGAATTTTATGTCGCGGTGTTATTGATTGGGATGTTAACAAACCCGGAGCGCGGGGAGCGGAGGGAGGTTGGACGGCAGCCAGCTGCCGCTGCCGGTCCAGGCCTGGAAGGATGCCTGCTCAGATACGGCAAAAACCACTCCCCATCCTAGGTCTTCTCAGGGCTTCTTCAAAAACGTTAATTAAGACTCGCACACTGAGTAAAGTACAGAGAATTAGCTCTATTTTGCATATGCAGAATTGAGGTGTGAGGAGGAGATACAGCTTAATGAGGGTGGCCCAGGGAGCCCACCGAGAATTGAGCCCCATCTTCACGGTCTCAGCCCTCCTCTTTGACTCTGCTTTGTCTGGTCTTCTCCTTAATCAAACTGCTGGCGATCTTATCTAGCTCATTAATAAAATGCAACAATTCATAGCAAATATTATAGATTGGAGGAACAAATGGCGCCTTTACCAAAATTCAGGAGACAGGCCAACACACGCAGTGGGTGCAGGGACCAGGGGGATGAGCAGAGCACCAGTCTACCGTGGGAGTTCTGGCCAAGGAAATAATAATATCCAAGAAAAAGTCTTCCTTCTTGTCTCAAGGGATGGCTGGCTGCAGAGATGCACCACAGTGCAGGGGTTTTCCCCTTTTTGAGACTAGGGAAGGCATTTTACGGGTGAAGAAAGCAAGAAAGACCCTACTGGATTTGGTGGATCAGCTCTGAATTTACACCAGGCCTGCTGAGCATGGGCTAGGCTTGCTGCTGACAGCATCACACCGGAGAGCAGAGAAATCCCTAGCTAGACCCTTCTGCATGACTTAATTTATTAAAAATAATAACACGTGCTTCCACTCTTTGATAGAGGGGAAGACCAAGGCTTACACATCACCCAGGTCTCTCTGCTCACGGTGGGGTGGGGTTTACCTCTCCAAACTTCAGCTATTTTGTTGCCCAGTGCCAAGACCCGCTCCAAAGTGCCTCTGAAGCTGGCAGCAGTTTAGATGCGCCGAGGGAAGGCTGAGACTGCACACGCACCCCATGGTCACAGCTCCCCCACCCCAAAGACATGGCCTCATGGCCAAGGAAAGAGGCTCTGGGACAGGTTTATTTATTAGTAAATGCATAGTTAAATTCTACAGTTTATCCCAAAGGGTCTAAATATCTGCTCTGGTACTGCCCGGGGTGAACGAGAGATGGCAAACAGAGTGGTCCAGCTTTTTCGGGTCAGGGATGGGGCATTTTTCATTCATTAGCTTGTGCTGCCTCAGCAGCTCACCTTGATGCTTTACTGTTTCAACTCCTTACGCTCTGCTCAAAGGGCATCACCGAGGTGGCCACCGAAGCCAGGGTCTCGCAACCCCCAAGGTACCACCAAGGTGAGTTAGCATCTCTTTCCACCTTCCCCCATGTCCAGGGTCTCCCGCTTGCAGCTCCACACCTCTGAAGGGACATCGGGCCCTGGGAAGTAACTGGAGATGACCTCTCCATGGCAGAAAGGCTTCTTCTGTAGCCGTAGCTGCTCTGGAGGGGAGCTGGGGTCAGCCAGCACATTGCTGTTCGACGAGAGAGCTCTCCTCGTTCTCATCCAATGCAAAGGCACTTCGCTGAATTTCTGAAGCTGTAACAAGCCCAGTCCTAGTCCCCGGCTGCCTCTCACAGCCATCAGCAAGTCCTGGAGTGAGAGCATAAATGCACTTGTTCTGCCTTCCTGAGTGCAAGGAAACTGCCTCAACAAAGGGCATGAACTATTTCTCGTGGCTTTCTGTAAATGAAGGGAGAGAAAGCAGGGCAGATAGCAGCTACTTGAACCACTCCTCCCGGCAATTCGTAGTCTACAAGAGCTTTGCAGGACTGCTGGGACAAGGCTTTTCTGCCATGGATGAACCTGCTTCTTTATCATCTCTGCCCAGATTCCCTTTTCCGTTCTTCCATCTCCTGGTTTCATAATAAATAGCGTCTGGGTCTGTGAAGGGTGAGCAAGAACAGCCCTCCAGAGCCTCTTGCTTTGCTCTCTGTTGTACCCCCAAAATCCATGTCCCTTTCTGTGACTGCCAGCAGCAGCAGGATGCAAGGGACCACCACCACTAATCTCAAATATCAGGAGCTGTGTTATTGGGGTTGCCTTGGACCTCATTTTCAGTAAGGCAGAGATTTGGGCATGATGGAGCTGTCCTCCACCAAACTGACAACAAGGCTCAGCGCTGGGCCCTACACGTGGGTCACAACAACCCCATGCAATGCTACAGGCTTGGGGAAGAGTGGCTGGAAAGCTGCCCAGCGGAAAAGGGCCTGGGGGTGTTGGTCGACAGCCGGCTGAATATGAGCCAGCAGTGTGCCCAGGTGGCCAAGAAGGCCAATAGCACCCTGGCTTGTATCAGAAATAGTGTGGCCAGCAGGACTAGGGAAGGGATCGTCCCCCTGTATTCGCCACTGGTGAGGCTGCATCTCAAATACTGTGTTCGGTTTTGGGCCCCTCACTACAAGAAAGCCATTGAGGTGCCGGAGCGTGTCCAGAGAAGGGCAACGAGGCTGGTGAGGGGTCTGGAGCACAAGTCTTATGGGCAGCGGCTGAGGGAACTGGGGTTGTTTAGCCTGCAGAAAAGGAGGCTGAGGGGAGACCTTATCGCTCTCTACAACTACCTGAAAGGAGGTTGTAGCGAGGTGCAGGTAACAAGCCATAGGGCGAGAGGAAACTGCTTCAAGTTGCACCAGGGGAGGTCTAGATTGGATAGTAGGGAAAAGTTTCTTCACCCAAAGGGTTGTCAAGCATTCGAACAGGCTGCCCAGGGAAGTGGTTGAATCACCGTCCCTGGGGGTATTTAAAAGCCGTATAGATGTGGTGCTTAGGGCCACGGTTTAGTGGTGGACTTGGCAGTGCTAGTTTAATGGTTGGACTTGATGATCTTAAAGGTCTTTTCCAACCTAAACGATTCTATGATTCTGCGATTCTATGATGCTCACCCTGAAGAATGTCTTTTCAAAGTCCCTTTCTGCACTTGAAATGGAGGCCAAGAAAATGTCCCAACTGTTGTCACATCATCTCAAACCACTGCTGGTTTTTTTTTTTTACTTTGAGCAACCAGCGTCAGCTCTCGTCCTATGTTTTATACATGGTCAGCAAGAGACAATCTCTTCATAACAGGGCAGGAGCACATCCAATTAAACTGGCAAACAGTATTACATTTTCCTATTACTTTGCAGAGAACATCCTTTCTGGTAAAGAGAAGCCCAGAGGTTATAGAAATTTTAAGGATTTCTTTTTCAAACTCTTACATGGCTGAATCTGTGATCTCAATTTGAATTAGCTGGTACCTGCTGTTTGGGCTGTTTGTTGTTAGATGTCACCAGCGATGGCAATACCAGAAAGGCTGTAACACAATAGACTCAAAAGGATCTGAGGTCAAGGGCAATAAAGTTTAAAATAAAATCTCTTCTTGCTTGGAGATATTTTTGCACATATATACCCTGAAAAGAAAACTCAGAAGAATAATGCTTTCAAATGCAATCTGAAGAAAGTCACAGGGAAAAAGGCAATATATTTTGTAATGAATTCGTTTAAGCAACTCAGGTGATACTGTTGATTTGCTGCGCCCTGGATTGTAATTTATTAGAAATTGCTTCTGATGTTTACAGGATGCATAAAGAGTAGTTCAATGTAAATAAGGTGCTGCTGTTTGTTTAAGTGTCCCTTCTGGTGAATTAAATAACTTTGTGAGAAGACTTCTTGCATATATTTATACCACTTCCTACTTCAATGTCATCTTGGCTCAGTTAACCGGAGGAGAAAAACCAGATCGCACATGAATATTTTACCATTCTTGACAGACCCGCACTTTGATATGGTTTGGAAAACCCCAAATCGCCCTGTGTGCTCCGCTGCCCTACTCACCCCCTTAACCTTATTACCCTGGGGACCCGGGCGCTGCCGTTTTCTGGGGTGAGGTGCCACCACGTGAAGCAGAAATGGTCCCTCCCCTCCCTCAATTGCTGCGCCAGCATGAAAGTGCTGAGCCCAGCAGACAAAAAGCTTCTGTTGCCAAACGGAGGGGGGACCGTGGCACGTAGCCTCCGCAAGACAGAGCACGTGTTATTATTCAAGAGTCACCTTTTCAGCGGAGTGATTTGCTTCATATGAGGCTTGCTTTCAATGTAGAAATAAATCTGAAAATCTATATACAACCGTCTCCAATTGATCAGACAAATCTTGCATAGCCAAGGCTAATCAGAAGGAGTTGTAATGCACGGATTCCTTAAAGCATCTTAAAATTAATGGCAGGATCTATCCCAGAGCTATAATTTTTTTCAGAGTGCTTAAAGGCGGTTATGCAGACATAATTCATCTGGATCGAACAGTCTAATCTGAGATTTACATGATTGGTAATGCTTACTTCTCCACTAATCAATTCTTGCAGTGCAAGAAGGAGCTCTGAAACACGCAGCCTTGGTGTGAAGTACATTAATTCTAACAGGTTTATTCCTGCGGCATTTGTTTGTTGAACGCGTTTTCATGTTACACCCCTCACAGACAAATGCAACAAAGCACGTCTGTTTATTTACCCAATTTACAACCAAACTTGAAATACCAGCACTTGCTTCTACTATTAACTGTGCCCTCCTGTTAGCGTGGAAACTCCTTGCAAGCCCCCAGCCAGCTTTTGTAGCACGGCATCCCACGTTTTCTTCCAGCAACGGTCCTAGCTTCCTCGAGCAAGCCCTTGGTCTGGTCTGCTGTATACGGTGATCACCCTCCTCTCGGTGCCGAGGCGCAGCACAAGCTGTATATCCTTTACACTCATAAAAACATAGAATTTTTTGACTCATTTTCCAGTGTCACCACAACAGTCCAGAAAGCCCTTTAGAAAACATGAAAACCTGCTTCTTCAGGGCAGCACGTGTTTAACTTTACCCTTGTGCTTTACTTTCCCTGAAGGATTTGGGCACGTACGGGAAGCTGAATTTGCTGGGGCTGCTCTCCCATGCTGCAACCACACCGTGCTCGCTGCCCAGCCCAGATGTAAATCCACGAAGGTATTTATGCCTCCACCGTGGATCCTAGCACATAGGCGCAGAAATATAACCGCATGCCATGTAAGTCTCACTCTGGAGATGTAAGTGGCACATTTTGTGCTCCTCCATGAGACTAGACTTCAGTGGTCAGCCACATAAACTAGTGAATTTTTAAGCATCTCAGGCTCCTGGTTATGGTGTTACTTGGTGGTGGTGAGTCTCTCAGCACCTCCTGACCTCAAAATGTTTAGGTTTAAAAAAAAAAAAAAGTATTTGTTCTACCTGTGCTGTTTTCATTCAAGGTGATTTAAAACCCTTCTTCCTGACACCAGATATGATCAGGAGTTTTTACTCCATACTGGCAGTGTAGAAGGGACTTACAGGAGGAGTAAGCCAGGGCTGAATCCAGCTGTGACCACAGCCTTGTCTACGGTGGGTATAGCAGTGCTGACACTGGGCCTGCATGGGCCAGGGAGATGGGAACACCTTTCTTAACCTGAGGCTGGACCATGGTCACGAGCTGATGGGAAAGGTTCTTTACATTCCATATTTAGTAAGTACAGTCATAGAATTGTAGAATCATAGGATGGTTTGGGTTGGAAGGGACCTTTAAAGGCCATCTAGTCCAACCCCCCTGCCATGAGCAGGGACGTCTTCAACTAGATCAAGTTGCTCAGAGCCCCGTCCAACCTGACCTTGGATGTTTCTGTGGATGGGACATCGACCGCCTCTCTGGGCAACCTGGGCCAGTGCCTCACCACCCTCACAGTCAAGAACTCCTTCCTTCTATCTAGTCTCCCCTCCTTTAGTTTAAATTTACATTATTACCCCCATCTTTTGCTATTTTTTTTTTTTTTTTTTTTTTTGCCAGCAGCTACATCTTCTTCCCACTGACAGAAGTACCATGAGACAAAGGACATGGCTCTGGGCTCCGCAAGCTTTCTTGCAAGACTTGTATATTCTTTTGAAGTCACAGCTTTTTGCCATCCCTCCTAGGAGCTTTCTTTCTGAGGGTGGTGATGGCAAGGGAGCAGCTGGTCGAAGAGGAGCATCATGTGCAGAGCACTCTGTGACGAGGCAAATGCTCCTTTGCTCCAGGCTTTTGAGCGTGATGCAAGAGGGAAAAAAAAAAATATTTCCTCCTTGTTAGCAGATGCAGCCAAAGCTGGTTTTGTTCTGATCTGTCCCCATGCAGGTATTACAGAGTTGCTGCTGCGTGGATGGGACAGGAGTGACTTGTCACCGGGCTCCTGCAAGTTCAGGCTTGAGGGTCTGAATGCGAACTGGACTCCCCTGCTCAGTGGTCAGGACATTTCTTCATTTTAAAGAACAATATAAAATGGTAAAATTCAGACAACAAGCTCAAAAATCTCACCCTACTTATGCAGTTAAAATCTTCTTCGGTATTTCAGCTTCCTGGCTGGGATTTCCATCCCCAGGAGGCATTTCAGGAGCAGGCTCATGGCGTGGCTTGCAAGCTGGACTAGAAGCATGCATGTCCTCCAAGAGAAGAGTGTCGGGGAGGCTGTACCACAAAAAGAGAAATTGCAAGGTGGCCATGAGGCCACACTGAAAATATGGAAAATGGGAAAAGCATTTCTAAACTAGAAGAAAAGGTAGAGTCATCTAGTTACGGTCTGGCATCTCCTCTTCTGCTGGCCCAGCAGGAATGGCAACACAGCTGTGCATGCTCTGCGCAGGAGTGGGCAGGTTTGGCTGGGGCAATGTGCCGAGCGCTTTGGGTTTGCTTTGGGTTCGCTTTGGGCTCGCGGTGGGTTAAGAGCCAGTGGATGAGCAGCTCCCCCAGCTCCCCTGATCCAGGGGAATTCATTATGCCTGGGAAGCTTGATCATGTCAGAGTTCAAAATGATGCTAAAAAGACATCATGGGGTTTCCTGGTGATTGTCCCACATAGTTCCAGACCAGCTGAATTCAGAGAAGCCTCCTTGTAGCTACAAGGCTTTAAGCTCTGCTTCAGGTCACCTGGAAATCAAGGCCTCCATCCTCTGTGGCCATATGCCAAGTTTGGCTGTCAGAATTCAATCACCAGTGCTGGTTCCTGAAGCAGAAGAGACATTAACTTATTCTTCCTTCTGTATCTAGGCAAAGAGATGTTTGTGACACAAGCTGAGTTAGATTTATTCATACTTCCATTTTCCTGAGCAAAGCGTAATGTTCCGTAGGTTTGATCTTGCAAAATGCTGGTTACTTTGTCCCTGATCCCTGACCAGAAATCATGCATGGTAACTCGTAGCATGCCTGGGGGAAGTTTGCAATGTGAGTATAAATTCTGGAAATCATATGATGTGTTGTTAACATGAAGCAGTTTGTTCTAGTGCTGGTGCTGGGTCAAAACATGATCAGGAACTCCGTCCAGCCAAGGAAGGACTGTGCCCACGGACAGCATCGTGCTTGTGGAGGAAGGAACGCCAAAGTCAATCGCGTGAGCCACAAAGAAAGAGGAAAGATGGCGTTTGCCACTGTTGATGCTAGTGAGCTTACACAACCTCGTTAATCTGAAATTAGTGCTCTTTTATGACTTTGTAAATGATCTGTAGCGGCGCAGAAAAGAAAAGCGGTGCCGTCCCAACAGGAGGGGGAGACACATTTGGGCCTTGCTGTCTCTCCAGGGCCTCATTTTCTGTGCGCCACACTTCTGCTGATGGAGCCACGTTCAATGGCAAGAGGCATCATCTTTTTGCAGTTCATATGCTCATAGGATCTCTTGGATTTGGCTTTCCTGGATTCTCTGGCGGGACAGGAGAGAAGAAAGCAGAGAGGAGATTAGAGAGGGAAGCAGCTTATTAGTGGACCGAGCGCTCTTGCTCTCTCCTTTCTTCTAAAGCCTGATGAATGCCACAAATAGGAGAAGAAAATCAGGAATCAGCTCTGGGAACGCTGTTAATACCTTGGAGTTAGGCTGGGATCCTGCCATCCTGCAGCTGAGCTGTGGCACCGTGGAGCAAGGACCTGCAAATGAAGACTCCCCCGCTATGTTGTGCTGGTTCACACAGCTGAATGTGTCAGCAGGCAGCACGGAGAGTTTAATATTTATAACATGTTTTGACCAGTAATATATTCAGCCTATTTTTAAGCTGCACGGCTCTGCACAGGGGGGACATCTCATGTCTCTGAGCCCTGTGGAAAGCTCCTGGCCCCTGGAGGCAGCTGGAAGAGCTTTGCAGCTGATGTCCACGCTAGAAGGAGAAGGTTTCCAGCCTTGCTTCACTTTTCCAGCAGCTGGGCTGGGAGGAGAACGAGGGCTGGGGGTGGGATATTGCACAGTTCGTGGGATGAGCGAGGACACGGCATTGGGTTATGGATACAGGATGCCTGGGAATGGCATAGGCTCTGCCAGGGCGGGATCAGCTGCAATTGCATCAGGTGTATTCACCTAAGTTTGCTTTGGTTTAGGTTATCTTGAAAAATGCTTTCGCTGTTGCTTTAGGAGGAAATTCTCCTGGCAGCAGTTCTCAACGACAGGTCAGTTTATTTACACAAAGAAGGATTCGGATAATGAGAAAACACAATTGTGAGCCCAAACAAGCATCAAATCAAGTTTCTAAAGCAGGAAAAAATTTTCCAAGAAACAAACTAGTTAAAATTCAGGTTGTAATGAGAGACCAGAAGGAAAATCTATAGCAAGAGGAGGTGAAACCTGTTTTGTTTGGATTATGTGATTAGAAGTTTTACTATTTTCAGTATCACTAATCTGAAAAAGTAAGCAATGTCAGCAGAAAATTAGTCAACACGGGGAAAATTTGGTGAGTATTTTGGGTTTTGTTTCTGCATTGGAAATCAGTTGTCAGCTGAAAAACACACAGGGAAATTCAAGCAGTTGATGTTTCACTTCTTCTGTTGCACGCAGAGCCGGGAGAAATCAGTGGCTTTTTGGAAAGGAATTCGCGTGGGACATGACAGCAGTTCCTTTCACACAGATCCTAACATCTCCATATACGGATTTTTCTTTTTTTAATTGAAATTTTGGGGGCCTGAGAATTGTTCATAATTTAGTATGTGAAAGAAAAGTGGCTGGTAATGAGGAGGCATTACTTCATGTCTCCAAACAAGCCTCACCTAGATGAGATTTGTGCCTACACAGGTCTTTACAAGCGCCCATGCATTATTTGAAATGTAAATTAAATATCCCCGACTGCTCAGACAGCAAATGGGAGGGTGAGAGCAGCCTGTGAGGTGCCCAAATTCAGAGCTAAGCCAGAAGATGTGGGCACAGGTCTCCTGGCTTTCTGCCTCATGACTCATCCCATACAGCATGCAGGAAAGGGCAAGAGATTTGGAGGTTGCTTTTCAGATGAGAAGTCACCCCATTTTCTCTATGTTTCTAGAAGCCCCATCCCCGGGAACATCCAAGGCCAGGCTGGATGGGGCTCTGAGCAACCGGATCGAGTCGAAGGTGTCCCTGCTCACTGCAGGGGGGTTGGACTAGATGGCCTTTGATGGTCCCTTCCAGCCCAAGCCATTCTATGATACTATGATTTTCACCTCCGTGTAACCTGCATAGCAGCGGATGTGACTGAGCAGAAACCAGGGCCCCTCCAATTTTGGGGAAAGCTGATACAATGGGAATGGATCTAACCCGAAACATAGTAATAGGTCAGGATGGGTTTTGAGATCAGAGATCCTGATTCATATTTATACTTAATTCTTCCCCATCCCAGCAACAATGTAAAACAGCCTTAAAAGGACTGTGCAGTATCAAATTCTTCCCTTATTTCCCCAGTGGTGCAAAGGTCTCTAAGGACAAGGCCTGTGAGTGGCTGCATTGAGCAACAGCTAAAGAAGAACCGGGGGATTTAGGCTTTATCTCGGAAATAGTATTTCAATGCATCACCCCGAGTGAACTGCTGCCAGAGCTGCTGATGGGTCAACGATTTCCTCTGCAAACCTCAGAAACAGGTGAAACACTAGGCAGGGCTTGGAGCATCATTTAGCCAAACTTTTAAAACAGCAATCCCCGTAATAGGATTAAACAGGGCCACCCAATAGGGGCAAAGGCTTGAAGAGATTACGTGAGGCATGCGAGAGGAAGGATTAGCGGGAGATACAACAAAAACGGAAGCCAGGAGAGTGCATTTAGCACGAGGGGCGAGCGGTGCCACACGCCGTGCACGCTTGGGGTTAATCGCCTCACCTCCGCTCCAGGACAGCCTGGACTCACCCTCTCCATCCACAAGAAGGGTCCATGAGCTGTGCCTTGAGATGTCCCATGGTCACTTGGACACCAGCTCGTGCCCTGCACTAGCACCGATGTGGTCCAGGGCTCCTGGGGCTGATGGCCGCTGGGAGCATGGACAGCTGTGTGCACCAAAAATACATTATTTAAGGCCACTTCTCTTCTCCTGTGCAGTCTGGTAGCCACGGAGTGAGTGTTGCCTACACTGCTCCTTGCTTTCTCACCCCAAAATGCCCTGACAGGTGTGACAGCAAATTCAGGCACCAAAAATAGTCATCCGAGCGTGGTCCCAGATTGATTCTTTTGCTTCCCTTTTGCTTTCTGAAAAAAGAATCTGTTAATGAATTTGTTCCCCACATGATACTCTTAATAAACTGGGTGGAAAATATCTTCTCCCCAGCAACCCTCATGAGATAGAGGTATCCATAGTGAAATAATCTCGGACCTGTGAATTTACATTCTCTCATGGTTGTGTTTTAGCCATGGACACTGAACTTGAGGAAGAAATGGGAGTGCGTCCTACCTGCTGCATAGGCTGTGCTTTAATATCATGGTCTTGGTGACTTCACTGATTTAAGCTGAGTGAGATCTGAGCTGTTGACAGCCTCCACCATCATCCCTCACCAGACTTTTCGCCATACAAACATAAGACCATGCTATGTAACTTTGGGTATTATCAGATACTGTTTCCTGTAGAAGATGGAGGTTTGCACCCCTGGAAATCACATGGCAAGAGTCAAGGGCCTCTTTCAAACTTAACGACTTCTGGAGTTTCCTGGCTTTGTAACTTGAAAGATAGTTTCCAATAAGCAGAAGTCCCACTATTTTTAACTTACAGAACAGCTCAGTTGGCCATCCTTCCCACTAAGCTGGGGAGAGTATGCTCCTCTCCCATGCCTTTGAAGACCCCTCTCCAGTATCCCCAGGGCTGTCAGGGCAGCCTGACCGCAGCCATCTGCACCCAACCTGTACCAGAAGCATCTGAGCCTTTCAAAATTTATATTTCTCTTTGTTGCTCTAAATGCATCCTCTATACATTTGTCCACTTGCCCGGGACCTTACTGGTGACACGACTGTCATGGTGATGGCTACCTCTTGGCATGCAAAAGAGTGAGCGGATACTTGGAAATGTCTTTGTTAATAGCAACAACGGCAATGATACTATGCACCAAAATGCTTTACATTAGCAGATTTTAATGACTGATGGACAAATGCTATGTAGCACTGGCTGTTGGTACTGATCTATATTCACTAAATAGGGATCCTGAGCAGAGACACGTGCGTTCTTGTGTGCAAAATACCTCAAGGTGTGCACGACCCTGCACAGAGCAAGGTACTGCTGCTGCCAGCACTGGGTCCTGCTACTACCGCTGATGCTACCGGTGATAGCATCAAATAAAAAGTTGCCTTTTGCATACACCTCTTCACCTTTCTTTTCCCAGGAAAATGTACTTGGGACACATTCTTACTGCTGAGAGGCCACAGCACTCCAAAAAATGTTGGATACCATGACCTGCTGTCATTAACAGCTCTGTCTTTTGCTGTTCCGGCAGGTAATTGATAGCTGCTCCAGCACAGGACTGCACATTTGGGGTGCCACTGATAATACAGTGCAAAACATTTTTATTTCTCTGTTTCATCTCTGGGCCTCTGCTTAGTTTGCCCTTAGATGTTTTCCCAAAATAGCTCTTTCCAATGGAAAATGAGATTTGCAAGGAACCTCAGCGTGGATGCAGTTATGACAGGAATTTATATGGAATAGTTCCTCCTTTTTTGTGCGTGCAGTGTGCCATCAGTCTAAAGCCTGTTTGTAGGACAGAATGGCATCTGCTACAGAAAGCTGCACCTTTCTGCATATAGAGTGCAGTAAACAGGCTGTGTACAGGGATCAAATGATTATGTATTTACTATTGATGTGCGCAACTGGCTCTTAAGCCATTTAGAAGCTCAAACTACCTCAAACTAGGAGTTCAGGTCTCCACTGGGGAGAAGGATTTGCTTCCAGAGGGCAATTTTTCTTACCTTCTACAGAATGGGATGAGCTGACCGCTGGCAGTGCCTGCCGCCTTCTGCACAAGAAAGCTTCCTTCCACTGGAGGACATTTGGCAACTACCAGTTTCTCAGGTCATGAGACATTTCTTTTTAGCCATCTAAAAGAAAACTCAGCACAAGCCCATGAGGCCACTTGGTACTTTGGGGAGACCCTAGAAAAGCCCCGTACTGACCACGTGCTGTAGAGCTGCTACGGGCATGGAGCAAACACCCAGGTCTTCCTGCAGACCATTCATCAGCCGTGCTGTGCCCGAGCCGACGGGCTGCGAGCACGGAGGCAGCTGCTTCTTTAGCTCCTTTTAGTCATTCCATGATCTCTCGTGCACTGAGCTGTCCCTGTGTCCTCCTCCCAGGCAGCCTGCCTGCAAAGACAGCAAAAGCAGCAAAGACAGGTTTATGGGTCTGCTGAGGTCATACCCGAATATCCTGAGTAATTTTCACGAGTGACGGAGAAATGCCTGTGTGTCTCGCTAAATTGCTGCAAAGGGCAGTTACCAGAGTTTAAGACGTATATCTGACTTCAAACCTCACCTTGCCATGCAAACTGTGAGCAAGACTGAGTCAGCCAAAGTGCTGTCACTAAAATGGCATTTATTATATATATATTTATATATATAAGATTAATGACCTGAGGCAAATTTCCATGGAAAATATTTATTTGGTAAAAATTCTTTCTTCAGTGAAGAGACTGGGGGAAAAGAGAAAGGGAAACTGCATATGAAAGAATGTCCAAAACATATTTCTTTGTTTTGTTAAAAAAAGCCTTGAATACTGGTTGAAAAAAATGGTATAGAATGATGTATTTTTTTGTTTGCTTCCTTTCAAAATGTCTTTGGAAATACGTCTTTGACCATTTCTGACAAGCTCTGAAATAAATGTAGCCAAACAAAGCTTAGGTCAGTCATCTGTAGAGACATGGGGTATGTGAGGATTCCTCCGGCTAGGCCCAAAATTTTCATTTTTTCAGTTAATCCCATTCAGGTTCCTATGCTGACCCATTAATATAATACATGAGCTTCAGCCTGCTTCTGAATAGGAGCTGAGTATCACTGCAAGAAGCAGAGACTACCCTTCCATAGCAGTCACAACAACTCATATTCCTCCTAACACATTTTTAACATCTCACAAAAAGTCACTTATTCAAACTGTCTTCTGCCAGCCCACTCCCTCCTCCCTCTTGAATCCAGTCAGGAGTCACAAGATGAGGTACCCAAACCTCAGGTAAACACGTAATAAAGCTGAGTTGTGGGAGGTGAAGATGAAGTAGAGAGTCATACCCACGAGGTGCTCTGCGGAGATGGGTGCTGGATCCATTGCTCCTCAAAGCCTCAGCTGCTCCATTGCTTTGGGGGATTAAAGGACCTCCTGAAGAAAAGAGCTCTATAGCTGAACATTGATGTCCTTCCTAAGAAAGCTTTAAAAAAAATGTCAGTTTGGGGGAAGGGAAGAGGAAGAGAGCTCCAAGAGGAGAGCACCAGCTTTTGGAAGCTCCTGATCTGCTGACTCCCACCTCTGGATGTCCTGAATCTATCCAAACTTGGGAGCAGGGGATTTCTCCCTTCCCCAGAGGATATCACAGCCATGTACTCTATCCTGGCCCTGCTCATGGCAAGGAAAAACAGGTTTCTGCGCCATGTGGGTCTCCAGCTGCTGGGTTGGGTTGAGGACCACTGTCACCCTCCACGGCCCATGGCTGCGCTGAATTTCAGAGGGTGATTTCCCAAAGCGCTTGTCACCTGTGGCTGAATTTTCCTTGCAGACTATTAGTCTTACAGTAAAAGCTTGATGAAGGCTGAAGGGCGGTCACGTTGTTATTCACTCTCATTTAAATTTAATTTAAATTTATTTTAAGCATTACTGCATGGCCCATCAGCAAACCGCTCCAATTGACGCTGCTTCTTGTTTTACCCAAGTCTGAGTTTTAGCCAGAGAGGTGGCAAGCGGCCTTGGATGACTGGTGGAGTTGCCGGCTCTGGTGAAGCCTTGCCAGATCGAGAGCCTCCCATTGCTGCTGACATGTGGGTGACCACACACGGCTGCGCTGAGGTGCTTATCAGTCCTATTAAAGCTGGCTGTAGCATAATCTTCTTGGCAACTCTGGGCCCGGGACATGAGGTGTCACGCAGCCCTTCACCACTCAAGGAGCCGCATCGACAAGTCAGCTGAACGTGGATGCCGCTGGTAAGCCCCCGTGGTATGCTGCGGGTTATTTTTGGAGGCAGAACGATGGAAAAACACTGAGGACTCTTGTTTTGGTCACTGCTGCTGTCCCTTGTTGGCCTCACTGAGTTCTGCTTTGCATCCACAAATGCTATCCCATACTCAGAAAGCAAAATGACGTTTTCCACTGTGTCTGTCTTGCTTAAAACCCCACAGAGGTGGCTTATCCTGTTCCATACTAGGTGCAGGCTCCTCATCCACATCTTAGAGGCTTGCTGACTGTTATCTTACAGATTCACCAGTGCAGCCACCCAACTTCAGACCTCTTCCACTACTACTAAAGAGGTGCAATGCAGCTGCTGTGGCTAGGAGCCTCCCCTGAAACCGGAGTTTCATGTACTAATGCTTCATTCCCCCTCCCAAACAATCCTGAGGCACCCTGGACCCACACAGTGGTGCAATCTAAGTGGACTGCACAGCGGTAGAGGAGGTGACCTGAATAAGGTAGTACAGCTGCTCCATGGCAGAGATGAGCTGCATCCTGGCTTTTTGGCTACCCCTTTACTAGTAAGTTAGTGCCTAAACCTGGGAGCGCGCTGGCAGAGTTGTGCCATGTCCATATGATGGGAGTCTCCAAAACCAGGTGCACACATCCCAACTGCCTTTTGGGACTGGCACTTGCCCTGCTGTGCTGAGCAAGACCATTCTGCCACTGTAAGAGCTACCAGTATAGAGGTGGGTTTTGAATTTTCCGTCTACGCCCTGCAGGTACCGTTCCTGACTCCCCGCACCTCCCCTACGGCTGGGATTTCTTTCTGTCTTTCTGACTCAAAGATCTCTCCAATGCACTTCTCACGTCACTGCAGCTTCTATATACAGTTACACTTCAGGCACGTCCCCGAATATCAAGATAGCAAAAAAGAAGAAAAAAAGAGCTGGGAAGGCACATGTCTCTTAATGACTTTAAAAACCCTTTTGAAGGACTGCAGTTGGATTTTTTTTTTTAGCATAGAGCCACTCCTTCGGGACCTACTCTTGGTATAAACTTGTGCTGATACAATCTAACATCTGAAATAAATCTAAAGTTGAGGTAATCCTTTCAAGCTCAATATTATAAAACACTGAGTACCATCCCCACCTGGAATGATTGTATTTCTTTATTCCACCTCTGGGTGCAACGGAGGATCTTACTGACCTTTTTTATAGGGCTGAACACTATGTTCCCATCTTCACAGTGCTCCTGTTGTGAACCTTGAAGGTGGCTCTGACACTTCACTTTTCTCTCATGAGAAACACAGGTTACAAGATCTTCCTGAACAGCCTCTTCTTATAAATAAACACATTTTTTTTACAAAATTCCCTTGAAACGTGGCAAGTAAAGTACTTTCACCTGTTTACTGTGGTGCATATCACATTATCTGTACCAACATTAATGTATAACTTACATATAGTAAAAACCTCTCACCATATATCGAGGGTTTTCTCAGTGTCTTCCATAACAGTCAAATGAGCCCTGGTGCACTTTCAAGTGGAAAGGCCTGATCAACCTAAATGTTAATGCTCGTGTTTCTCCACAAAGCCGCTCGTTTGAGTTCAGTGCCACTTGACTCCGCTCTTCCATCGCCCACAGGTTGATGTGGGTATGGAACCTCCATCTCCATCACCTTCTGCCTCAGGCAGTTACTTGCAAATTGATCTAAGACCTGAATGTCACGTCCTTGGGGACCAGTGTTCATTTCACTGTAGAGTCTGTCAGAAATAGTGAATTGAACGGATGTTGGAGCTCAATGGTCATCGGCAGCATGACCCTGGCATGGTTTTGACCTGCGACAAGTAGCGCTGAGCTAAAGGGCTCTGAGCAACCTGATCTAGTTGAAGATGTCCCTGCTCATGGCAGGGGGGTTGGACTAGATGGCCTTGAAAGGTCCCTTCCAACCCAAACCATTCTGTGATTCTATGAAATAATCCCCAAACTCAGATTAGCATGGGTTAGAGATTGTTCTTAATAGTTTGTCTGGGTGCAACCACCCTGTTAGGGGGTTTGGCAGTATGGACGTGGCCACACCACCCCAGCCGTGCTGGGGCCAGAGGACAGACCCTGGCACTGTTTATTTTACCAGGACACATGCAGCCTTAACATTACCATTACATG
Organism: Sagittarius serpentarius; assembly: GCA_034782735.1. Taxonomy (NCBI): domain Eukaryota; kingdom Metazoa; phylum Chordata; class Aves; order Accipitriformes; family Sagittariidae; genus Sagittarius; species Sagittarius serpentarius. The sequence goes on along the minus strand of JAVKLA010000017.1, from coordinate 27,506,656 downwards.
TGTGGGCATCCCAACCTGTTATTAGAGCAGCCATCTTCCAGTGCTATTGTGCATTTATTTTATCATGGGCTTCGGCTGCATTTTCTAAAGCCGTGCTGTGAGAAAGTTCTAACTGGAATCTTGAAATTTAATTTAGTGGTTGCCTGGTTGTTGGGCAGTTTTTCTGTCCATTGTACGCCAGATGTAATCATATTCCATCAGAGGCAGAATAAGCCAGTATGTCCTGCATTACTAAGTGTAGCACAAGTTTATGGCCTGCTGGGTTTCCTTGGGTTTGGGTTTGGTTTTTTTTCTTCCATTGCACATGTACGTATTTGGTTTTGTGACTCTTGTCTGTGGACCTTGGTGTGTTGAGTTATGATGGTACATGGGGAAATCAAGAGAAACAGTGAAAATACCGAGATGGAAAGGCCAAGCGGTGGTTCAGGTAAAATAACAGACAACCTCAGCCCTGTGGGTGTCATATTGCTAATAATATATATAATGCTAAGACTGGGAGAGGGAAAGAGTGAGAGGATGGATAGGAGGTGATGTTAGAAATTAGTCTGCAGCAGAAACAAAGCGATTTAGTGTCTGTCTGTGGGGATGATCTTCACTTTGCCTGTATTCCTGAGATAAGATCACCTCCAGGGGACGCAGCAGCCCTGGTCAAAGGGGGACATGGTCACCTCCTCTGCCTGTGCTGGCTTGTCCATAGCTGGGCTCCCTGCCCAGTTCAGATCAGCTCAGAGCAGTGGTGAATATACATCTGTCTGCAACCGTTTCTGTTGAAATGCCCATAGAAACCCCAGGCAACCATATAGTGAAGTTATCTGGGCTAACGGCATTTTCCAAACCTGCATGGAGAGTTTGAAGCAGAGGGAAAACCCACATATTTAGGCTACTCCTGCTTTTATTATGTAGCTGTGAGTCAAAATAGATAAAACTGAAGGATTAAAAGGAGCCACCACAGAACCAGATATGTTAAATGCAGATGCCTTTCAGAAAAAGCTATCTAAAATAAAAAGTGAACTCACGGCTATCCCTATTATGGCTTAAATTTATTAATAACCACTGAAATCACAAAGTGACAACCACCAGCATCATTTAAGCAGTGACTATCTGTGAGCTGCTGCTGGGGAGCCCGACCCAGGCTTGGGGTAAGCACTGAATAGCTGGGGTAAGCTGAATAGCTTTTGACAAAAAAATTATTCTTCTGTGGGTGCAGATAGCATATTTTCTCTGGTCACTGATGGCAGCACTGTAACACCACGTGGAGATGCTCCCGGCAGGAGGGCTGCTGTGAAGTTTGTGGAAGATGCCCAGATCCCTTGGAGAAACTCAGCTGCGGTCCCCTGGCAGCTGCCTGCTCCTGCCAGCGGTCCTCAGTTGACATTGTCTCCTGGCTTCACCTCTGAATGCTCCTCTGTCCTCTTTTGCTCCCCTTTGGAAGCCCTTTCCCTCTGGCAGATTGATGGTGTGATGGGGGGGTGTCCCCAGTGGCCAGGCTGCCATCTGTCCCCCCTTCCACTGGCACAACCCAGAGGCACCACCACTTTGGGATGGGTTTTCTGAGTGCTTCCAGGGGTCAAGGTTTTCCCTCTAATGACTGCTGAGTAAAGCAAATGTCTCTTTTAGTGGGATGCAAGCACCTGAAAACATGCCTAACCACGGGACAGCCAAGCATCCCGCCTATTTAAGGTACAGTGGATATGGCAAGGCTTCCCCTTTGCTGTAGGGTTTGCTCCAATCTGTTATAAAAATAACTTATTCCAAGACGATCCGGTCCCAGGAGGGAGCAGAAGACCAAATCTCCTGGTTCCTCTTCTGGCTTCATCTTTTATCCATCCCTGTGGCTTTTCTATCCCCTGCCTGCTGCTAATCAGCATTCCTCGCAAACAGCAGCTGCTAATCTGCCGGCAGTAGTTAGTGCGTGCGGAGTGTGGGGAGGTGGTCGGGGGGATGAAGCGACACCCTCCCGGCAGCTCCTACCCGGGCTCCTGCCTCCAGCATCGCCAAACCGCCCCTTTCCCAAGTTCAAAGCCGCCATGGCAAAAGCGGATTCAACCTGGTACGTCGAATCCCACCCATAAAAGAAAAGGTGTTTTGTAGCACTTGCATTTTAGGGAGAAAAAAAATGTATTTGTATACGCATATGTGTGTTTGTGTGCACGCGCGCGTGTGTATATATAAATACTTATATATATTTTCCCCTCTGAAACAACTCGCTTCCCTTTGGGAATAAAGGGGATCTTTAAAAATGCAAAAATTCCTTCCAGACAGTTTGTCATGTCTTACTAGAAACAGCCGACCCTATTAGCAATTTAAATGATGTCTCCTATTAGCATAATTTTTAATGAAGCAGAGCACGTGTTTCACATTTGTGTTTCCGATGCAGTGGGGAGGAGGCACTCGGACACTCAATGAACATAGTAGAAATCGGCTTTGAGAAGACAAGGAGTGATGCCGCAACCTTTTGACAGGGACTCAAGGCAGTGCCGTGAAATTCAGTGTTGGGGACACACACACGTGTGTGTTAATGATCCCCTGCCAAGGCAGTCGATGATGTCCACATGGCCATCGTAACGGACCGGCCTATAGACAGCACATCCCGCTTCAGTGTGACACCAAGTAGATGCTTACGTCAGGATTAACATTGCACACTCTTGGCCTGCTCGCACGATTTCTGAGTCCTGGCCAGGACTTTATTTTAGGTAATTCTCTGCAGATGCGTTTGCATTACAGTATTTTTCTCCAAATTCTATGTATAATTTGGTGGAAAACCTTTACTGACAAAAAAGGCCATGGGAATAAACCACCATCACTGTTGGTCAGTCTGCCAGATTTTTAGATGCAGGTGCAGTGAACGAAGGAGAGGCATAGGAGGGTTGTGTGTGTGTGTTTTTGCTTCTAGAGCAGCAGCTGTGACTTGTGGGATGTGCACCCTGAAGGTCTGGGAATTATTTCTGCTGGGGTTACCTTTGGTGAATAGAGGAGCAAAGTCATCTCTGTTGTGTGGCCAGCTTCACCAGTGAAAACACAAAAAGGCTCCACTGGAATATTGTTAGCATTCAGAAAAGGTTGCAAATTGCCCACTGTTGGATGTGCACAGAGAAACTGTGTTTTTCTTTTTTTTTTTTTTTTTTTGTTTTTCTCACAAAATCTTGGGAATAGCAGGATTTTTCTTCCCTGCTGTCATTCATAAAATCTTTGGTAGCTTTTAAACATGACACAGAAGCTTTCTCAGGCTGTTGCCTTACAAGCCAGGCTGTGATTGAAACCCCAAGTTCTCCCTACCTTTGGTAGTCCAAAAGGGGTTAGCAAACCCAGAATGACTGATGGCAATAAATGCTAAATAAAATCACTTGCCACCCAGGTCTGTTGTTATTATTTCAAATTCTTATTTGCTTTACGGTACCCTCGTGGCAGTGTGCAGGAAGGGAATGCCAATGGGTTTTCAACACGATCAAACATCAGATAAAGCAGGGCTGGGTTTTTTTGCTAAAAACTTACATGATTTCTCCAAGATGAAATAGTAACTGAAATTTGCCCATCTTCTTCTCTGGTTTCCCCCTGTTTTCCCCTTCTCTCCCTGTCTGCAATGCTGATCCATTGCACTACGCCAGGTCCTCGCACACGAGCCATTTGCGACGTTAGAAGGGAAATTGTGCGTGGGTGTGAAATCTTGTGTGCACACATGTTCCACATTTTGTTTGCTTAAAAGCCCGTGCAAAGCTTTTTTTTTTCCTTAATGGGAAAATCCTCCTGGGAACTGAAGTTACAGAGGCAGTAACACACAACACAAACCAGTAACCGATCCCTTATGGGGAGGACAGAAACGCCCTTGTGCTGGGCCACCCTTTGGGAAAGCAGAAGGTCACTTGGACCAACCTTTCCCCTGTGCCAGCCTCCCCGTCTCGTGCGCGAATGGTCTGCCACGATATGGAAACATCCTCATTAGGATAATAGGCAGATTTCCAGGATCTACTTCTGATTCCCTCGTCCTGGAACAGTCCCAAATATCACAGATGTTTTGACGGCTCTCCCAGAGGGAGGCAGCAGCTCGTCCTCCACTTTCGGCACGTTGAGCCATGGCATGCCGTGAGCAGTGAGCTGCTGATGGTCTGTTCCGTGCCAGGGACGTCAACCACCCCGGTGCTCCCGGTGAACTCAGCACCTTCATCCCAGCAGAGCAAGGTCCCAGCTTGGGGTAGTGCCCAGCTCGGTTTTTCAAAGCTATGCAGTATCCTGGAGACAGAGTCTCCAGCCTGTGCATGCTGCAGTAGCTTCTGGGGAAAAAATATGTCTTTTTAGGACATCCTGCAAGCAAGTGCTGCTTCTTGAGAAGGACCTTGCTTTTAAGAAGATGCAGAGGAGATGAGAAGGACAGACACAGGTCGATGCCTCCTTTCCACAGGACGCAAGGCGCTGAATTGCAGTAAGGACAGTTTGAGTATTAGGGCAAAAAGCAGGGAAAAAACCTTCACCACCAAGGTGTTCTTCAGTATCAGGATGGCTTTCCTCAGTCTACCCCAGTGCCGAGCAAACACAACCCTGATTTTCATGCTGGGTCCCATCCTGATGGCTAGAGGATGGGACAGTTTGTTGAGAGAGATGAAACCACGTCTTGATTTGTTGGGTAACCTCAGGAAATTTTTCACTTCCACCTTCCCCCCTTTTCTCCCACCTGCCTCAGAAGAGGCCTTGAAGCTTACTTCACTCAGGATTGCAAAGTGCTTGGGAAAGTTCAAGTGAAAGACAGCATGGAGCTGTTATTGTTGCTGATGTTTTCTTTTCCTCTGCCAGTCAATTAAGGGGTAAAACCTGACAATCAGGAGTTATTCATCATGCTATATAACAGCCTCTTGTAGGGTATATCTTCCTTGGGAAGGAAACAAGAGCTGCCTGTTTATGAGAAGACTGGAAATATCAGACAATAAAAGAGAAGTGCCTCTGCATGTTGCCGACCTGGCCCATCTCCTACCTGGTGTCCTCATTTACATCTGCTCGAAGCAATTGCAAAGTGGGTGCAAAGTGCTGTTCTGGCAGGGTAGCATTGCTGGCTGGCGTGGCACCAACGTCAATGCAATGAGTCAGACCCCGAATCAGAAAATGTGGGGCTCATCTGTGCTTGCGAGTGAGCTGAGGTGGAACTAGGTGGGCTCTGAAGGACTTTAACTCCCAGCCTGGAAACTTGGTGATGGGGAAAGGGAGAAACGTGTCTTGCGGTGCTGCGGTGATGTGGGACTTGCACAGGTCAAGTGCTTAGTGGCAGGGGTGGAGATATTGTTCATCCTTTTTTGTTCCATTCATTGGAAAGAAGTTCAAAAAAATCTGGGGCTGCTCAGCTTTGCTGCGCTTCGTTGATGTGTCCTGCTCAATGAGATGCTTAAGGGTTTTGTGGCACGGCAACAAATCCAAAGCTCAAGGTACAAGTAACAGACAACTGGGACAATAACCATCCTTAGTGCTGCATGCCTCATACCCTTGCTGGGCCTTTATTCAAAGGCCTTCACAAATATTAATCAAATAAAGTGCATTGAAGTACCCTGTGAATTAAGTTAGGGAGATTAGGGTTGCATCTCTAATGCTGTGTAGAGCTCTCCCAGGCCACCCTTATTTGTCCCTGCACGACCATCCGTCCCTGGGGCAGTCACTGGAGTGAATCTGCTGGTGTTCCTGGGGCGATATCATACGTGGTCCTCAGGTTGTCCTCTCACCTATGCTCTTGTAGCTCCTGGACTTCGAGCTAGTCCTGCATTTATTGAGTGAGCAAGAGACTCAGCGCTGTGTGACACATCATGGACACAGACATAAAGACTCATTGCTACCTTAGGGCTAAAATATAGCTCTTTCCCTACCTTCCCCATGTAGCTTTTTCCTTTGAAAGAAAGCCTATGGTCATTCATGGTGGGGAGGTATCCATGAACAGCCATGAGATGGGATCCCACACGCTCATGACAAAGAGCCCCTTCCTTAGGGCACCAAACTGAATTCAAGTCTCAGAGAAATTCCAGGAGAGACCAAGTTAGAGCTTGGCCAGTGTGGAGTTAATTCTGTTAATCAAAACACGTGTGCTAGCACCATATATAATCACAAATGGTTACCAGGCAAGCTTGATATCTCCTCTGGAGGATGTTGCCGTCAGCAGCACAGACCTACCCAGGCCCATTCAAGCACGGAAGGGAAAAGCCATCTGCAATGTTTGGTGCCCACCGGAGGCTGCAGAACCCAATGTCGTGCAGCCAGGACTTGTGAGACTGTCTATAGAAGGAGGAATGTCCACCCAATACAGTTCTATGAAGGGTCTGAACTATCTCTTCCTTCTCAGAAGGCCAGTTGTCCTGAAAGGATGTGGCTCTGGCCAACACAGGGATCTCCACACGTACCCGCAGAGGCTAAGGAATTTAGAAAGTATATTCTGCCCAAAAGAAGTCTTTGGAAAACATCTTTGATATTCATAGTGCTACCTCAGTAATGGTACTTCTTAATGACTACGCTGGTACTAATAAATAAAAGGAATTAGCTAACAATTGACAATGGGGAAGGATCCTTTCTTCACTGGAGACTGAAACAGTTCCCATTGAAACCAATGAGAAGAGTCTTCCTTTTCCTCCCAGAGCAGCCAAATCAGGTCTTTCATGAAGATTTGATTTATTGTTTTGGGTTTGAGTGGTGGGGTTTTGGTAGCAGGGGAGGAGCTGCAGGGGCGGCTCCTGTGAGAAGCTGCCAGAAGCTTCCCTGGCTCCAAGTCGGACTCCAAGGCCAAGACCTTCAGCGACAGTGGCAGCGCCTCTGGGATAACAGATTTAAGAAGGGGACCTGCAGCAGAGAAGGGAGTGGGATGTGAGAGAAACACCTGTGCAGAT
>JAVKLA010000017.1:27484703-27498679 GCA_034782735.1 Sagittarius serpentarius | reverse complement strand
TCCCGCCCTCCCTCCCTCCCTCTATCCATCCATCCTGTCCATCTACAAAAGACAAGTCTCCCAGTGAAGAGAGGACTTCAGGGAGCAACTTCTGCCATTCTTTTGGCCAACGCCGATCCAGTGTGGTTTCAGAGGAGCTCCCACCCAGCAGGTAGCTCTTGCATGTAAGTTTTGCACTGGGCAGTTTGCTAAATGCATGTGAAATGCTTTTTCAAATGTGCTACAGAGTAAATGTTTTTTCCTGCTCGTTTGTTGCTAGGCTAATGTTGTGAAACAGCAGAATAGGCCATTTGCAATTGTAATGCTGAGCAGTCAAGCACAAGCATGTTAGCATCTAATGCGGGCTGCAGTGGCCGCAGATTGGCAGCTGGCACTTTAGGTACAGCCCTTAAAGCTTATTAAATTGATTGGTCTTTGGAGTTTTAAATCTCTCCTACAGCGTCATATTTATGGGCACACATGCCTACCAGTTGCTCTGCTGAGATTAATTGGCATGTCTTTGTGGGATCTTAAACTTTGAGCCAAGCCATATGCAATAGTGCCGTCTTCACAAAGTCTTCTGAAAGGACCTTTGTAATAAAAAACCAAACTAATTTTGTTACAAATTCCTATTATTGACCTCTTTTGTGCAGCCATCAAAAGAGGGAGGGACTGGTTCAGGACATTTCCATTGACTGTGGATCCAGAACTTTAAACCTCCAAGCCAAAGCTTCAAATTCAGAGCCAAGTTGATGGGAATCAAAATTTGCACTGAGAAATCCTAACCGAACAAAATGTGAGAAAAAAGATGGCGAAGAAGTAATTTCTTCACAGATAAGTGCCCACAGCACTAGACTGCCAGAGGAAAAGTGCTGTGCCAATAACCCATTTTCTGCAAGGCTTTCCTAACTTTAAACGAATCCCAGTTGGAGATCCATCCAAACCCAACAGCTTCATGGGATACGGCGCGTTGGTGTCTCTCCTCGGATGAAGCGGGCATGCACCAACTTGCAGCTGGCAGTGAGCCTCCATGTTGGTGGTGATCCAGACCGTGTATTGTCCCATTTCTTGCCATTAGAGGTCTTAAAGTTTGACCTACATTTATTTTTCTTGCTGATGCAAAATAATAATGGCCTTAAAAGGACCTCCCTGTATTCTCTGGACTTCCAACCCTTATGTTTTGGGAGCTCATTAAGCTTTTTAAGAATCACAGTTACATATTGTCTCCTTCCTCAGCAAAGGGAAGTCATTTCTCTTTATTTTTCTTGTTCCACTCGGCTGTGGCCCAGGAAGGGGAAACTCCTTTACAAGGGGTTGCCCTGGCACTGTTGTTTGGAGAAGTGATGGGAGGATTCAGCCGCCCCATCCGAAGCTCCTACGTTGTTCATGGAGGGGACAGTACTTGAATTTATTGCCCTGCGCTTGGCAGGAGGACTACTTCTCCCCCACACGGATGGTGGGAGGCACATCGTCTTCTTCTCCGCGTAGCTGCTGGCGAAGCCGTGAAATTAATGTGACCATATGGAAGTAGGCTGCAGATCTTGACTGTCTAACACACTCCAGTTTCGAAAATCATGCTCTTGACACAACGCAACCATAGGCTGCTCCAAACCCAAGGCTTGTGGTGAGAAGACTATTTTGTTCCTCTGCATCAGCCAAGGTACTTTTAGGTGTGAAAGATAAAGGTCTCTAGCAATTTATAACTGCTAATGTTCTGGCCCTGAAATAATCATGGAAGACATTTTATTTTCTGTTTATTCATCCTGACTTGAAGTGAATCAACTTCTGAGCTCACGCCATGTGACAGTGGCAGTGGCGCATGTGTTTTCTGTGCCAGGAGAGAGTATCCAGGCAACTAGACCAGATATCAAAATCTTGTCAGATTTTTCTCACCCTGTATTTTGTCTGTTTTACAGCCCTTATTACCACTGAATTTAGGACCCATTGATCTCTAATGAATTTCATCTCACAGCTGCCTTTTGCAGACAGAGCAATGCCTCCATTCTGCAGATGGAGATCGGAGACATGGAGAGAAGTGTAGGAAACCCGGCTGAAGCACGGATTGAAATGGGACGTCCCAGGTCGTCAACCAGTAACAGAGACCCTTGTTTAAAGGTGGAAACAGTTCTGAGTGTGGGGGCTTCAAGCCAAGAAAAGGAAAATTAACAACAAGGTGTTGTCTTACTGGGCTGTAGGAGAATTTGGGCTGGAAGGGGCCTTAGGAGGTCTCTGGTCCAACCTCCTCCTCAAAGCAGGGTCAGCCCTAGGTTTAAATCAGGTTGCTCATCCAGCTGGGTCTTGAAAACATCCAAGGACAGAGACTGCACAGCTGCAACCCACTCCACTGTTTGTGCCCTTTGACCACAGTCTGAAGCCTTTCTGCATCCTTCTGCCAAGCACCCGCCCAGTAAGTCCCCAAAAATGTAACCCAAGAGAGGGACCAAACTCATGGGATGGAGGCTTCTGCTGTTTCTGCTGAAACCTATGAGTTCTAGTCCCAGTAACACGATACGGATCCCTGCGTATGAGTGAGACGTAGGATCTGATCTACCTGATACAGGCACCCAGTCTACACCTAAATTTTGCTCCTGTCCTGAAACATGCATGGACTCGTTACCTGCTCACGGCAGAGAGGCAGGTACTCTGAAGACCTCCTCAAGAAGATCCTTAGACTGTCCATAGGTTCTCTGCACTTGTCACCCATCCCTGGGCAGGAAAACCAGATCAATTCACCTGTCATTGTAATTCCTCCCCTGTGAGTGAGACGCAAAAGCCGAATCCTACAGTGTTAACTTTTTGTGCTTATCCTTTTCGTTCCTGCTTTTTGTTCAGCACTTCATTGTCAAGAGGAGAAATTGAGGAAGACAGGCATCATTTCTTGTATGATCAAACAGCCAGAATGAAAATGGAATACCTCACTTTTTTTCGCCTAGTAGTTAGGAATGTGGCAGTTAATCATGGCAGAATGGTGGCTGGATACTGAACTAAATTAGACTTTACAAAAGTGTGGAATTTTGAGACCTGAGAATTATTTGTTATGTTGCAGAGATTCATCTCCCTCTCCGGCCCTCTCCAGCCCTATTAGGGAAAGAATAAAGTTTCTTCTATTTTAAGTTAAAAAAAAAAGTGTTGTTGATGACCCCAACAATCTCAAAACGATTCCTGGGGTGGAGAATCAGGAAAATCATATGCATTTTTAATTCCTTGTCATTTTAGTTTTAATGCCCTCAGGTTTCTTTAGCAATTGTTCTTAAATGCGCTTATTCCAAAGCCTATGCCCTAATTAAAAAGCACAGTGCCCTAAAATAAGGGATGGCATGCATGAATGTCCTAAATAAAGAAAAATAAATAAATAAATAAATAGCCTGTTAATTTTTCTACATAATGTCCATGAATGAAGAAGCATTCCCCTCTTCCTTTTTGACCTATGGATATCATTAATATGGACTGTTCCAGCACAATGAACTGGAAAGAATGGTAATACATTTAATTTCCTCTCTTTGGCAGAAATAGTTGCTTTACCATAGTAATGTCTGCATGGGTAATACACTGACTTCTAGCTGACATGAAACGGGACTTTATCTTGGTTTTTGTGGGTATGTCAGAATAGAGTCTGGTTACTTCAGGAAACAATATTCATGCTGCAAATTCTAATGAGTCTTCCAGAGACAACTCATGGAGGCTCTTCCCAAGTGACTTGGAGTGAAAAACAGCTCAAAATTCCTGTAGGCAGCTTGGTCACCCTCGGTTATAAAGCCAGGCACTTGGCCAACAAATCCACAGTTGTCCCTATCTGGTAGCAAAAATATGATTTTGCAGTACGTTACAGGTGTAATTCAGCTTTCATGACCTGGACCATGAGCCCAACTTTACCCAGATTTGCCATTTTTCCCAAGAATAGTTTACAGAGAATTGAAAGTGATACTAATTAGTTAGAAATCAGCTATTAGAACAGCTTTCATTGACTAGTGACCCTGCAACTGGGCACAAGTGAAAGGTAAGAAGCAAAATGGACTCAGAAGTTTGCAAGGGAACTTGCTCATTCCCTTAGTGCAGCTCTCAGCCTTCCATTTCCCTGCTTAAAATTATTTTGCTAATAATCTTACCAATGAAACACAAGAATAACAACTAAACCTATAATCCTTTTTTCTGCTTTCCAAAGAGTTTGCTACTTTGTGGGCTATGTGGTCCCATCTGATCCTTGCTGTGGTCCCATCTGATGCACATGCTGTTCATTGTGGGACTGAAAGGAGCTGGTCTAACCCTTATCTCTGTGCTTTGTCTTTTCAAAGTGGAGGACAAAAACTGTAAGTAACGTTCTGCAATTTTCCAGCCCCTCGTGGACACATTATGTTTGATCTTTCTTTGTTGTATTTTAAAAATATATGAAGATTTATCCAAGGAATTATTTAGGCTGAAAAAAGGCCTTTTACTGCCCAGCAAGGTTTTAGTGGAGGTGAAAAAAATGAAAGAGTAAGTGCACTGCTTCTATGCAAGTCAGGACGGGAGATTCATGGCAGGGTCACCAAGGAAGAGTTGCCCATCCCCATGTCTGAGCTGGACATTACACTCCTGTGATGCCTCCATGCAAAGGTGTGGATGTGCCAAGGACGCAGTGCAGGGGGTGAAACCCAGACCCTCAACTGAAGCCACCCCAAACAGGCAGGACAAATTGCAAACATGATCCAGGGCAGGAGTTTGGGCTGACAATTTCTCCGATGTGTCTCGTGTGCTTTCTGCGGCTGCAGGAGTAAAGACAAGTGGAAGGGGAGAAGCAAACTGGATTTGGGGTTTTTTTTTTTGCTACCAAGGAGAAAATATGATGCTGGGATACCAGAAGAACATGGACTTGTGAAAGGCTGTTCTGGAGCAAATGTAGGTTGCTCCTCAGGAAGAGGACTGGAAGAAATAGGCTTTATTTGGGGGGGGGAAGATTTAGGCTAGGTATTAGGAAAGCTCTTCCACCCTAAGAGTGGAAGATGACCTTTTCCAAGGTCTTGAAAATAAATAATGCATCAGTATGACAGTGACCGCTTTAACAAGAGCGGTTTTGGCTTAAACGGGGAACGTCACAGATATAACACGAGTCACGTCACATTTCATACAGGTTCTAGCTGTAGGTGATCGCTCTCCCATGTTTTTGTGTTGGTGCATGGCCTGGGGAAGGTCTCTGAGAGCCCTCTTTGGGTTGAAGGCATGAATCAAATATCTACCAGGAATGCACTGAGCCTATTTCTTTCCACCTTGGTGCAAAGGGAGGCTGAGTGCTGGCCAGAAGGTCCATCCATCCCTCCAGCTCCTGGTCCTTAGAACGGCACCGAGCATTTCCCCTTGCTGCCCGGCCGAGGCACAAAGCTTGGGAGATCTAACACGAGCACGCAGGAGGGGGCATGCCTGCAAGCATAAATGATCAAAGGGCAGAGCAGGATGATGTGCATAAAGACGCTGTGATACAGCAGAAGAGATCCCCTCTAGCCCTCGCTGATGTTAATGCATATATTTACCTCCTGATTGACTTCATAATTAATTGACTATGCGGGGTAGATCCTTCTCTCGCCTCCCTTGCTCTAAATAGGGCTGCAGAAGCCTGCAGAGTGACATGGGTGTAAACCCAAGCCACACAAGGGATGAATGAGGCCTTTTGTCCTTTTTTCCTCTGAAAGTACATAAAAGCCATAAGGAGCCTGTAAGGATATAAATGAGGGCAAAAATATGTTTATTTCAATCCCCAAACTGCAGCAGGAGAAAGTCAGCATACAGAAGGGCTTAGGCAGTAGTTAAAAAGAAGAGAGGTTTGTATTTTTGACTCTAAGGTGGAGATATTTTTTAAAAATATGGTAGAAAGGTAGGGGAAATTAATACTTCCATCCCAACCAGAACAAGGAGAAGAAGCATTTGTTATGCAAATCTTTTCATTATTGCAAATCCCGAGTGCTGATAAGAGATAAGCGTTGTTCTAGCTTTATTTCAAGTAGCTCCTGCACAGACGCGGGTACGTGATTATATTGCTGCAAAAGAAAGAAACAAACACACACATTTTCCCTGTACATTTATTTCTGTTACTGGAACATGAATTCTGGAGCCTGCCTGAAAAGGCATTTGGTCCATTGAGGCTTGTTCATTTTACTGCTTTGTTTTCTGCTAAGGTGACATCTGCTCCTGAATGACCTTAGCATCTTTTCTCTCTGCAGCCTGGCCCGGGTGGCCGTTCCTTTTATGCGCATACATTAGTGTTCGGGTGAATCGCAGCTTCATGAGGTCTGTTCTTTATCCTTTTCATTTCCACTAATCCCGGAGTCTGCGGGGAACAAAGGGCTGGATCCTCGCGGTGTAAACGGCCAGACCCAACTATAGGGATTTACATCCACTACAGCGTGACACCGGTTATCTCCAAAACCCATTCCCCACTTTACCATCTCTACCATCAAATTCCATGTCCTTGTTGATAATTTATTGCTTTCCCACCCCCATTTTTTGTCTGCTTAGGAGGCAGCTGTAAAATTTGCTTGCAGCAGTGGGTGCAGGGAGCAGCGGCAGCTCCCATCCCGGGTACCCCCAGCCCCGGTCGGACGTGTCCCCGCTGCACGCTGCAGCATGAGGGAGGTTGTTGGTGGGTCGATGGGCTGATGCCACTTGAATGGCACGGGCTGCTGCTTTCCTCCCTATCACCGTGCCAAGGTGCTCTGTAATTTTGTGGCCCCAGTGCAGGATCTGTCCCCAGCCGCTGCTGCCTTCCGTGAAAATCAATGAGGTTTGCTCAGCCCTGCATTTAGCTGAGACACAGCTATCTGTCTGCCTGGCTATTAAATTACTTTTCCACGTGACAAAGGAGCTTCCAAAGTTTGCAGTATAATTTCAGTCTTCATATGCAGCTCTTCAAGCCATTTTTTCCCCCTCTCTCATTGTTTTACCACTCTCTCTCCATTCAGAGGCTCGGTGTTGCAACGGGAATATTACATTTGCCCCATCTCCCTTCGTCTGGCACCTTTGGTTTTTATATAACCACCAAATGAAATGTATTTTATAACTGATTTCTCTGACCTGGCACCAGAATGACATGCCTACAGTTTCTGCTACAAATTCTCCTTGCTGTCTGTAATAAGTTACTTAACCATTCCATTATTTCATGCCGGCTCCCGGTGGGTTTTAGCTGCACAAGATGTCTCTCTGATGAAATTGGCACCAGCTTTTAAAAAATCCAAATCAATTATATCTCCTGGGCCCCGCTCAAGACTTTTAAAGAGGTTAGTTAGGCAAGATCTTCATTTTGCACATCTGGGTGGAAAATGCACAGGCATTTTTTCCCTCTGCCTGCACGTACAAATGGCTCACATCATTGTTGCTTCGATAAAATTGTTTATCGTTGGGAGAGTCGGGAGCTCACTCAGGGAGGAAATTTGGCTGATATATATGGCAAGACTCCAATGGCTTTAATGAATGCAATGTTGATCACTTGAACAACAGGATCAGCAATATGGCATGGATGCGATAGCCCTTTTTTCCAATCCTGGTTATAAAGTACCAGATAACACCGTTGTGTCAGAGGGCAACTCCCATTAGAAGGGAAGAATTACGATCTGGGTGTTAGATCTGGTTTCTTCTCCCACCTTCTCCCTAGCAAGACTTTGTCCCTGGAGCTGGTCCAATTCTTTTTCCATTCAAAGTGATATTGAAATTCAATATTACCTATCCTGGCAGGCTTTCTGGTAAGGAAACAATTATTCCCAGTGAACTTCTTAAACACCAGTTTCATTGGATTTCTCAATCTTCTCAACAAAGTCTTACTCGAACTATTTACTAAATGAATACTGAAATGTTCATTTATGGAAAGGAAAAAAATCGACTCCCTCACTTCTTCGAGGTCATATCGTTATGCAAAAAACCACATGTGCACAACTTCCCACCTTTTTAAAAAATCAAACCTAAATTTGACTTGTTCTAAGTACCTAATGGGAGCTGCAATTTCTTGCTAATTATATAATTACTCCAGATTGTTATGTAGCACTGGCAATTAAACACTTGAAATACTTTTATCTTGAAGAAAGTAATTACGTAATTCCAGTGAAGCTGTGCAAGCGAAGCTGCATTCGTTGCTGCTCCCTTTCCCCTATGACTTCATGTCCGCAGCCGCTCACACAGAGGTGCAACGCTGAATTCCTGAGCTGCTGCAAACCGGCAGAGCTTGGCCAGCCTTGGCACATCACTTTATAGCACCTGAAGGCCAAGCCAGGTGTGATGTTAGGGAATAACATGAAAAAATACCTTGTTTATACAGACAGAGTGATATGGATGTGTGTGTATGTATAGACACACACATATATATGTATTATATTTCTTTTTAGAGGCTAGCAGGGCCATGCCCAAGGGAGCATCCCAGCATTGCAGTCCCCCAGGGGACCTCCCTATCACACTATCCAATGTGGTCCCAGTCCTGGGACTTCCCAGTGGATATTTTCATGGGAGGCGTTTGCCCAGACCCAAAAAGAAGTGCATTTTGTGGTGTGGCATCTTCCATACAGCTGCAGCGACAGCTCAAGCGTAGCCCGATTACTATTCACCACCTCCTTCTGCGTACGTGGACCACGGCTCCACAGTTATATATGTCTGACCAACACAGAAAGAAAAATGTCCTTGTCCCCAATATCTCAGCATAACGTCCCTTGACACCTAATGCTTTTAATTCAGGTGACAGTTCTGTCTCTGGTCTCCAGAGTCTACGCCAAGACACTCAAAACATGCATTAGTCTTCAATCCTATACTTAACTCCTTCCTTCATAAGGAAGTCTGCAGTGCCTTTTAGGTCTGGTTCCAGAGTAGCGGGGACCAGCGAGCGGCGATGCTGGCCACAACTGTCAAATGCTGTGACTTTTCACTGAATCCTTCATGGAGACTGAAGCTGTATGTGTATAAGTAAAAGCTGTATGAGATTCCGACACGCATTAACTTCTTGGTTCAGACTTTAAGTAGGATTTGAAGACAATTATAAGGCTTTTCATAGGGAGAAGGCGAAAGAAAACACGGGCTAAAAATAGTGAGAACAAAAATAGTTAAACAACAGGCTGAATTTTTGACAGCCCTCCAAAAAGTAAAAAGGCTGAGACTTAATGCCATTCAGTTGGGAATAATTCATTGATGTCCACTGATTTCAACAACAAGAAACTCCCTGCCATATTGTTTATATGGCAACTGTCATGACTCAAAGACAAGAATTTTTCATGGATTTTGGTTCTGTCTCTATTTATGTCCCATGGACCCAATGACTCTTCCTTCTTGCTTAATTTTGATTTTTTTTTCATGGGAATAAGGACTGGGAGTGGAATCCCTAAAACCTCTAATCCTTGGCCCACTCTTGGAAGAAGACAGCATGGACTTGGAGCCTCCCTGAGGCTACTTTGCTGCAGACACTTTGCCAGATCCCATCTTCCCTGTCCGTGCCACAATCACGTGAATTTACTGCATCTCTCCTCTGGGAAGCTAAAACTCAGCCAGCACCTTTCTGGGCCTGGAGAGCAGCGCAGCGGCCCCATCTTTGGAGGGAAAATCTCATCCTACCCTTGAAGCCTTCATGTGACGCTCTCCTGTACGCAATGTAGGGACCACAAGAACATTTTGAGCAGGTAACTGGAGATCTTCATCCCAAGCTCATTGCATTGATGGAAATATTTGGCTTGGGTTGGCTCCAGCAGATTTTGTTTAGTCCCTGGTTTATACATATGTGTACATATAAACCACCACTATATAGTATATATAGATGTCTATACCACTGATCATTTCAGGGCTCTGTCATGCTGGCCTGATGCAAATAAAGCCCTTACTGAAGTAGACATGGCTTTTGCTTGCATGGAAACCAACAAGTTTAGCCCTCCCTTTGCTAGAAAGCATTTCCATCCAAAGGCAGCTAGTGCAAACCGACCTGGAAAAAATACCTCTGTCACTGGGATGATCAGAGATGATCTGTTTTGACTTGACAGCAAAAAACAATAATCCAAGTTCTTTCATTTTCCTTGCCCCTCCTAAGCTGGGGGCAGTCCTCTGTTTAGTCATTCCTGGGGCTGAAACCAGCATGGAATGCTAAATGGATTAATTAGTACTACATCACTCTAAATTTAGACAGCTTCCGTTCAGAATTAGATTTCTTCAGGTTTATGCTATTACATTTCTTAAATGTACATTCTCAATCACATTAGCAATTATGAATACATTACATTTATTTTCTTTTTGAAATATTTTACTGTTGTACCTTAGGATATAAAATACACACACTGTCCTACCCAGGCAGAAATGTGAGGTCGCTACTGCTCATGATTTTATTGCAAATCTCACAATTTTAAAGATAACCCTGAGACACCTCCCAGGAACTGTCAAGTATCTCCTTGTAAAAGAAAACCAACTTTATTTTTTCATGCAAGTTTTTATCTCCTGGAGTTGCAGAGATATTCTTGAAAAAAATGGAGCATCTGCAAAAACAAGGAGGTGAATAAAAACATTTGCCATTCAAACTATAACACTTTTTACCAAAGGTGATCACATAATTTTGGGGACTAATCTCGTGACTTCTCATCATTGGAAGTTATCATTGCTGAAAATGATATAAATTGATATAACAACCAAACGATCAAAAAAAACCTGCTACAGGGAAGGACCCTGGAGCAAGTACATCATCCTAGAAGCAATGTTAGGGCAGTTTCTGTGCCTACGCCATAAGCTTTGCAGTTCTGGTCCTACACTGAAGAGTGTTACTCTGCTCTCCATTACACATGAAGACAACTGTGGACAACAAGAACAGACGTGTTCTGTTACAGCAAGGTAAAAGGCACATCAGGTCTGCATTGTAAGCTGTGCAAAAAAGTTTGCGTATTTTAAATACAAACTTATATGAACTTTCTCGGAAGTGTTCAGCATCTGGCTCCTCATGTGGAATCAGATTTTCAGACCAGGACAGGGGTATATCAAATACATTAAGCACACTTGAACATCTGAACTTGTTGAGCTCTCCTGACAGTTCTAGTCACAGTGATTCTACTGATGTAAATGGGCTATTCCGTAGAAAATCCGGTGATTAAAAGAAACATTGAAAATCTGTGAAACTTTTGCAGAAAGTGAGGACAGGCAGCAATATATTAAAAATAAAAATGAGAGTATTTCACATTCCCTGGTACTATGAGAAGTGAAAAATGGAACAATAGCTGTTAGCTTGGCACATCGAAAAAGGCCAACTGTATAGTGTTTACTTAGAGAAGTTGTAGGAGATACGGCGTGCGGCAAGCAGTTTGTGGTGTTACAGTAGTGAGTGAATTCAAAAGTGATATCAGGCAAAAGGCAACCTGAACATTTTTGGGAAGCAGTAGCATTAACATCAGTGACAGAAGCAACAGTGAAGAATTTACAAGATTTGCACACATAGCAGGAGAACTAAACCTGATTCAAATAAAATGCCAAGGCATTTTACTGAGAAGGATTTTTCTGCTTTAGAGAGCTCATTTTTACCAGTTTGTAAATTAATAGTGACTGAGAGTCATAAATGCTTCACAACTGGTGACTGCAAAGCTAGAAAATGGAAAGACAACAGCTCAGCAGCCCCTTGAGAGACAGCCAGCATGGCTTCACCAAGGGCAAATGGTGCCTGACTAATCTAGCGGCCTTCCGTGATGAAGTGACTGCATCAGTGGACAAGGGAAGATCTACGGATGTCATCTACCTGGACTTCTGCTGAGGCCTTTGGTACGGTGCTCCGCAACATTCTCACCTCCACCTTACGGCAGGCAGACCCTGTGGCTTATGGCCCCTGTTAAATGCTGCCCCGGGGCAGCCTGGGGCAGCCATCTCTGGGGCTGCAGTGGGAGGCACGGAGATGTGGTGGGGTCACTGGGAGGAGGTACAGCTCCCTGCTAAAGCCCCAGGGTGGGAGGATGGTGCCCAGGGTTGCAGTGTTCAGTGCTGCTTTATGTGTGGGGCCATGTCCGTGAGTCCTGCATAGACCCTGTCTGTCCTGGCTCCCCCGCCAAAGGGCTGCTTCCCCTGGGGAAGGGGACAGGGGAGCCACCCCCCATGATTGCCTGCACCACTGGTGGTGACTCAGCCCTGGGGGCAGCTTGGTGCCCCTCGGAGCTTGGTGGATCTGATTTGGGGCCTCAGCAATGCTTTCGCACCTCTTTGGTGCCATGTCCTGGTGCCCCCTGCATTCCCTCCCCATCCCATGCAGGCACGGAGAAGTTCTGGATAAATGGCTTTTAACGGAAAAACTGAGAACAAAACAGTCATCAAAGCCACTACATCATCAACACACACCCTCCCCCCACCCCCACCCCATCTCATCCCTGCATTAGGCTTAATCCCACCCTCCTGCCCCAGCACTGGCTGCGGGAGCTTTGTGCTTGCTGCCATTTTTTGGGAATGAGCCATACCACCACTTCTTCCCTTGCTTTTCCAGCCTGATGTCATGCCGGGACATGCTGCCCTGGGGTGCCGGCAGGTCTGTCCCCGCATCCTGCCGTGGATCCTCACACTTCATCCTGATGGTGCTGAAGTGCTCCATGCTCAGGATGGCTTTGGAGGTCTTGGGGACACTGTAGTCAGCAGAGAGCATCATCTTGGGAGCCAGAGAGAGATGATCTTGTGATGGGAGATGGTGCCACTAGTGCCACCAGGGTCCCTGGGCATGAGGATGTTGCTGGGATCATCCTGGCTGATCCCCACTGCCCCCAGGGAGCAATCTGAGTGCCTCCTAGCCTCTTCCAGCAGCACCTTCTCAGGCAGCACAATGTTGCCAGCGGGAATCACGACCGGGTCCGTGATGGCTTGGACATGGAGGGCAGCCGGGTGGCTGGGGGTGATGTCACTGCCCAGAGAGTTGTCACTACCTGGAAGGATTCCCTCACCCATGGGGGTATCACTGCCTGGGGGGCTGCCACTGCCCAAGGGTGCCCCCAAGGGTTGGGCTGTGCCGGACAGGCTGTGCTGTGTGTACTGCCCCTTGAGGTGGTGGTAGCAGGGGAGGGACGGTGGCAGCACTGGGCGGGGCTGGGGCCACTGCTGTCCCCGGACCGTTGTAGGGCAGGGACAGCTGCGGTTGGCCCTGGTGGGGCTCATTGGTCTGCCCAGACCAGGGGGAGCCCGCAGGCCTGGGGTCCCCACAGGGCAGTGCTTGGTGAAGAAGCAACGCCATGGCCGATCGCAAAGGTAGCTGACGGAGGTAGGTCGGTGCTCGTCCACTCAAAGCGGAGGACGTGTGGGTTGAAGCAGCTGCCGCAAGGCTGGCCGTGCCATGGTCAGTTATGTCCGGTGGATGCAGCTCTGGCTGCTTCTGTTTGAGTGTCTCCCAGGAAGGAATGTGGGGGCTGCCAGTGTTCTGTCCCACCCCCAACAGCTTTGTCAGACCTTCATGGGGAGAGAAAAGGTTAACAAAAGAATTAAAAGAAGAGGTACAGTCAATATCTCAATGTCCAAGAGGAAACCAGTAACGAGAGGTGTCCCTCAAGGGTTTGTACTGGGACCAATACTATTTAATATCTTCACCGGTGACATAGACAGTGGGACTGAGTGTACCCTCAGCAAGTTTGTGGATGACACCAAGCTGTGCGGTGCAGTTGGTACGCTGGAGGGAAGGGATGCCATCCAGAGGGACCCTGACAGGCTTGAGAGGTGGGCCTGTGCAAACCGCGTGAAGTTCAACAAGGCCAAGTGCCAGGTCCTGCACATGGGTCGGGGCGATCCCTAGTATCAACACAGGCTGGGGGATGAAGGGACTGAGAGCAGCCCTGGGAGAAGGACTTGGGGGTACTGGTAGATGAAAAGCTGGACATGAGCCGGCAACGTGCACCCACAGCCCAGCCAGCCAGCCATGCCCCGGGCCGCACCCAAAGCGGCGTGGCCGGCAGGTTGAGGGAGGGGATCCTGCCCCTCCGCTCCACTCTGCTGAGACCCCCCTGCCGTGCTGCGTCCAGCTCCGGGGTCCTCAGCCCAGGGGAGACACGGACCTGCTGGAGCGGGGCCAGAGG
>JAVKLA010000017.1:27462115-27482265 GCA_034782735.1 Sagittarius serpentarius | reverse complement strand
GCCCAGAGAGGTGGTAGAAGCCCCATCCCTGGGAACATCCAAGGCCAGGCTGGACGGGGCTCTGAGCAACTTGATCTAGTTGAAGATGTCCCTGCTCATGGCAGGGGGCTTGGACTAGATGGCCTTTAAAGGTCTCTTCCAACCCAAACCGTTCTGATTCTGTGATTCATATTAAGTATTTCACTTTTGTACTCAAAGTCAATACAAGGTCTAGTGTCTTCTTCAGGCTCTTGGGGAAGAGCTCAAGTCTTGTTTGCCTGGTTTTCTGCTCTCATAGGTAGAATAGAAAAAAAAATCTTTAATGACATTGTTTATCTATAAAGAGGAGACCTGCTTATCGGCCTGGGCTCTTTTGGTGCTACACAAAACCAGACCTTGAAGACAGCTTCTGTCCCAACAACATCTCAGCTTAGAGGAGTGTATTTGAGAGCAGATGGTAGATATCTGCCCTCCTCAAAGAAGCTACCTTTGACAGGGGGAAGCAATGTACCTGCTGGGCAATCATTGCCTGTTCAAAGCTTTGAGGTCAAATAAAACCAGGTCGTTAGACTAAACATTGTACAAAACATGGAGCTGAGGCACTGCAAATGATTTGGGGGTGCTCTTGTGAGGCACTTCAGAGATTGGCTGGTGCCACCTGGGACAATATCAACTTCCAAATTTTGCCCAACAACGAGGAGGACCGACAAAGCTTGGATATTGTGACAGATGAGGAAGCTCTTGCTCAGCTTTTCTCACCTAACGTCAGGCCTTAACAGCATGCTATGGGTGGGATTACCTCCTCCTATGAGACACTGCGGAAGTAACTCATACCAAACAGCCAGCGACTTAATAATACTTGTCAATGGGCAGTCAGTGCCAAAAATGAACGTTGCTTTTTGAGTAAATGCAATGTCCTTAGGCTTCTCTAAAGCATTTAAATTAGCACCGTATAACACTACAATGTCAATGAAATCTTTTAATGGATTCAGTACAGGAAGATCTTACAAAGCAGTCGGCAGAGGAGAATCGCTGTCAAAAGGAGGGACGTTTATGAAAGTTTCACGTAGATCAAAACAAGGTCTGACACCCTTCCACATTTTTATTAGTCACTGAGAAATAAATATAGAAGCACTGCTGATGAATGGCCCAGGTATCCCTTAGATGTACTGCAGTCACAATGAGGAAGGGACAGCTGTTTTTATTGCACCCTAATCCAAATTTAAATGTGTTAGGAACGAAAACCACAAGATAAACCTACAAAAAGGTGAATTGGTCTTGGAGAGCAGTGGATCTGAAGAGGTGTTAGAGGTTTAATAGATGGTGGGTGAATAGGGGCTGTCATGGGATAAACTGCTGTGATAAATCACAAATATGATGCTTGGAGGCACACACAAGGGAGGTGCAAATGGATCAGCTTCTCCCCGTCCCTCTGCATGCAAGAAACCTGGATGTTTGGGAGAACCAGAGATTTTCCTTGCCACAGTTGTATTCCTGCTACATTGCAATGCTCAGTTTTGAGTGCAAGCAATAATCATGACTTTTTTTTTTTTTGTACCATTTAAAAGGCATGAGGCAGATGGATCGCAAACTTGGGGTTATGTGAGATTTCCAGGAAATTAATGTTTTTACTTTTTAAACAAAACACAGCATGTTAATGATCTTGGGGTGTGTTTTCAGTGCAAAGGCATTTCTCCATAGCACATCCCATCTGTCACAGTGAAACATCCCCATGCCACAATCTCAGTCCCACCCAGGGTTCCTGTGTTCAGCTCTCGCCCTTGATATTAAGATGTAGAAACTCTTCCAGGTGAACAGGGTGTCAGAAGTCCCTCCCTGAGCTGTCTTCACTTGCAACGCCTTAAAGAGGGTGAAGAAAGAGGTATCTTGCTGCAGGGAGACAGTGTGGATTTTGGAAACAGGACAGAACTGGAGAAGGCTACTTTTACAACACCTCAGCACGCAGCAATGCCATGTCTTTATTTTCACAATGCTCTTATCGGGGCAGGGAGTGGGGAGACGTGAGCCTCCTTCTATATGCAGGAAAATGATGCAGAGAGACACTAAAAGCAAGACTCACAAAGGGATCTGTGTAAATCTCATGGGTCTAACGGTTGTATTAGATGTGCCATTCCTAAATCTGGTTCATCAGAGTGCCAGCCAGGTTGCTGCACAACCTAGGAGGCAGCTGATGTTTAAAGATGCTCACGTTAGTAATATTTGCATTCCCAAGCATGTGAGTGGCCTCTGTACCAGTGTATTAAGCAGTGCCAGAGGATGCTACTAGGCACTGAACCTGTCATGATTCGTATTTTAGGTTTCCTCCATCAATCCTGTTTCAGAGGTTCAATCTGGCAGGAAGGTTTTAGCGAGTCGGGACCAGCACAAAACAGAGCAATGGAGGACTGTTTTTTCTTCATTAATTCTGTGAAAGGGGCTGTCTTGCAGGATCTTGGATACCAGGGTTTTATGCCTTCCTTTCTCTGAAGAGTTTGAGCCCCCATCTCCCTGCAAAGCTCTTAGGCTGTGATCCCAGGACAGGGTGTAGGTGTGTTATCTCCTTTCAGTGGAAGCTTTTCAGCTTTGCTTGGCATTTAAATATGAATTGCACTGGAGAGAGAAGAGGAAACACCACCCTTTAGCCTGACTGTGAAAGGGGGAGGCTCAGGTTATGCTTATGGGGTTGGGCTATAAGGGTGCAAGGGCAGTGTTAAAACTGTCAGCATGTTCCCTGGCATAGTTTTGATCCATGCCAGCTAAGATTGACCAAAATAATCCCCAGGCACAGCAAAGGAAACCAGGGTCATTCCCAGTGAATGGTGTGGTCATTCCCACCCCTGTTTTGGGACAGTGAGTTTAGCCATACCACTTGGCCTCAGGGCAAAGAGCCATTCTCTCACCTTTGCTAAACCCCTTTCAGTTTGTTAGTGTGAATGAAAGTGAGGGATTAATTTACGGAGCAAGGGCTGGGTCACAGGTCTCTCCCAGCAGCTCGACGAACATATGGCACGTTAGAGACCCATCTCAACAGCTTCAGCAGAAGGAGACAAAAGCATCCCCTCCCCGAGAGGAGTCTAGATTGGTGTCAGAGAGAAGGAAACAGGAGGACAAGCGTGCTCTGAGCAAGAAAGGTCTTGCTTGTTCATCCCAAGTGCTGTGAATGCTCTGACGGGTGGATGTGTTGTAACAGCACTTACTTGCTGAGTTTGACAAGAAAGACCCCTCTTTTTCATGAAAGCAAAGTCTCGAGTACCTGAGTAGGTCCTGTGAAACCTGTAAGGGGGAAGGCCCTATGTATTATATGCAGTAACAAACGCTGTTACGATGCCATGGACAAGGCTGCAGAGGCTGGTGCTGCCCAGCCCAGCTCTACCCCAGTGGAGGGGTATAAGGCGTCGTGGCTCTCAGAAGACACAGCACATTAAGGTGCTGAGACAGCCCTTGCTCATGGCTTTATGGTATTGACACATGCCACGCCTCCTTTGAAAATTTAGTCCTGGTCCTAGAAAATTTATTCACAGGTCTCTGGTCAAAGGAGGTCATGGTCTGGCAAGGAAATGAGTTCTGTGTGTATGTCCCAGCCATATGTTTCAGATCTCTTTTGTGATAAACCTGTATATAGAAGTATATACGGATGTGAGTACATGTATCTATTTACACAAATATTTATACAAGTTTTTACATGACTGTATGTAAACACATCTATATAAACTCGTTTTCACCCCCCAGAATCACTGAAGCTTTAAAGTCATTTCACAATAAAGAGTAAATAGGGAACCCTGTCTTTTTCAAAATATTTATTATAGCACAAAACTTCAGGATTCAACAACTTTGCCATGGCTTCACCAGACTCATACCCACCTTGTGACCTGAGATGGAAATGGAGCCCAACACCTTGCCAGAATCATGTATGTCACATATGAAGTGCACCCACAACACCCTATTTTTTTCAGTCTTGCACTTGCTGTTTTATATCTCAGCAAGGGTTGAAACCTTGTTTGCCACTTGAGATTTAATTTTCTGTCTCTTTCTAACATCAGTAAGTGAATCTTTGATGTTCTCTCTGCCAGTCATTGTGCCTTTCTGCAGCTTTATATTTGGCTTGATTGTACTATCTTGTGAACATGACTGTCTTGAAACAGAATAGCATTGATGCACAGACTGTCAGTCAGAGAGAAGTCAATCTTGTTCTTCTTTTAATCATGTGGGCTTTCCCCTTTCCAATTCTTGGTGACTTTCCTCCTACAGGAAATGAGTAGGATCTTCTGGCTCTGACTATTATAACATTTTATCACATGTGTTCTCTTTTGTTCCTAATTTCTCTCCAAAAGTGGCTGCCTGGGTTGCTTTTCCCATGTTAACACTGGTGAAAAAAATAGATTTTTATTTCTCTTTCAGCAGCTTGTGACAGATCTTGAAACCTGTACTCATTGTACAGTTAACCATTGTAGTATGTATCTTTATTGTTTCAGGCACTAATTAATTTTGTTTATCCTCTCAATGTCCCTTGCCTTTGCAAGAGAAAGAATACTGTGTGCTTGTCCCCACTTCATCGATGCGGTGTTTAGGCACGGAGAATTGGTACTCGCCCAAGAAAGCACTGGAGCGGCATCCCAATGCCACCAAACACATGGATCTGGCACCCTCCTCGAGGGTGTCACCCCAAGATCTTCTCCCCTCACTGGTGCCTCTGTGGCACTAATTAGAAAGCCACCCCAAACGAGGGCACGCCGCATTATTGGTAATACTTTGCATGGTTGTATGGTTTTAGCAGCTCATCATCTTGCGACTGCCAGTAAGAGCACATATCAGAGTGATAATCAAGGTAGAATTCTGCTTTTAATTATACCCTTTGTGACACGTTGAAATCAGCGGCTTTGCACAGCCATGTCTAAATGCTCAAATGAGAAAACTGGAAAAATGTAAATGAAAGGAATTTGGTAAAACTTTCCTGTTCTGACGGAGGTTCAGAAATTGAGTTTGGTTTTATGGAACTCTTGCTGAAGGTCTTTTTGCTGTCTTTTCTTGCCTTTTCTAATTAATTTTTTATCTTTGTGTTCCATAGGACATGCTGGTTTAAAAAAAAGACTGAATGTCAAAACTACTAAAAGCTAACTTTGAAAACTGAGTAATAATTCATTTAAAATCAGCATCAAACCAATGCCTCTCCCTAGTGTTCTCCATAAACTCCTCAAAAAATTAGGTGTTTCAACAAGAGCAGTTAATTATACAGACATAATGTGGAGCAAGACATTTATAAAATCCCCTAACGGCTGATCAAATGATCAGAGAATCACAGAGCATTTGCAATTAAACATAGAAATATTCTGGATTTCTGGTTGTGAGTTGCACTGTCGGTGGTAATCTTATAGTGGCATATAATAAAACAGTTGTAAAAGCAAAGAAGCCCCCCTAGAAGATCAGGTGATGAAAAACCACATTGTGATCCTGGGATAATAGAAATCTGCACAGATTCTTCATCAGTATCAGGTGAATTAACTAGTTCCTTTCTTCTGTGCTTTCCTAAGTTTCTCAGTGAGACAACTGCATATTGTCAAAAAACTTCTCAGCTTAATCAAAGATAAAAAAAAAATCCAGTAATTATTTTTATCCACAAGAAACTTGGATTAGAGTAAAGGTATAAAGTAAGGGAGTTGTCCTGCTTGAAAATAAATGTTTTTGCAAGCAGAAATGTCTCTTTTCCTTTGAAAAACCTGTGGCCTGGGTAATATCTGAGAAAATATTCATGACCTTTTTTTGTTTGTTTGGTAGAGGATCCCATATATTCTCCATGCTTGGTCTATGAGTCCCATGTTAACGTCAACACAGATAGAAAGTGACTATGAAATTTTGAGGAAAACTTCCTTTGTGAGCTCTGGGAGCTAACAACCTTCCTTGTTTCTACAGGTTTGCGAAGAAGTTGAAAAGCTTTCACAATAACCCGCAGAGATATACAATTTGTATTCAGAACAGGCTTCAGAAGTGACAGCAAGATTTTCCATTGGAGATTTCCTCAATTAACCCCAAGACATGCAAATTGGCATTTTTACTAATATTCTCCAAGGTCTCAGGCTTGTGATGAGCAAAGCGCTGTCTCTCATTAGTACACCTGTAAGAGCTTTGCAGCAAGCACACGCACCTCCCGGCATCTGAATATTTTCCAGCTCCGTTTCCAAATCAGCAGCTCCACTCTCGTGGGAGGGAGAAGACGATGCCCAGACCCCACCAGAGCCTTATGCTGGTCAAGAACATGCAGATTGACAACGCCACTGGGTTTTGGTGGCAGTCATCTCTAAAGAGTTTTAAAAGTAGGACTGAGAAAAGATTTAAACCCCTGAAACATGAGCAAACACACACACACACATATATATATGCTGGGTTTATTTTAATACAGATGTCTGGCTCAACCCATGGCCATCCAAACGTTTGGGGTGGTATAAAGAGAGTAATGATGCCTGCAAAGAACAGCCACAAGCCAGGGAAAGTGAGGAAGCTTTGGTAAATGTTATGGTGATTTAAAGCGTCCTTTGCAGGGCTGATCTGCTCAACACCTTTCTTGTGCCTGAATCTCACAAGGATTGGGGAAAAAAGGATTTCTGTCTTCTCCTGGTGGGCTCTGTTTGGGAGGAAAGTTTCAAGGCACAGCTGCAATCTCAAGTCCTCTGAAAATGTAGTGAATGGGAGTCTACCACAAGCTGGCTGATTTCTCTACCCCCTCAACTGTTAAAGAAAAGCAGCAATCTCTCCTTTTCTCCTTGTGCTTACAAGGGGTGTCTTTCCTCAGTGTTTAGATGAAAGCGCATTGCATCTGCGTCTGAGGGAGCTTCCAGCCTGCGAACGACAAGAGTATGGAAAAGTCCTGCAGCACTGTAGGAGATGTCTCTGCTCCGGAGAGGAACATGGCTTAAGACACATTTTCCATGGGGAAGGTGTGGATGATGTGTTGACCAGGGCTACGGGGCATGATGGAGAAGTTACGTGCAGCTATAGGGGTATCACTGGAGAAGGCAGGCAGGTGGGTGCTGCCAGGTGTGAGAGGAGACATCTGCCTATCCATTTTAAGGGCCATTAAATGAAGTGCATAAACAGCATTAGAAAGGAGAGCTCCCACCCTCAAGGCAATGTCCTTTCCTTGCCGAGAGTCCAAACTCAAGCTCCCAGCTGCGAAGTTGCTCTCTTGACCTTCAGCTTGTCCCTCCTGGCCGTACGGTGTCCTGGCGTGGATGTAAAGGATGGTAGTTGTCTGGAAACTGAATCCTGGCCAAGAATTATGTGTTCTGGAGTGAAGGGTATGACTGAAGATGAGTAAAATACAGTTGGAAGCGGTGAAGACCTCTTTGGACAATTCAGATCCTACTTCAGCTGGCACATAAAACAGGTAGTCGGGGCATGGGGCTCCTTGATGGAGCTCCTTGTATCAATACAACTGGTAGAAAAGACAAGATAGATGAACTGGATGGTCTGCTTTTGAGTGCAGATATGAACATAACAGGCATTGCAGCAATTTACTGGGGAGAAGATAATCAGGACGCTATCAGAGCAAACTATAAATTATACAGGAGAGGCAGAGTAATTTGCATTGTGGAGGAGTAGTGCCACAGTTAAAGAAAACAGAAGAGACACATCAGATTAGTAAGTTAACTGTATCAATAAATAACACCAATGCCAACAGCCTGAAATACCACACCCAAGAGGAGGACTATAACAGAGCTATTCCTCAGTCACTTGGCCAGGGTAGTGACACCGCCTGAAACGTCCGAAAGGAGACCAGAGATGCCGTGGGTGTGTAAGATGCAATAAAAAGGGGAAAAGACATGTACACTGGGTAAATATAAAGACCAAACACGATGCTGAGGGTAAATTTTTAGATGCTTGTGAACAAAAACTTCTTGGAGGCGTAGTCAGTGGAGAAGGAACTCCTGGTGCAGCCCAGGTTCACTGTGGTATCATCAAAGAGACACTCTGTACGAGAAGCCGTAACGTACTGAGCTTCAGTATAGTCGTAGGAACAAGAAAGCCGAAAATATCACCAGCACAGTCTCGGATTTAAAAAGGAGCCTATGAAAAATGAGGCAACTTGTTAAAAGGAAATTAGTACGAGCCACGACTGGGTGAAATGTTTGCAAGCAGCAGAGATACTGTTTAAAGACACCATATTAGAGGCTCAGAGAAAATACACGGAGTGTATCAAAAAAGACTTTAAAAAGACCAGAAGCAAGCTACTGTAATTAAAGATCAGAGTGAAGGAGACTATTACAAGTAAGAAGACTTCATGTTCAAACAAGTTAAAAATAGAGAGTGTACATTCTATTAAAAAGGTAGACTAAAAGATTTGAAGAACAACTTTCTAAGAGCATGAACAAATTATCAATTCTTTTCCAAACATGACTGGATTAAGAAGCCCGCCAGGCAGGGTGAAGGGCCAACAGATGACCAGGGTGTAAAATGAGTAACCAGATCTGCAGGCCATAGTGTATACATCGAAGAACGCCAAAGGAACTTGAATCTGAACTGTCTGTACAGAGGAAATTGCTTGTAGTTATCACAGAGAACAGAAACAGTAAGTGCATGAAGTTGGGAAAGAGTCCACATGGGTTTTGCGGGCTGAAGACTTTCTTAACAAAACTGCTAGAGCTCTTTGCCAGCACTAACTGGTACATTAACGTGGTTCTATTCTGTATGTGGCCTTTCAAAGGCCCTTACCAAAGGGCTAAGGAAAGCAAACTGCCCTGGGCATGAGATGGTACAAGAGATACGTGGTTTTTTACTGATTAAAGGACAAGCAACAAAGCATTTTGCAGGAAAGGAGGATCATTAACAAGATCCTAGTGCTGGGAGGTGGACTGCTGAACAAATCTGCTGATACTGGATGATAAATTTGCTGATGATATTGGATTATTCAAGGTTGTGCAAAAGAAAACCAGTTGCAGAAACCTCACAGCACTGAGAGGCCGGATGATAAAATGGCAGCTGAGATTCAGCATCTGTCATGGCAAATTAAAGCCCAGGGGTAAAGCAAATCTAAATCTCTGACAAGTACTGAAGCTGAGTGAGGTGTTGTGGGTGGAGATGTGATCTTAGAGCTATGGCAGATAGGGCCACAAAAATGGCAGAAACCCCACCGCCCAGTAGGAAATTTAAAAAAAAAAAAAATTTATTTTCCCCTCCAAGTGACAAACTGAATGCTAGGAATTGTTAGGAAGTGAAAAAGAATAAAACAAATTCCATCATTTCACACGTGTAAAATCCCGTCTGGGGAACTGTGTCCAGTTTCTAGGCTCCCAGTCAGCAAGAAAGATGCTGACAAACTGGAGTGAGTCCATTGGCACCATCAGTATGCTTAGGAAAATGGAGCACATGGAATATGAAGAGAGGCTGAAGGAACTGGGTTTGTTCAGCGTTAAGAAAAGGCTGAGTGGAGATTTTATTGCCACCCTCAAGTATCTTAAAGGAAGGTGTTGAGAAGATAGAGCATGGAGGTGCATGGAGAAAGGACAAGATTCAGATGTAGACAAGCTGCAACAAGGGACGTTCTGGCTAGATGTATGGGAAACAAATCTCCACTATGAGGTTGGTCAAACACTGGGACAGTGACCCAGAGAGGCAGTGGAACTGACATCCTTGGACATATCCAAAACCTAAGTGAACAAGACTCAGCAACCTGGGCTAAGCCGGCCCTAGGATTTGAGTGGAGACGTCCAAAGGTCCTTTCCAACCAAACCCACTTATAATTCTAGGATTGCTTTGCACGTCTGCAGATCATGGTGCCTCTGCACCTTGAAAAATGCATGCTGTTCGCATCCCCTTTCTTCCCTCTCCAAAAGGACACTGTGAAGCTGGGAAAGCGTCAATGAAAGGAGTGAGGGTGATGGAGGCTATGGAACAACACTAACATGAGAGGAGGTGAATTTGCCTGAAATGGACAGTTGAGCCTGGAGAAGAAGGGAGGGGTGTCTGCAGATTGACAAGTGCTGTAAGGAGATGAGCAGAGAACGATTATAATTTCATAGTACAAGATCAAGACAGCATCTGAGGAAATGCCCAAGCTGCAGGTTCACTGCAAGCCAAGAGGAGGTTCTGGGGAAGTGCCATGGTACATTTGCCCTATTCTCAAATATTTCTACAAGTGTTTGTGAGTGGCTTCATCAGAAAGAGGAGACTCCTCAGTGGGGTCCGTGCTGTCCTGCCGAGGCTGGACCCAAGCTCTAGTGAGCCTGGAGGGAGGTTGCAGAAGACCCAGACACAAAAATGCCTTTGGAAGGCTTGACCCAACCTAGCATTTTGTATAAACCTGTACGTAGGGGAAACAGCGAGCTCAGTGGTGGAAGGTGTCCCTGCCCATGGCAGCGGGGCTGGAACTAGATGATCTTTAAGGTCCCTTCCAACCCAAACCATTTTGTGATTCGTGATTCTATGATTCTCTGGCCTCAAATGCTGCTTGCATGTGTCAGTAGATATCTTTTCTGCTGACACATTTCTGTAGGTGAAGTCAAGATTAGTAAAAGCGTTCAAGATGGAAGCGCACGGTGAATAAAGCAAAAAGCTTCTGCCAGGGCTCCTATGCCTTGTAGCTCTGAAATCTTCTCCGTTCCCCATCTGCTTTTTTAACTGGCAGAGCGCTCTGCAATGTCTGTGTTTTCATCCAGCAGGTTGTGAAGGGCAGAGAGAGGAGGAAGAGAAATGGTGGGTTTTGCAGTGGTTGTTATTCTCTCTAGTGGCAAGCTGTATTTGTCTTTGGGGAAAGGTGACTATTGCATGCTTTCATGACATCAAGTTAGATCTTGGAATGTTTAAAATAATAGGAAAAATGCATTTCCCATTGATTTCTTCGGGAGCAGCTTGCACATTTCTGCAAGCAGATGGTATGATGTATATTAAATTATCACTTATGTCGGGGGGCTTATTTTAAGGATGGAAGTGTCGTCTCTTGGTATTTGTGCCAGAACTGCTCATCCCCAAACCAGGGTTTTTGTATCCTTCCAGCTATCCTGGAAAATATTTGAAGGAACATGCCCTTCCCAAAGACAGGTAAAAACTGTATCCTCTGGTTCTTCTTTTGCATCTTTTAATGAAAAGGAAAAGCAATTTTTAAAATCCCCTTTATAAAAGAAGGGTCCCAATTGGCATTAACTGAACTGAAGGCAAACGTCCCCCAGACTTCATTGTAAATCTCCTCCACTTGGGTGAAGGTTCACACTGACGAACAGTGACAACATGAGTAAGTAGTGCAAACATGACTAGTAAAGACCAAGAAGTCTAAAGCAAATGCTGGGTCATCAACAATATTTATAACCTCCCACACTCAGAATAGAAGATATCAAGGGACTGCAATTACTGAGATATGACAAATGTTGAATTTTTAATGACTCCAGCTGTAGGACACTTCATTGTCCAAGAACATTGCTGCTGAAAGTCATAACCTTTGTTTAATCCAGGTACATTGGTTGTAAATTATGCTCTGTCCACCTTATCCATAAAAAGTATTGCTATTGACTACCTAAAAGGTTATGCCCGGTTTTGCAGCTATCCATATCCCATTTTCTCCTGTTCTACTCCTCTCCATAATCTGGTCTTATAATAGACCACTCTTGCGGTCTTACACTCTTACACTCATTTTTGTGCCTTATACCATACAATTGTCAAAACACACTCTTCTGTGGATAATCTGTACTTTAATCCTCTTCACACCGCTGTTTCTAAACTAGTCTAGTAATTCTACCCTATCACCATGAAAAACTATAGTCAATAAAAAACACCTGCACTGAGCTCATTATGGCTCTGGGGTATTCTGTCTCATTTGGAATGTCAGTTCCTGGAGGGCAGAAGAGGTGACAAAGTCCCACTGATTCCCCTGGGACTAAAATATCTAGATACCAACAGAATTTCGATACCTAAGTACCTTTGATGATCTCGACCTGTGCCTTCCTGTATGTATGGCATAGCAATGCACTGCGTAGCAATTCCAATAAAGAATGGAATCAAACGTCAGTACGTCCCGTGGATGGTAAAGAAGATAATTGAATAGGCAGTCAGATATATTTTACATATGCTGTTAATTTATTTTCTTCCAAACAGAATATTACCTGGCATTTAATTTCCCTCCAGAATCCAGATGCTGTCAGGAAACGTCCTGATATTTTTGTTTAAAGCTGAGAAGCATTTCAGGTGTCTCTTAATCCATTTTATTATGATTTCTCCAATGAAACTATCTCAAATATACAACCTTTCCATCCACGTCAGCACCTGAGTGCATTTTGCCAAGCAATGACAGGCTGCGCCGCGTATCTATTCCCAGAAGAGCTTTGCGTTGCAATTCAATCGTCACCGTTATTGCTGGATGCCAGAGCAAAAATCAGATATCGGCGGTCAAAGCCCTAAAAATTTCTCCTCACCTTTAACGAAAGGCCAGTTTTATTTTATTTTCACACGCTTGTCTTATGCAGGGAGATGAGGAAACAGCTCACGTTTCATAGAGATCATCATCTCGGAGCGCGCTCATTGCCTCGTTAGCGGGGGCTGCCTGCTGCAGTGGAGGAGGGAGCCCACAAGAGGGCTCAGGGCAGCAGCCTGGGTCCCCGGACCAGCACCCTTGGGAAGGTGCTGGGCTGGGAGAAGCAGGGCCCTGAGGGGGGAAAAGCTCACCTCCTCCATCGTATTCACCGCTCTCCTTAAAACATCTCATACAGGGCAAGTAAGCAAGCAAGCAGTCCAAACAACATCGGCTTTTATCACCGTGGGTAGTAGCATACATGTATTTTTAATCTTTTGCTTGCGTATTTCTTACAAACTTTATTAATAATGGGGAATGCTGCTGTACGGTAATATACGATAGCACTTAAAGCTTGTGAAGCTCCCTTTCAGTTTGATAGTATTGGCACAGCAGACTCTGCTGAGCACCACATGAGCACATTTATAAAAAGCTTATTACAGCATATAGCACAAGAGTTGTTTTTGTAGCCCAGTACGGGAAACCAGCACTATTAAATATGATTATTTCCTTTAGCAGGGCAGCATAAACAACTCCGTCATTTGTTTTTATAAAGTCATCAGTGCCACTGCATACAAACCAGCACCGACTGACAAAGCCAAGGAATCTACTAGACACCGTGCAATGTGTTTAAAACCACCGGCGCAGCATGTTTATGTTGCATAATTTTCCACCCAAAACCGTAATTGATTCCATTAGTAGTTTAATTTTTTTTTTATTGTGTGGTTTTGCCGTCAGATGAAAACAGAATCATGAAGAAAGCCACAATATTTTGACCAAGTGTATACCTATGCATATAAGCAAAACTGACTGCCAAATATATGTTAGGTGACATAGTAATAATTTTTCCACTATCTAATCTATTACAAGTCAGCCTGCTAGGAAAAAAATACCCTTGCTTTATTTACAGAACTGATGTTTTTACAGATTTTGAAGATATTCTGTGTTATCTGCAGAATTTATTGTGGGAGATTATAAAGGAAATCCAGTTAGACACCATTTCTTCGTACTTGCAAGCTAGATCACATCAGTACCTCCAGCAGAGCAGTGGGCTGTGCAGTTGCCTTAGTGAAATGTCAAAGTATAGGGACAGTTTATATGTTATCACTGCTTATTTCTTCACTATGGATAGTTTAAATAAATAAAAGTCCTTAATATACTTTAGCTACTTGTATGGATTTATGTGAATGGACTTGAGACTTTCAATGATTTGGAAGAACTTAGACAAATATTTTAACAAATATGAATTTGGGGTTCGGCAACAAAAAAGGTCTTAGTAAGGAAAAGAATAAATCTTGAGGGCTATGAGATCAGTAAGGAAAATTTGGAGCGGGGAATGTAAAATACTACTTACGATGGAGAATGTGAAGGATATTGTGCTAAATAGTCAAATCATTTTGGAATAGCTGTTCAGTGTGTAATATGAGTAACATTTTTACAGGGTTCAAATTTGCTTTAAAATTCTGCAGTTTTTCTAGGTAAATAAAGGAAATGATTTCTGCCTAATTTCAGTTATCAAAAAATCAAGCTATCTACTCTAACTACTCACTAGCGCACTTGATGTGAGTTGAATGAAATAAACCTCTCTGGAGAACAGACCATCCTATCTGCTCCACTTTCCTATTTCAAGATGGGATGAATTATGTTCTGAAGATATTACTCTTCCTTTGTTTGCTACAGAAAATAGCTAGATGCTCAGCTTGGAGGGGTTGCCATACTTCTAAACAGGTAAAGTTAGGTGATATCAGTCCCACCCAAACCTATTTTTCTCTGCCCTCACTTGCAGAGATGTATTTCTATTCATAAAGCCCATCCAGCAAAATGAGAGCTCAGGGTGATAAAACCACAGAAATCCCAAAGTGAACTGTACAGAAAATATTTATTGAGAAATTTATTACCAAAGTTACCAAGAGAAGGGCTGTGTCACGATGGCTTCTAAGTAGTGAAATCTGGTTTAAAATTTCAGATTTTAGGCAGGGAATGATGCTAGTGTCAATCTAACCTGATGTGTGCAGCACCAGCCACTCAGTGTGCCCAGTAATTTGCCCTCTCATAAACTGGAACCCGACCTACAGAATATTTTGTACCACAGTGGGAAATCTTAATTTAAAAACCCCAGGGCTAAGCCTCAGCTGCTGGTAACATCTCTTAAGCCCAGGAAGTTTATGGAGCTGTGAGAAGCCACGCCACTGAAGATCTGCTGACTCTTGGGCTACCAGCTACTTGGCTGCAAAGTGTTAATTCAGTTCTAGCAGGTGTTCGCATCTCTGCAGGACGTAAACTCAGTGGCGACAGACAACCCTGCACAAAGCTGTTTGGCAGCTAAGGCCTTCGACTTTTTGTGTCTGGGTAGGACTTGGCTCAAGATTCGGAGACATTTTACGTGTCTACATATGCACAGAGCACCTGAACTCTGAAGACAGGAAAGACAGGCAAGGGTTTTGTTTGATAGTCACTGGAAACTGGAGTGAAGGAGCTCCTAGACCAGCAATCGTTTCTCAGCTGAATTGCTCTCCTCACACTGTTGATGGCAGGATTTTTTTCAGCTGCTCCCATATGGGTGCTGCAAGCCCTTTGAAACGCTCTGCAGCATCAGAGACGTCTGCGTGGAGCTTGCAGATATGACACAAGATGTTTGTGAGACCACTGCCAAGCTGGAGGAGCACCTAAAGTGCAGGTGATGTGCCCCAGGGCATCACGAATGGCACTACAGGCTTATGTACAGGCAGAGAAACCAAGCCCCGCATTGACCAGCTCTTCAGGGACTATCGTTAGAACTCAAAACCCAATTCATGCAGAGACAGACGCCCAGACTCCAAAATGTGGGTGTCTGTGTCACCTTGGCTTGTGTGAACATGTGGGGACTGGTTATAAAGACGCACTTTGAAGCTCCACTGAAGGAAAAGAGAACCAAGGGTTATACCTGCCAGTAAGAAAACTTGCAGATAGCTTGCGTGTTGCATTAGCACTTTTTTCTTTCATAATTGCTATGGTGCAATGGAAGAATAAAGAAGAACCTGTGCGAAGAGGCTGCTTGTATCCTGCATTTTCACCTTCTCCCTGGCACACAGGGTAAACTCCATTAAATTGCCCATTGTTTCTGACAGCCCTCTGTAAATCCCAAATCACAGCATTATTCTGAGGTACACTGCTGATGGCTTTTCTACGTCAGTTCCATTTTTAGTATAATTTATGTAGCTTAATCTGTATCTAAATGCTCATCTAGATCCCAAATGGAAGGCGGATGAATGACTGATTAATCTGCCCGCCTCTCTCTAGAAACTGTCTCATGTAGATTGCTTTACTGTATTATCATCTTCGCTGTCCTTCTGGGGTAACAGATACAGCTGTTGATACAGGAATTCAGGTCTCTTGTTTCCAGAAAGAATTGTGGCACTTAAAGTCTCCAGTTCCCTTGATTGAAAAGCCTTAGAACCAGTTCATGTCTTTTTGCTAAAACTAGGGAACCAGCGGATTTGTTCTGATGAAAATACACGCTCTTTCAGTGATCTTGTTACCTGACCAGTCACAAAATGTGATTGCAATGAGGCAATCATCATAAGGTCGGTGTGTTTACAGTGATCTCATGTCGGCATCCATTATTTGACATTTTTATCAATTATGGAGGAGAACATGGAAATGATTTCCAACTGCTAGCAGCTGACCCAAAAACTGCAGGAGCGGTAGTGACAAAGATGGCACATCGGAACAAGCCTATACTAGTAATTTAAATGGTGCTAAGGACTAGGCATAGAACACGATTTTCTTTATATATCTACCATAATTGTCTCTATGTTTCTGTACATTGGTAATAAATTCATGAAGAGTCCTTGGGAATCACAGCAGTGTACCTCTGAGGCTGGAAGGTCTAATACTGCCCTTGGACAGGTGAATGCAAACCCAAGCAGGTATCAGGAATCCGCATTACGTCGGCACTCGCTTTGGTCTGACCAATACCAGAATCCTGTGTTCATTATTCACAGCTTCATCAAAGTGAAAAAAACCCAAAACATCACGAAATATGTCATTTGAAAACCTGGAGAGGGTACAGAGAAGTCCAATGACAATACTTTGAGAATTAGAAAACATACTTGACTGTGATGAACTCCCAGAGTCCCATTTATCTCGTCTTGAGGGATGACCACAGCCTACAGCAGTAAGTCTGGATAACAAAAACCACATAAAAGAAATCTCTTCATTCTAGGAAAGAGAAGCTAAGATTTAATGGATAGGAGCTGAAGCTAACCTAAAAATAACAGTAATCAAGCACTGAATAATCCACTGAAGCCCGTGGAGGATCTTCTTTCACTGCATGGTTTCAGATAAAAAAAAAAAGATTGCTTTTCCAGGAGACACACACTGCAGCACAAACCTGCCTTCATCATCAGTGTATTACCACGGAGATGGTTACACAGGGCTTTATTGGTTTCAAGATACAGCAAATTTTGCTACATGGGAAGAATGCATCTATCCTAAACCACAAAGACTAGCAAATTTAACTTGGAAGGAAAGGATTAGGCACAGTAAATGTCAGGTCCTGGAAAAAAAAATTGTATACGTTTTAAGCAAGTTCCTAGGACCAGATGACTGAGAATTTGTATAGAGCCGTGGCTGAAAGGACACACGTAAGCCCACATCCCTTTTCTTCCTGCTCTCTCTCCCTGGTGCCTCTCTTTTTTCCTTCTTCGTGCTAGTTTCCTGAAGAGTTTTAGCCATAAAATTGCTGTGCCGGGAATACTGTGATTATTACATGGGAATGCAAGCACTGTGTAGGTGCCTTAATCTGTTCTTTTTTTTCGGAACCTCTTAACTCAATCTATGTGTTGGTACATATAAATCAAGTCTATGTTTAAGTGTGAAGCACAGTACACTATAAATAAAGATAATCATGTTCTGCTGCTTGCTTGGACAGGCAAATCCGTATCAAGAAAAGTTTTAAAAGTTAGAATGTGGTTTTCAGATGCTCCCACCCAGACCTCAACCTATGGAACGAGAGAAGGGGATAGTGCACACTTTCCTGAAATGTAAGCGGGATTTATCCGATTTAGAAAGAATTCTGTTTCCATGGAGCCAAGCAGCACTAAGCACTTCTGAAAATCAGCAGTTTTTGTTAAGTGGCATGATAGCTTATTACTATTTAATACTTCGGATTCAGTTAGGAAGCAGGAATACAGTGTGTGAAGTGCCATACAAACACAGAATGAAAGACTGTTTCCTGCCCGTAATAGCTGTAATTGAAATGCATCAATGGCTCCGAGATCTGTTGCTGCTCTAACCACTGTTTTGGAGTCCCACCGCCAATCTTTCAGTGCCCTGCTCTGCTGTTACCAGCCTCACAGCTGAATGCAATGGGTGACAAAGCAATTTTTCCCCTAAGAATTAATGTACCAGCAGGGACACCTACGATTTAAGAGATACACACAATATAAACACACAAGGACAACACGTGTGGCATGGAGGATCACTGGGATCATCTGAGTAGAGTCAATGCCAGCTTTTCAGCAGCTGGCATTTCAGAGCACATCAGGACTCTGGAAGATCTCAGCCACTTCATGTGCAAGGCTGAACAGCCAAACATTAGTCTGTTTTTCTGCCCTTCACCTCTGACTGACCTCGATTCATGCAAGGAAGATGGCAATGAAAACGTAACTGTTCACAAAGAGGCAGCAAGGATGCTCACAGTAAAAGATTCAGGCTGAGCATTCAGGCTCACAGGTAGATACATTAACTCTTATGGGAAAATTGCTTTGCCAACCATCGTGACACTAACTGGTGCGTTTTTTAGAAACGTATTCTTGGAGCGAGTATAGATATACATGGTGAAACAGAAGAAATGGTCAGTATAAAATCAGTGCACGTCACCATCTTTAGTGGCTTCTTACAAAGTAAGAAAGAGCTGGGAAATGTCAGTGTGTCTATAAATGACAGAATAGCTAATTAGGTGCATGTGTTTTAAATGAAATTCACACTTTCTTATCAAGCATTTCTGATTCTTACTAACTTGTACTGTCAAAATATCAGAGTTCTTTATCATATGCATCTTTGTATTCACTCATTCTTTATTTAATGGATTTTCTTCAGGTTCTTGCAGGTTTTTCTGGAGGTCACCTAAGGTCCTCTCTAGTCCGGATCTCAATGATTTTAACTGTATCAAAATTTAACAAAACTTGAAAAATGGACTGCAATCTTGGGACTACTTGTGCTCAGAGAGGACGCTGTTCACCTTTCAAACATAGGAACAGTGAATCTGAAAACAGAGATGGGACAGTTTGCCTCTCAGGTTCCCACCTGAATTTTTAATTTTAAAGAAAGCCCGACTCCCAAGACACAAATTTGCTGCTTCTCTAGATTCTTTCAGGAGCATCTGGGAATTCTCAATATTGCCATAAATATCCAACTCCTTTATAAATATGAATTAAATTCTCTGTCTCAAGAGTATCATATCCGTGTAAAATCCAGCTTGACTATGGGCTGAATGGAACTGCGTTCCTTTGTCATAGACCATTTTTTGAGAGAATTATCTGGCCTTCCTCTCACAGACTAGGCATTAATCTGTCATTTTATCATCTTCTCTCCTATTCAGCCAACAGTCCAACTTTTTCAAAACCCTCCAGATGATTTCTGCATTGAATTACTACCATGTCCTTTCTGTAACTTCTTTGCTTCTCCTTACGTGTGCATTTTCTTTTCCTATATTACGATATTCTCAGTGCAAGACCCCTGCCTCGTTCACAAACCCCCTTTGCAGGATTTTGTACAGATTTCCCTTCTGTCTATTGACTATGACTATATGCATTGAATGAGCTTCAATTTTTTGAAAAACAAACCACCATTGTTCTAGCTTCTACAAGTCTTCTACGTTAGAAACCTGGTGGTGTTACATGTTCAGCATGCACTGTATTACCCCAAAGGTATGGTGGATATTTTCCACAAGTACTAGTACTCTGTTCACTTTTTGTTTCTATATTTTTATTGCAAACGTACGTGCAGACACTGATCTCCGGAGATGTATGCTACTTAGAGCATCTTCATACAAAAAGTACTTTGCAACTGGCTCAATGCAGACTGGCTAAACATAACACAGGGCAGTGCTGCACATACCAACAACCAGAAAACTCTGGAAAAAAAAAAAAAGATTATTGTACAGTACATATTACTTCATGAAGAGTCTGTGTAGCATGTTTTGCTGAATACGTTGGCACAACCCTTCCCCCCTCAACTGGGAGCATGGACAACAAGCCAGGGGGTGGATGTGACATGTATGCACACCCCAAGAGGGGCATGCGTACAAAACCCCTCCTGAGGCTGAGCCCATGCAAAAACACGCAGATGTTTACAGCTGAGAGTAAGGTCAGGGACAAAGCTCAGCAGGCAGAGCTGGAGGGAAGGGCTACTTCTGGGGGGGGCGCATGCAAACCACGGCAGCTAAAGCCCGACCAAGGGATGCCAGGGGCGGCTGCAACCCCTCAGAGCACACAGACCCAAGGGCACGCCGCTTTGGGGCACAGGGAGGCGGGTGCCCCCTCCAGAGCACCCACCCCCCAGGACACACCGGCTGGCGACACACCCGGGGGGGCTGCTGTCCCCTCCAGAGCACCCACCCCCCAGGACACACCGGCTGGCGACACACCCGGGGGGGGGGGGCTGCTGTCCCCTCCAGAGCACCCACCCCCGAGGACACACC